>CM038682.1:160366543-160708037 GCA_021605205.1 Aegilops longissima
TAACCTTTGTACTACCCGTTGGTCAAATTATTACGTGCTTCTCCTCACGGTGAAGTGACAAGACCATGTGGGAGATGACACTGAGTATATCGCCGTGTTGAGGCATACCATAGTCAGCCTCATCGTCTGCAGTCACTATCATCATGGCGTAGAGCTAGCCTGCTTACAACTAGCCGGTTCGACATAATTTCCGTGCGTAGATGCCCGTGCATTGCGGAACACCAAGATTGGGGTGGGCGGCTCGGCGGCGTGACCATCGTGCCAGATTTTCCACGGCCTTCTAGATGTGGTGGGGAGGAGATAAGGCTGATTGTGAGAGACAAGGAGTTGTTTGTAAATAGGGAACAAGTCGGGCATCTTTTTGCAAAAATGGAGAAGTTTGGTTTGTATCGTCGGATCTAGATCCGGCGGCTATTGGTGAAAGATGGGAGGCACAACATCATCACCAACTCAGGACCTGTTTGATTTGCGAGATTTTGAAAGCGCAGGAATAGGACATGGCAATATTACAAGTTTCAAGCTGATATTACAAATGTTAGGAGTAATGCTGCACCTAGGAAGAGGAATTACTAGGAAGTTTCACGTAAGAACTTTCGTTACTTTAGGTGGATGCAGCGTTATCGTACAAACTAAAATCCACCGCCTAACAAGTCACTAATGGGAAAATAAGTTTTGAGTCTCGGCCCTTGATGTTTCAAAAACAAATTCAACCTGCGGAGACTTTGTCATTTAGGCTTAGGCGCTTGCGGTGATCGACCGCCATTCATTGTTAGCGAGAAGAAGCATAAACCTCATTACCTTGAGCACACTTGCCTCTAGAACAAAGAACCAGGCCAATTTAATCTCAGATGTGCTGCCTCGGTGGTCGATCAAATCAATTTCTATAAGATGAGATCAAGGCATTCGATGAGATTGTTATAGTGCAGACACATATTTCACTTCGGGTCTTTTTATACGCAAAGAGAGAACATATTAGAGCAGCTGGCTGCATAAGATTCCGTGTCATCAAGAGGTACCAATATCATTCGCTCATACGATAGGGTTGGTTGGCTAGTGATATTTTTTCTCTCTCTCTCTCCTCTCTCTCTCTATCTTTCTGTTTCCTCTCATTTAACTAGAACACGTGAAGAACTTGGGCATTTGTTGCCTTCCACTATGTGGCCGATGCCATATTTGCAAAAGTATGCCACATAATAGGCATCGATGTCAAATCAAAAGATTTTGGCACCGCTCTTGCGATGTGAGAGAGTTGGCACCGCAATGCACAGAACCACATGTATAAACAAATCAATCAAACCAACTACACCAGCCTCTCACTCTCCCAAACAAGTTTTTTATTGCCTCGGTCCTCTCTCTCTCCCCATGAGTGTTTTTCATTAAGTGAGTTAATTTGCACGAACAAAGTAGGTGATCAAATTGGGGCACCAGGTGAGCAATGGAGGGCATCGATGCCAAATGCATCACAAGTGAATTTGGCACGTGTTTTGGCCTACATAGCCCACTTTTGTACTCCCTCCGTCCCAAAATTCTTGTCTTAAATTTGTCTAAATCGGATGTATCTAGTTACATTTAGTGTTAGATACATCCGTATCTAATCAAATGTAAGACAAGAATTTTGGAGACGAAAAATCTACCTATATTTAGTATAAAATTTTGACCATAGATTTACCTAAGAAAATGCCAATGCATGTCACTAAAAATTACACCATTTGAAATTATGTTCAAATACAAATCCAACGATATAGTTCTTAGTGACATGCATTAACATTTTGTCAATTAAATCTATGGTCAAATTTTGATACTACAAAATTGGAAGAGTAAACCAGGACGGAGGTAGTACTTGCCCTTAGGGTAACCATAGAGTTCTTGGAGTAGTCTAAGTTACTTTCCACTATGACTAGCCTAGGCTACTATAGTAGTACTGACATAAAAATGATGCAGGTGATCACGTGAGAAAAAATACTAAAACATTTCTTTCGATTGTAGTGCGTAGATGTAGTTTTGAACACTACACTTGTCATCGTAATTTGGGAAAATTACAAAAAAATTGAGCTACGTTGTGATTACCGTTTACTAATAGGAAAGAAGTTTCACCTCGATGAGTAGCTTCTCCGTGCATGGAAAGCATGTAAAGAATCCAACAACTTGATCAGATTGGGGCCGATAGATTTTAGTGCTAAGATCTTCCTTGCGCATGGTGGGTCAAGCTTGTGGAATCATTTTACGGAAGGCGGTCGTAAATACATCAAGAAGAAATTTAAAAATGTGAATTTCAAGAAGGCGGAGAAGAAGATGAGTGTTGTACCGAGCGATTACAAATCAATAAATAGTTAGGAGAATTTGGCGAACAGTACACCAAAGCTGTCAATTTGGTAGCGTCAATGATACGATTTTTGTTGGACCTTCTAGATCCGATACAAGCAATCTCTCAAGGAAAGGCGCATTCTCAATGACCATAACGTGGAACAGCTGGAGTGATCTCTTCCCAATTGATGTCTTGTTGCGGGGCCAGCAAGACACATAAATCCATCGAAGATTACGTCGGCGATGTGGAGGCTAATGAACCCGTGGATCTGCTCAAGGCGAAGGTACTCGGCTTGATACAGCTGCGGGCAGGTGCTCCATAGCCTTCTTGAGATGACAACGTCGAAGAGGTCGATTTGAGTTGAGGGAAGAAGAGGCGGGCGCGGCATTAATGGGAAAGATAGCGAGGAGCTGAAGTGGCGTATTGGCGTGGCGTTGGCGGAGCGGCCAGCGGACGGCGGTGAGGCGACATCGTCCAGCTTCAAAGCTGAGCTCCTCGAGCTGATCTAGGGCGAGGATAAGAACCACTCGTCGAACTTAGGTTGGACCTTGCGGTTGGTACTGAACATGCGGATGTCAAAGCGTCTGGCTGGCCCAGTGCGATGAAAGGATCTTGGAGACTGCGGCCATCGTTTACAATCCCGTCCGTGGGCAGCTGTTGTGATGTGGTTGAGGGGCTTGGCGCGGGCGCCACCGCCCGGAAGCGGGCGGTCCGCCCGGCCGATTTGGTGGGGAGGAGGCGATGATGGCGAGTAGCATGTCATCGGGAGGCTCTTGATGAAGTCAAGCTCGCGGATCACGGTTTTAGCTCGGCGGCCTCCGCTTGTTGGCTGCCTCGCCGTCCATCTCAACCGTGGCGGCGGCGAATGTACTGCGATGTACTGGTGTGTGTGTGTGTGCTGGGTGTCTTGTGAGTCGTCCTTACATGCATGCTTGGCATTGGTGGTGAATTGTGCTGCAGTCGTCCGCCAGCGTGCAAGAAGTTTGCCCTCTAGTTTACTTATTTTCACCCAGCGCCCATGGGCCAGCAGACCAAGATACGAAACACAGTGACAACGCAGCATGTGGATTGGTTGACGGTTAACTAAACAATATCTGGAACTATCTGCTGACAGTGAGCGTATAATCCGTCGATATAGAAGTTTGAGTGAGAGGGTGGCCCGTGAGAGATAGCGAGAGAGAGAGAAAGAGCTACTCCCTCCGTTCGATAATGTAGTTACAACATTTTTAAGTCAAACTTTTGAAACTTTGACCAAGTTTATAAAGAAATTACTTATATCTGCAATACCAAAGATAAATGATAGTATGAAGTAAGTACATGTTGTGATGAATCTAATGATCGTTCGAGATGTAAATGTTTTCTCCACATATACCTGGTCAAACTTTTACGAGGTTTGACTTTTCAAAACATCCATATGCTTATGGGCGTGTGAGTCCCTAACGAGAGAGAGAGAGAGAGAGTGAAAAAAAGTGTGTGCGTGTGTGAAAGAGACATGGACAACACACGATGAAAATGGAGAAAAGCGTCGTGTCTTATGCAAACATATCACATGCATCTTGACAATGGAGGCAAGGTGAGGATAGTGTGTGGTTGTTTGGAACCGAGAGAAGACCCTAACTGCGTGGCCAAGAGGGTCGACAAACAAGGGAGAGAGGTCGAGAGAGGCGTCTGGGAGAAAATGCAGACATGGGGAGGAGAGAGTGTATGTTTGTCATAGAGATCCCACGGAGATCGTGATGGGACTACATGGGTGGGAGATCGGTGACAAGGTGTGTCTGCGATAGAAGATGCCCGAGAATATCGAGATAGGCGTATGGATGGAAGGAGACAATCGTGTGTTCTAATGGCTAGTAAGAGATAATCATACTTAGGAGGAAGTGCTTGCGCCTATGGCCTGTTTGGATACTCTAACTCAGTTAGAGGTTAGAGTTAGATTCTAACCTGAACTAACCTAAACTAACTCTAAGTAAAGAGGTGTTTGGTGGCAGGGTTAGATGGAGCGCGAGATCTGGCGAGGCACCTTCACAGGCGGTGCGAGAGGGAGGGAGGGAGGACAGAAGCTTCTAGGAAGTGGGAGGGATGCTGCTGGGGAGGCGAGAGAAAAAAGTGTTTATTAGTGGTCCGAGAAGAACTAACAAATAAGCACCTCTTGGATGGGTTAGTTTTTTGGATGGGTTAGATGCATCTAACCTAAACTAACCCTCTGTTTGGATCTTTTGGGTTAGTTGACTCCAAACTAACTAAACGAACTCTAACCCATGGATCCAAGCAGAGCCTATGATGGAGTGAGGATTATGGTACTTAGGAGTGCGTGTCACATGGAGAAAAACAAGGCGGAGAGTGTTGGATGGGTCTATATGTATATGGCGAACATGTGTATGTGTGAACGAGGGAGATATAAGGCCAGTTTGGCTTGCGGCGTGAGCATCTTTTTGCGTGGCCTGGGGTTGTGGCTGGATTTCATGCACGCTTGTTTGGTTGCTACTACTGTGAAAAAGAAAGCCCTTTGGGCTGGGTTCCTGCACTTTAATTGCTTTGGCTGAACTCCAGACACGCAAGTAGCTTTGGCGACCGTTTGAGCTTTGGCCGTGCACTGTCGATGCGGACCACGAGGCTAACAACAACATGGATGGATATTAGCATTAAATAATTGATGCATGGATTGATTGATGGGACGTTGATGCTTTGCCTAGCCGGGCATGAACCAAAGCAGCAAGCACACACAAACTGGCGGCGAAATATTTACATCTCACATCCACACCGGGCGATCCAAGCCATCAAGGCATGAGGTCAGTCACGAACCAAACTGACCAATAAAGTTTGAGAGAGATTGAGGAGCCCGATAAGGCTGAGTGGTGCGTCGAGATAGCTGAGAGGGAAAGAGATATTCCATCCGCTCGATAATGTAGTGCATGTAAATTTTTAGAAGTCAAACTTTGGAAACTTTGATCAGGTTTACGCAAATGTTATTTATATCTACAATACCAAAGATACATCATACAAAACTACATCTCATGGTGAATCTAATGGTATATGTTTGCCGTACTAGATGTAATTCTTTTCTCCACATTACATGGTCAAACTTTGTGATGTTTGACTTTTCAATAAATCTATGTGCTATGGATGGAGGAGAGTGCCTCGGTCGAGACAGATCAAGTGCGTGTGAAGGAGAATGAGTAAGTGTGCAAAAAGAGTATGTGTGTGAAAGAAAGTGACAACAAGCGATAAATTAGAGAGAGTGTGTTTTTCGTTTCTTATGCGAACATATCACGCATGCATCTCCGAGATGGAAGCGGCGAGGAGATACGAAGATAGCTAGTGTGTGATTGTTTGCAGAGGAGAGAGACACCTGTAGCACATGTCCAATAGAGTCGGCCAACAAGGAAAAAGGTCGAGAGGACACATGGATGGCATGGGCGCATGGGGAGGAGAGAGGGTGTGTTTGTGATAGAGATCCCTCGAGATCGTGAGGGACTATATGGGTGGGAGATCGAGGGAGTGCGTGCGTGATAGAAAGATGCCCGAGAGAAATCGAGATAGACCATGCACATGTTTGTGATGGAGACTAAGATTAGCTAGTCATATACATATAGGGGGACTGCGTGTGCCTACAATTGGTGAGAGACCATCATACTTGGCTAGCTGGGCATGAGATTGTGTGTGTGTGTGTGCGTGTGAGATGGAGAGAGAGCGAGGAGAGAGATAGATTTTAGATGGGCCTGTCAGTGCAGTGAGATATGCATGTGTATGTGTGACCAGTGGATGGAGAGTTTGAGAGAGGGGGAAGAGCTCAGAGACGACATAGTGGTGCGTGAGAGAGTTACGGGCAAAGAGCCAAGGAATTTGTGTGGAGTGCACCCAAGATATCTAGCTTGGACTAGCTAGAGTATCATACATAGTGTGCGAGAGAGACCTATAGATGGTGTATATATGAATGCAAACTAGAAAGACCCCCCCACACACACACAGAGAGAGAGAGAGAGAGAGAAAGGGAGAGGGACCAACAAGGTTTTGTGTGGGATCGTCTTGTGAATTGAAGATTGTCGGCGAGAGAGTGAGAGAGAGAGAGAGAACATGAGTCAGGGAGAGGGAGGTCGCGTTTATGCATCAAAGACTGATATAAACCATGTTTGATATAAACTTGCATTCAAATATTTAAATTGGAGAACATGTTGTCGCAATCCACATGAGCGGATATATCGTATATCAAACAAGTTCATTAATTTGACTTTCAACATGTTCATGGAGTACTATAACACTGTACAACATGCTACTCGATTGAGGTGTTCAATTTTGGATTTAGTTCACTATTTTGACCCTCTTGAGCAGAGCTAGTTCATTGAATCGAGATATTTCATTTTGGGTTTGATTAGCGTTTTGAGTGGGTCAACTATTTGTCATATAGTAAATCGCTAACTAGCGAGCATGTAAAACACATTACTCGAGCATCATCTCTCCATCTAAAAATGAAGTGGCAAGCTAATATTTCAAAATTTGATTCAAATCGACTTGGTAAGGTAGACATGGATGCTCGTTCTCCCAAAATTTGAACGAACGGTTAAACATCCTCTCTGCTCGGTGGAATTCGCCTGAGCAAATAAATGGGAGGCGCGAAATTACCGTCCTATGTGGGACACGCATCAATTGGCCTGTTGTACATCAAGGGTAGGTTCGTAACTTCATCCAAGCGCTCTTTCTCCTCGTCCGAAATGACATGTGCCGAATAATTCATAAACCATGGTCGGAAAAACACGCTCTCCTTGCCCGAAATAGCTCGCGCCCACTATTTCTAAACACGCTCTCCTCGCCCGAAATCGCTCGCGCCCACTATAGTTCAAAACACGCCCTCCTTGCCCGAAATCGCTCCCGCCCACTATTTGGGGAGAAGCAAAGTTACTCTACTATCCCGACCCTCGTTACACAGACCCAAGCGAGAAGCCTATAGGCAAGGTAGAACTATAACTCCCCTCACATTTCAGACAAATCGTCAAGTAAGACATGGTTCCTCCTCCCAATTCCCCCCCCGCCGCCCCATTCATACCTCGTGGCGCCAAATCACCTTCTCCCAGAGCTCCCTTCTCCCGAGCCGTGAAACCTCAGCCCACCTCCATGGCGCCCCCACGCACCAATTTCACAGCCGCCCTCCTCCCTAATGCGGAGGCGCTGTCCAATTGCCGTCGTGCCTTTGGACCATGTGCCTCTTACTCCGGGCTGTTGGTGCTGCCTCGGCGGCAGCGTGTGAACCGTGCGAGCCGATTCACCCCCCGTTGTTCACGGCGCGGGCGGCTCCAACGGATCCGTCCAGAATCTGGCGCTGCTTCAGCGTAGCCGTCGATCGTGGCGACATCGCTCTTTCCCTATCGCTGGTCGCCACCGCAACGCGCCCGGCCTCACCGACTCGGCTGGACCTGCCTACTTCACCATGCCGCCGGATAGGTCGCACCCTCATCTCAAATCACTTTATTTAGGCGTCGGTTGTCTGAATTTTATTACGGGCCAATCGATTCCCAATGGGAAGCAGCACCCCTCGGCGGCGGAGCTCCTAGGCTGCCGGTTGGCTGGTGTCTAACGTAAGGTGCGGGGCCGCAAGTTCGCATGAGCAACGCTTAGATGGCTATCTTTTAGAGTTGCGTGGGTTGAAAGTACTGCCGCTGCGGATCTGGATGATGAGGAGTCTTTGTGGATTGGCCGGAGGTGGCGCAACCATGGCGTCTTGGTGGGGGCGGAGGCGGGGTTTTGGCGGGGCCACAGACGGCGGAGGCGAGGCTGCTCTGCCGTTGGTCGCTGGCTCTTGGGAAGATTCGAGCAGTGTTAGCCGGGAGGCACAAGAGGGCCATCAAGCCATCGGCGTAGATCGGACAGATACCAAAATAAAATAAAATCGTGTGACCCCAATTTAGTCTTGATCAGCAGGCGTGTGACCACTCTCGTACCTTGTTGTTGATCTCTTAGTGTATTTCTTGGATCAAAGAGATATGTCATTCTTAACATTATCGTTATCGCATCTTGAGACACACCGTCTTCCGACTCACATGCTGCTCCAACAAGGGAAGCATACACGGAAGGAGCTATAGTCCCCACTCAATAGTTCCTGCATCGAATCGCGTGCCCGACATGGACAGCCACAACAAGCTGCAGGGCCATCGACAAGTCAGCACATGATGCTCACTCCTATGGATGGCAGCCAGATAGGTTGTACCCTCATCTTACTTGTGTGCAACATTTATGGCTTTGTTATTCATCTAAGCACGGAAAATAGATCATCACATTTCATTGTATATTCATGCTGATCTCTTACGGGTGTTGTTTAGGAGTTCACGTTGTTCCATAGTTCAGCTAAGATACTTGTTCTTTAGTAGCAGCTGTTCCATAGTTATCATCCATCAGCCAATGCTATCCACAGGCTGGTGATTATAGTATTATACCACTTCTAGTATTACCTATGTTGTTCTTTAATACTTTTGTGTGCCATCTAGTTAATCTAGAGTACAAATGATACATATTCTGTAGCTTTCATCTGTGTTCTCCCTTTAGTTTATGAGACACTGTTGCTGCTAGTTAACCCCAGTCCTACTATTTATGTCATCTCCTGAGGCACTCATTTACATAAATCTAACTACTAGTTGTCTTCCATGCATATCGGATATAATTGCACACTTGATATATCCACAAGAACCTCACGGAGCAATGTAAAGGCCAATAAACTTGATGTCAATGATACCCAATATGATGGAACATGTAAAGGCAGTTCTTGAAGACTTGCAAAAGATGATGAATCCTCTTCACCCCACAAGGTCCTTGCTCTAACTTGGCACGTGATATGGGTACAACATGCATATAATGTCTGGAGTGTATCTACTGTTGCAATGCCATGTGCTTAGCATGCATGCTGATCATGCATGTAAATATGTCATGCCTTCCTGTTTTTTGATACCTATTCCATTCATGATAACATGTTTTCAAATTCAAATCTTGTCATTCTACTCTATCATAATGCCATCTGCTTAATTTGGACATCATGCTTCTTAATATCTTATGCATTGTTATTCATCGATTATGTACTTCATCATCTACCATACCATGTTTTTTACATTGAAGTGTTGTTCTAGTGCTCTGTTGCAATGCCATCTTATTTTCCCAATCATACCGTGTATGTTGCCTTAGTTATTTCTGTCGTATTCCGCTAGCATATAGTTTTACATTCAACTAGTTTTTTTTCTTTGTGTTGTCTGTCATATCCTAGCTCTTACACCATACTCCCTCCGTCCGGATTACATGTTGCGAAATGGATAAAAAGGATGTATCTAGAACTGAAATCGCCTAGACCCATCCATTTTTTCGGATGGAGGAATACATGTCAATATGTCATGCCTTTCTATTCTTGATACCTATTCCATCTCTCTGTTGTGCATGTTTTATAATTAAAGCACCATTCTTCTATACAAGGCATGCAAGGGAAAGCGACTATGTTAGAATCTGAAGGGTTACAAACAAGGCCTTTGCAAAAGATCCAAATGCCGGAGATAATAAACCAACTCCGGTTTTTATAGATCTTGCTCCGGCCACGGAGAAACCCAACTCCTCACGATAATAAGCAGATTCCGGTGGCCAAAGAACTAGTCCGCTCGATCCAGCAAAAATATGTCAACTCAATTCTAAGAAGCGTGTGCGTATCCTTGCATCATGAAATTTTATAGCATGCTGATCATATTTTCTACATGTTTCTTACCCATCTCTCTTTTAGAAAATAAATTAACAGATAGAAGAATTTCTGCAATGGTATCGTTTATGAGGAAAGATTCTTGCAGGAATTCTGTGCTCCAATGTAGATGTAAGTACCTGTTGTATATCACTATATTTTACATCAGCATGTATTTTGTTAATCGGCGTGAATCCAACCTTTATCGATCTAAATTTAGTTGTAGCAAAATGTATGATTAAAGGCCACAATGTTGATTTTTATAAGAAACTGCACAGTAGTTTTGCATCTGAGCTGCATGAGTGTACTATCTCATATCGGTGGGTTTGAATACTTTGGTTCTGCGGTGGGTTTTCGGTGTTTTTTTTTGTGTTGTCTGTCGTATCCTAGCTCTTACATCATACTACCTCCGTCCGGGATTAAATGTCATGAAACGGATAAAACTGGATGTATCTAGAACTGAAATACGCCTAGACCCATCCATTTATTTCGGATGGAGGAATACATGTCAATATGTCATGCCTTTCTATTCTTGAATACCTATTCCATCTCTTTGTAGCATGTTTTATAACTGAATCACCATTCTTCTATATAAGGCATGCAAGGGAAAAGCGGCTATGTTAGAATCGAAGGGTTACAAACCAGGTCTTTGCAAAAGATCCAAATGCTAGGAGATAATAAACCAACTCCATTTTTCATAGATACTTCTCGGCCAGAGAAACCCAAGTCCCATGATAATAAGCAGATTCGGTGGCCAAAGAACTAGTCCGCTCGGTCCGGCAAAAGAATGTCAACTCCATTCTAAGAAGCGTGTGCGTATCCTCGCATCATGAAATTTTATAGCATTCGATCATATTTTCTACATGTTTCTTACCCATCTCTCTTTTAGAAAATAAGGTTAAGCGATAGAAGACTTCCTCCATTGGGATCGTATTAGGAAAATATCTTGCGAAATTCTCGTGCTCCAATCTGATGTAAGTACTGTTGTATATCACTATATTTTACATCAACATGTATTTTGTTAATCGGCGTGAATCTAACCTCTATCTGATCTAAAATTAGTTGTAGCAAAATGTTAAAAGCGCCAATGTTGATTTTGTAAGGAAAATTATGCAGTAGTTTTGCATCTTGAGCTGCATGAATGTACTATCTCATATCACGCACATTCTTGAATTGTAGTGCTTCTCTGGTTGCCCCATTCATTCATTCATTGTGTCAATGTTGCTTCGTACTACCTTACGGCTGATGATAGCTGTGCCATATTGTGTTAATTTGGTGTAGGCTAGTTGCCCAAATGTTTATTGTGTCAATGTTGCTTTCCTATTATCGACTTGGCCAATGATAGCAATGCTAGTGTGTTAATTTTGTGCGGCTGCTGAAGATAAGAAGACAAACTCGAAAACAGCAAAGGCAACCCCATTGTTTCTTTCCAGTAAATCTAGGCGGAGTAATATGGCAATAACTCATGATTAATCTGTTTGGTTCCCATCCTAATTTATGTTATGATGCGATGGTGAGACACTCTCCACTATCAATAATACAAGCCTGCCAAAATCGCCATCTGAATCATTAGGTATCCTCATCTCGAATACAGCGGAATAAATGTATGTTTGTGAACCAATTAATGGATGAAGCAATGATGGAAATGGTGGATGAATCGAGAGGTGCAGAGTCGTGCGACACAACAAGCTGATCAATGTTTTCGGAGCGGTGTAGCAAAGCGAAGAACTTGCCCACATGCTTATAGGCGTCATCTTTCTTTGAGGTTGCAGATTGTGGCGTTGTAGATGGTTAGGTTCTGCTCATTTATTTGTCTTGGCATCAATCTTTGATTGCCCGATGGATGTAATTTCTGTAGTATATGCTGGATGTGCAGCGTTATTCCTGTATGCCGTACCTTTGCGTGATTGGTTTTGGTCCTATGCATAATTGCTCGTCGTAATGGGCTCAAATTATCTAATTTGGCCTAAAGACATGTCACGAACTTTAGTGGGCCCATTAAGTTAATGGGCCTTTACTAAACCGAAAGTTAATGGTCGGCCCTCTTACCTCCGAATTAGATTAACGAGGCCGACATTGAAGCGGGCACAGAGTTGCCCCAGTTTATTTCACGGGCGTTAACGAGGCCGTTACTAAGTTTGGGCTACATATGGCCCAACTATCTTTATGAGCCTTTAGCGAGGCGAAAGAGGCAATGAACTTGTCTTGGACCATGAAGACCATGGGCGCTAAGAGTCGAAAGTCGGTCGTATTGTAAATGGCCCAAGCGTGTTGTGGGCCTTTAGCGAGCGAAAGAAAGCCGGGCTGGTATTGGACCATGAAGGGCATGGGCGTTAAAGGCCAAAACTAAGGTCCAACTACAAATGGCCCAACTCATTTATGGTCCGTTAACAGGCGAAAGGCACACGAGGGCAGGAATTATTTAACACTTAAATGGGTCGCTAAAGGCCAAAACTCAGGTCCGACTACAAATGGCCCAAGCTGATTTATGGGCGTCATGGCTGAAAGTGACATCGGGCGGAAAATTATTTAACACTTAAATGGGCAGCTAAAGGCGAAACTCAGGTCCGACAACAAATGGCCCATCAGATTTTTGGGCGTCAACATCTTGAAAGACACACGGGCGTAAACTAGCCCAACATTTAAATGGGTGGCTAAAAGGCGAAAGATGTACATCACGAAAATTGGCCCATCCATTAAATGGGCGTTAACGACGAAATCTCATCGGGCGATATTGAGCCCAAATATATAGCGGGCTGTTAGCGGGCTCGGCGGCGATGGGCTGCAATGGTGTCAAATCTTTAGCGGGCGTTGGCGGGCGAATTAGCACATCTCGTATGGGCCGTGAAGCTAAATGGACTGACACAAGTAGGCCTTATATGGAAATTTGGCGAGGAATGGGCCTCTATTGGGCGTGCCTGCATGTCAGCGTATCATTGGCTCCTTCCGTCCAATGAGTGGATGACATCTGTCCCAGCGATGAGCCGACCGTGTTTCCTCCAGCCAATGATGATTTTACCGTGGAAAATCCCCATTGGTCGGGGCTGTTAACAGGTTATCGGATCAAAACCCGACCCGATAAGCTTAAAGGCATTCCATTACGGTGGATGCCGTGCCGGTCACCCTTGGCGAAAGCATACGTATGGCGCGATTTATCGTCATGGAAGTGGACACTTCGTGATGATAATTTTGGTAATGTCATGGAACACTTCTCGACGGCACGGGTATGACTATCTTGATTACGTCATAAAATGCGTCATGGATGTACATGCATGACAAGCGCGACCTCTTGTGACAAACCGTATCATCACGGAAGTGTATTTTTTTGTAGTGTTCATCGCCTTCCGACCTCCATCTCCTTGCGTCTCGTCGCCATCTTCTTCATTGTGTCCATGGCGGGATTTCTCGACGCGAGCCTTCATCATCATTCCACGGCGCATACGTACCTTGATAGCGGCTAAGGGTGCTCGATCTGGGAGCCGTAACTCCTCCTTCTTTTCAATGGCGAGACTGCAACATCTTCATGAGGAACTACTATTCTTATGCAGCTTCTTCCGATAGCGTTCTCCTCCTTAAGCAGGTCGAGCTCATGGCGAGCTTAGCCTTATCCTCCTGAAGTTGCAGGATTTCACGGTCGCCTTCTTCTCGAGGCAATGCTCTTCTTGGCAGCATCACTAAGCTGAGGTCAACTCCCCTGCTCCTTGAGCTTAGCGGGCATGTCGTCGAGGCTCTCCTTGGCAGCTCCACCAAGCGGTGGATGTACTCATACACTTATTGTGGTGCTTATTGAGCTGATCGGGCATGCCGTCGAGGGATAACGACTCCGGCGCCGCCAGCTCGGCATGTTAGCCTCGCGTCTAGGGCACTCCAGGAGCCATCGCTTTGCCCGTGAGAGATCTTTCAAGGTCTCTGTGTGGCTGCGAGCCCTCTCTTTTCGCAGCCTTGGTTGCGCTCCTTATTACAGTAGTTCTCAACCTAGAGCTTTGCACACGGCCATGGCGAGGAGACAGAAGAAGGAGGACTTATGAGGAGGAAGGCGAGGAGTAATTTTCGGTTAGGTAGTTCCCTTTTTATAACCGAAGTACTAACACTAGTACTAAAACCTGCATAGTGGGAACACGTTCAGGTTTGGTACATCTTGGTGAGTATGAGCAAGCTTGCACTTAGTTTTAGCACTAGTACTTTCGAATGTGATGGGAACAAGGTAAAGATTAATTGATGGTTTTTGGTTTGAGGCCGAAGCGGCTCCCGATGAGTTTAGTGGAACATAAATTTCAAGTAGACTACCTTTGCTCGGATCGTAAATATTATGTTACTAGCAAAAATTGGCACAAAATATGAAGGATACCAATGGAAGTACTACGAGCAACCCGCGGTTATCTACTACGCATGCGTGAAGTGGAGTAGTAATGTCTTTCTTCGCCCTTACGTCACTCAATTTGCATCTGCTGTATTAATTGACCATCGATGAAGTGAAGGACTTTACGCGTCAAATTATCACATGGGGTGGATCTTGGTACAAAATTGCATCCGCCCGTCTACCAGCGATGTGCGTGCGAGGAATGAGTGCGTCGTGGCGTGTGTGCATATTCGCCGTGCATGTCTTGCCGGTGCGGCTCGGGGAGGGCAGTACATTCTTCTAGAACCAGCAGACATGCCCCATGATCAATCCACACAGGATGTCGCGACAACGCCTCCACATGTGCCACATGGCTTCATGAACTGTAAGAGAGACACGATGTAGTGTGCCATTGTGTTTTGCACATACTCGAAGTACTAGTAAGGTACGTGCATTGCGCGTGTCGAGTTACAACCAAATTACGAATAAATACCACCTTTGTAGCATGTAAGCTACAGGTCATATATGCTGATGTAGACCTTCGTTTAATTCTTATAGTTCATCTCATTCAAAATCAATTAGTTTATATAAAAACCTAGGGCCTCTTTGATTAGTAGGATTTCCAAAAGCAGCAGAATAGGAAGAACATGGGATTAGAGTGGAATGTAGTCTTGAATCCTACAGGATGAATGCAGTGTTTGATTGTGCATAGAAAAAACACATAATTATTTCAAAGAGGTTTGAGTGGATGCGATGTTTCCTATGAAATCTAGTGCAAATGAATCATATGGAAAAATTCCTATGGTTTACAATCCTAGGAATCAAACAACCAAGATCTGAAAAATTCCTAAGTTAGAATCCTCCAAAATTCCTTGAGAATCCTTTGAATCAGAAGCCCTAAATCTATTTTATGATTGGTGGAATTGTGCATTGTAAAGCATAAAGTAAAATCAAATAATGGAAATTCAACTAGAAAAAAAAGTTTGGGCAGTTATGATACGGAAGATTCTAGAACAAAGGAGAACCACTGTTGTTTTGAGATTTGTGCATTATGCTTAAGTTCAACCATGCAGTCTGCTAGATTGTACATGTGGCAAAATCGGTGGGGGCTAGAAGATGGTGCGAGGGCGAGTGGAGGAAACTATGAAGGTGCACAACTGCGAGAGCGATATTTAGAGAGGCGAGAGCGTCTTGTTGTTTGCGTGCGATGCGGAGCCATGAAAATGCCGAGATGAGCTAGGGGCCAAGCATTGCTAATCCTTTACGAGGAGGAAAATTCATCAACTTAAACCATTTTACCAGCAATTGTCTAATGATCACATTCATATTAGCCTCACTATATAGTGATGTTAGAGGCGGGGCCCTTGCTGCCTTGTCTTCGCCATTGTCTTTGTCGAGAGATGAAGCGGACAGCATGGATGATGAGAGGGGGCATTGGATATATAATTAATGTGGGTGTATTACCTATACATGTAATCCTATATAGAGAGGTATAGATTGATCGATGTATGCGTGGGAAGAGGTGAGACCTCACTAGATATATAGATTGATCGGCTATATACACTGCGCACACACACACATAGAGGAACATCGATCGTTAGCATGCACGTGAGAGATAAAGAATGCCGATATGATGGAGGCGGGGATGTGTGTGTGTGTGCCTTCATGGGAGACCGACCTGAAGAAAAAAGATTGCATGTGTGTGATGGATAATGCCATTTGGTAGTGTGTGTGCATGCATGCGAGAGAGAAAGTTAGTGGTACAATTATAAAGAAGACCAATGTGTGGGTGTAAGCGACTAGGTGAGGTCATAATCAATGTAAAGTTGAATTCAAATATTTGAATAAGAGATCATGATATAAAACCCATGCATGCATGAATATATGAGATCTGCAGCGGTGTGGTTTGGAAATGAGCATGTTGCAATGTATACATATTGAACAAGGTCGATTGGTTTGAATTTGAGATCTTGATGGCGGACATCGTTTGGCCACATTGCATCCGTGCATGGACACACTATTCTAATTGGAGATGATGGGTGGCTTTGCATCACATATATATCTATACCCCTATATATGTTATATTTTATATTTTTTATATAGTGTGCAGATAACTTTAACTTTGAAAGATGGTGGTTGGATGAGGCCAATCCGATGGTGCGAGCTGGCAGATTTGAGCACTATTGGCGTTGGATATCATCTAGATTCCACCAGATTTTGCCACATGTACAATCTAGAAGACTCTATTGTTGAACTTAAGCATAATGCACAAACCTCAATACACAAGCACTTCTTATTTGTTCTAGAATCTTAGTATCAGAATTGCCCAAATGTTTTCTACATGATTTTTTTACTTTATTCCTTACAGCGGACAATTCCATGAATCTTAAAATAGATTAGCTTTCTTATAAAAACTAGATGATTTTGTATGAAATGAACTATAAAATTAAGCGAACATCTACATCATGCATATATGACTAAAAGCTTACATGCTATAATGTGGTATTTATTCATAATTTGGTTGCCAAATCTCATGCGTGCAATGCCGTGTACCTTACTAGTCTAAATGGTGTCGTTGTGTGTGTTGTGCGTGTTAAACACATTATCGTAGTATATCCTACTAGTCTAAATTGTCTTCTTTTGGCTACGTTAAGCTTGTTCTCCCACAATTTCAAGTCGTGCCTTGTTATGCCAAAATTTCAAGCTAGCGTCTCTGTCTATCGTGCTACGAAACTCCCGCCTCTTCAACCCGAGCCTTGTTATCCCGAAATATTTAAGATATATCTTTGTCTCGTTGTGCCCGACACCTCCCTCCATCTCAACCCAGCCTTACTATTCCAAAATTACAACAGCGAAAACTCCCACCTCTGTGAAATCCCGACCGCTTGAAATGCCGTGATACCCCCAGAACCAAAGAACTGCCTCAAATCGGTGGGGTACTTTCGTAACTTACCACACATTTAGGACAAAGCGCGTCCCTAAGCCATTGTTCCCCACTCCCATCGCATCTGCCCACCCATTCGTGCACGAGGCCGGCAAAACCGTGAAGCCCCACCCTCCTTAGTCAGCCACCCAGCGAGAGCCTCTTCCCGGCGGCGTCGTCCGCTTAACACCTCGGCGTCCCTCATCCACCGTACTAGATAAGGATCCACCGTCGATCTGAGTCGTCAGTCGGTTCAGCCACCCGTCCTCCACCTACAAGGAGCTGCCACAGCGTTCTTGTCGGTGTCAAAACCGGCGGATCTCGGGTGGGGGTCTCGATCTGTCGCGTCAAGGCTGATGGTAACGAGGAAGCAAGGGACACGAGATGTTTACCTGAGGTTGGGCCCTCTCGATGGAGGTAAAACCCTACTTCCTACTTGATTAATATTGATGATATGGGTAGTACAAGAGTAGATCTACCATGAGATCATAGAGGCTAAACCCTAAGAGCTAGCCTATGATGGTATGATTGTAATTGTGATCGGCCTTCTAAGGACCAACCTCTCGGTTTATATGAACACGGAGAGGGCTAGGAATTTACATGGAGTCGGTTACAAGAAAAAACACAATATCCGGATCGTAAGCTTGCCTTCCACGCAAAGGAGAGACCCATCCGGACACGGGCGAAGTCTTGAGTCTTGTATCTTCACGCTTCAATAGTCGGACGTTGTACGATCTGGCAGTCAGATACCCCTAATCTAGGACTCCCTCGGTAGCCCCTGAACCAGGCTTCAATGTGATGAGTCCCAGCGTAGTATTGTCTTGAATATTCCAAAGTACACATTACGACGAATAGTGTCCGACCTCAATCAATGTTGTGCTCCTCGGCCCGATGCCTCGGTAATGACCATCTCCGCGTGTCGGCGAATCGACGAGTCGAGACATTTTGCGTTGCCACCCTCGATCCTCCGGGCTAACCGTCTATTTGAAGTAGGGATTCTCAGATCAAACCTCACCCTCCCTCCCGAGCTAGCATCCAGCGAGTGCTCGTGAAAAGCCATTCCGGCATGGCCGTCCGCCGCAGCTCTTACGCTCGCCCTTCTCGTTCCAAGTCGGGATTGGGGAGATTGTTCGATTCCTCATAGCCATTTGATAGAATTCTGAACCCAAGGGTTTCTCCACGGCGTTCAAGGTCCCGTCCGAGCTGGAATAGCAACTTATAGCGGAGGAACAAGCGAGGATCTCTAACCCATCTACTGGAGGCGTATATGCCTCATCCCACATCTGCTTGAGGCGTCGGGTTCCCTATCCACCCGTTTCTTCGTGTGCTCCTTGAGTTCTCGGCCTCCGATTACACAATCTTACCCCTACCTCTATTACGCACATAGCAGGGTATGTTGCCCTTCTTGAGCTGTTTTTAGGCTGCGAACCACACTTGGATTATGGAGAAAGCTGTTACGCCTCATCCCCGCACCAGAGTCCCTATATCAAGTGGGCGGGGTTGAAGTATGGCGCATTGCGAGACCGGATACATGTCCTGTAATTATAAATTTGAAATATGACCGCGCCCTTTGTATGCAGCAGGAATAGGAATAACGGACTATATCAGGAGACCCTACCAATCACGCCTCCACCAGCGGGTTCGAGGCAACCCGAAGCAGGCGGTTTCTGAGGCCAGCACCACATAGTTCCCGGCGGAGGATGCGGATATCACGTTGACCACGAACTCTGAAGTGGAGGCGCCATGAATCACCGGCGCGGAGGGCGTGCTCGGAACAACATCTTTTCGAAGAGGCTTTTAATGCCTTCAATTCAGCGGACGCATCGTCCAAGCTGCTTAGGCGGAGCTTGCCCAGCGACAAACCAGTATACCAAAGACATACGGGTAGAAATTTTGATAAGTATGGATAGCGGTAGCCCAGAGACTTAGAATAGTTGGGACAACTGTTTGAAGGATCAATATATGCCACAGTCCTTGTGGACAAGAATGAACAATTGGCTCTGGAGTGGAGGCATACAAGGCCCGGCTGGTGATCACGATAGCCAAGTTGGGGATCGAGAGGCCCCCTCTGGTAATATTGTCCCCATTATCGTAGATGTACCCGTTAGTAAATGGCTGGTGCGGTTAATCTAACGAAAATTCTGCGAGATAATCCGGGGTGAATCCGGAAGGCGTAATGGGTGATGAATCGCATCTCAAGCGGCAGCTAAAGTGGCGGCGCATCCTGCGGTGGCGCAAGAGAAGAACAAGCTACAAGATGCCAATATTAAATGCGGACCTGGAATTAAGGGCGTCATGCTCAAGCTGGCGGACTCCGTGAAGGAGAACAAAAGGCTTAAGCGGCATTTATGGTAAGCTCAAGCGAACGTGTGATAGTTCAGCGAGGAAGTTTTTTGAAAAAGTTTGCTTGCGGGAATGTTAGTGCATACGACGAGAGATGCCCTCATCTGCGGGTGATTTACTGCAAGAACTTTCGCGATTGCGAGCATGCCCGGCGGTGATGCGCAGCGTTGCTCGAGCCTTGTGGCCATCAAGCCTCTGCCGAATGGCATGGGGAACTGCGGACCTGCTTCAAGGAGCCGTAGCTTCCGTCTATGGAAGATATCGGCATGCGGCAAGGAGCAAGAAGAAGCACAGGCAATGGTGAGGCAGCGCTACACCAAGCTAGACCCGAACCATATGGCGAAGTAGGACCGGCGGGGCCGATGGAATTCCGTAAGCACGGTATATGACCGGTAGCATTAGCCGCTAAGTATTCTCAGCGAGTTGTAAGCTAGATAGCATGTTGGATGGTATAGAGGAGGAATATAGTCAGTCCGGTGACTATGTAATTTAATAGTAGCGGATTAAAATCATTTGTCATGGCGAACCTTTTCACTTCAGCCCGGATCCTACAGTCGGGTGTGTCCGAATACCGCTTTCGGTTATACAAAACGGGGTATGCTTGGAGACCGAAGTATGGGTCATAAGTGCTTGAGCAGACAAGTACCCAACTAGTTATGTTATATTACATGGATAGTAGAAACATCTTCGGGGAGAATAGTTCCGTTAGTGGTTCCTTTCGGCGAATGCGCATAAGCCAATGCACATGTCGGACTGCGCGCGATGGCGTTGGATACAAACTTACTGGTTTTTTTGTTGTAACCAGAATACATCCTTTGTTCACCGATCGAATATTCTCTTAAGAAACTAGCTTTTCGGCTTCACCCGGTCTGAGGTACATCCGGCTGAACCAGCGATAACAAGCGCGGTGCTCCCCTTATGCCCTAGCGAGATTAGCTTGAGGCGTCTGGCATAAACACAAGAGCCGAGCAACCCAGCTTGGCCACATCTTAAGTCATATCGATGCATATAATGGTGAAGAAAAGGCACATATGGAAAAAAACGCATATCACGATGGGCAAAAAGCCATTTAAAGTAATTATGTCTAGCTTCGAATAGGAAGCCCCAGTATAGCTTGCACATAAATACGGCGGAGTGATTCGAGGGTCCCTGCTGTATTAAATACTTTGTGTGAAGAGAAGAAGAGGCGAAAAGGAGAGAAAGGGGTGGAGCATAATTAAAAAGGAGGGGTAAGAGGCGAACAGGTTTGGTGTTAGGCGTAGAATCTCCGGTCTGGCAGCGTTCCATGGGTTTGGCTCGAGTCATTATTGGATGCATTACGTGGGGATGCGCTCCTCCGGTGAGAACTTTGTCAATGTGAAGGACCTTCCATTTGGGTTTGAGTTTGTCCTTCTTCTTTGTCGGTGGGCGTAAAGCGAGCTTCGCCAATATTGTAAGTTTTGGCCGCACTTCTCTACTTTTATATTGTCGAGCCCTGCTGCTGATAGATTGCGGAGCGGGCTTTGCGACATCCGCTCCTCCTCCGGGGCATCAAGTTATCCTGCCGATCTAACTTCGGCTTCCTTCTCTTCGTACATAGTCTTGGCGAATCATGTATTATGTCGCGAGGTAATCTGCTTCCGCACGTACACCATAAAAATGGTGTATATCGGTGGTGTGATTGGGTGTGGTCCGAAGCCCCAGTGCAGGTCGAGCTCCTCTACCGGTCGTATCCGATTCATTAGAGATCACACTAGTCAGGGTTTGATGCACGCTCATGATGAGATCGTTTGCCCGTTCGACCTGGCCGTTTGTTTGGGGGTGGTAGGCGGGCGTGGTCGAACTTAATGCCCATTTTGTCGCACCAAGTTTTCACTTAAATCGGCCGTGAAATTTGAGCCATTATCGATTGATGATGCTATGGGGACACCGTGTCGATTGTGCGACCGGTTGAAGTCTATCACAGGTCGGATTGACCATTTTGACTGGTTTGGCTTCTATCCATTTGGTGAACTTGTCCACCATGACCGGTAGGTATTTTTTTTCTTATGGCTTCCCCCTTTAAGGGGTCCGACCATATCCAGCCCCCAGACCACGAAGGGCCAAGTTATGGGGATTGTTTGGAGAGCGGTAGGGGGCATGTGACTCCGATTGGCGAAGAGCTGGCAACCGGCGCAATGTTGGACAAGGTCTGTGTGTGTATGCTTTCGGGCCGTTGGCCAATAGAAGTCTGTCTGGAAGGCCTTGCGACTAAGCGCTCGAGCATGGCGTGATATCCTGATCCGGCATGGTTTTAGCGAGAGTTGCCGCCCTTCCTCTTGGAGATGCACCTTTGGAGCACTCGGTCGCGCTTTTCTTGTAGAGTTCCCCTTCGTGGACCTTGTAAGCTTTAGGCGCGGACTATGCAGCATGCTTTGTTTTGGTCTTGAGGAGCTCCTGCCTATTTAGGTAGGCCAAGAAAGGCTTCGGTCCGCAGGGCAATTATGACCATGATTTCATGGTCGAAATGTTATTCGGTGGCGAGCCTCCGATTGTGTCGATGGTTGAAATCGGGGATGTGCTCGGGTCCATGCTGGTATTGCGGACTCCTTCCCATACTACAGATGGCGAACAGCCTTTCGAGGAATATGTTAGGTGGGGCGAGTCGCGTTTGGCACCGATGCGACGGCAGGGCGTCCACCGCTTGATTGTTTTCTCAAGCCACATGGTGGAATTGAGTCCCTCGAACCAGGCTGATATTTTGAGGGCGGCATTACGGTGAGCGCAATTTTGGATCCTTGGCATCGAAGTCTCCGTTTATTTGTGATATTGCGAGGTTGAATCCCCACGCACTTCGAGCGTTGGATGCCCATAGAGACCGCCATCCGAAGACCATGCAACACAGCCTCATATTCGGCTGCATTGTTGGAGATTGTGTAAAGTATTTGGAGGACGTACTGGACCATGTCTCCGGTGGGAGACGTCAGGACTACACCTACTCCCAGTCCGGCCAGCATTTTAGAGCCGTTAAAGTGCATGATCCGGTTGGAGTATCGCCATACTCTTTAGGGAGTTGGCTTCCATCCATTCGGCGACAAAAGTCGGCGATGCTAACGACTTGATGGCCCGCCGTGGTTTGTACATTATGTCAAGCGGAAGGGCTTCGATGGCCCATTTAGCAATCCGGCCCGTAACATCGTGGTTGTTTATTATGTCATTGGGTGGTACTTTGGAGGCTCTTGTGATCGAACACTCTTGAAAGTAGTGTCATGACCGGGATGCCATGAAGACCGCGTATGCTATTTTACGATAGTGTGGGTATCGGGATTTGCATGGAGTGAGGACTGTGGATCGTAATAAACCCGGCTTTTGGGCAGAATTTTTATCCATCAACCTCTCGTTAAGCGGCGATACTGCGCCTACAACTTGGTGTGTTGCGCTATGTATAATAACATAGGCTCACCGGTGTTTATTATTAGGACTTCAGATTCTTGGCGATAAGGTCTTTATTTCATCGAGTCGGCGGCGGCTGCATCTGTCCCATCTGAAGTGTTCGATGCGCCCGTGGGAGGCGGTAAAGAGGCAATGCCTTTTCTCCTAGCACGGAGATAAGCGGCTCAAAGCAGCCACGCATCCGGCTAGCTTTTTGGATGTGCTTGAGTGCATTGGTATTGCCAGCGAGATGAAACTCGGATTTTTGTCGGGTTCGCTTCAATTCCTCTATTGGAAACAATGAAGCCCAGCAGTTTCCACGATGGGGCGCTGAAAGCGCATTTTCGGATTCAACAATATCGTATGTCGGGAGGTTATCAGAATGTGAGCCTCAAGTCATCTATCGGGGTTTGACGTGTCTAGTTTTTATGACCACGTCGTCCACATATCTTCCACTATTTTGCCGATTTGTTTTCCAGGCATGTTTGAATCATGCGTTGATAGGTTGCCCGGCATTCTTGAGCCGAAGGGCATAATGTTGAAGCAAAAAGGGCCATATGGCATTATAAAAGCTGTTGCAGCTTTGTCAGACTCTGCCATCTTTATTTGATGGTATCCAGAGTGCGTGTCGAGAAAACACATCGAGTCGTGTCCAGCTGTGGCATCGATGATTTGATCGATCTTGAGGGGAGAAAAGGATCCTTAGGGCAAGCCTTGTTGAGGTCTTTGAAGTCGGCGCATAGGAGCCAGCATTTTCCTTCTTTGGTACCATCACCAAATTTGCCAGCCAATCCGGATGTTTGATATCTCTGATGAATCCGGCCTCGAATAGCTTGGCTAACTCTTACCCCATTGCCTGTCGTTTGGGCTCGGAGAATCGCCTTAGGGTTTGCTTGACTGGTTTATATCCTTTAGAATATTGAGGTTGTGTTCGGCCAGTCTGTGTGGGATGTCCGATGGGTGCCAGGCGAAAATGTCCCAATTCTCGCATAAGAAATCTTGTAGTGCGGCGTCAATCGCGGGGCTCAGCTGTGTCCCGATGGAAGCTGTCTTTGTGGGGTCCGTTGGTTGGACCTGGAATTTGACTATCTCGTCTGCGGGGCTTAAATAAGGTGGACTTGGGTCGCTTGTCTAGTATCCGTCGTCCCTGTCCATGGTGGCCCTGCTATTGTTAACTCTTGGCTGCTAGGGCTTAAGATAATGCTTCCAAGGCTAGAGCTGCGGTTTTATTTTCAGCGCGAAGTGCAATGTCGGATCAGCGGCTAGAGTGATGATTCCATTGGAGTGCGGGCATTTTAAGCTTCATGTACCCATAATGGGGTACAACGAAAGCTTATAAATCGTCCCGCCCTAGAAGGCGTGGTATCCACGGCTGCTAAAAGGAGCCACGGAAAGTGATTTCCTCGGACCTATAATTCTCCGGGTGCACAGTCGGTGTCAAAACCGGCGGATCTCGGAGTAGGGGTCCCGAACTGTGCATCTAGGCGGATGGTAACAGGAGACAAGGGACCGCGATGTTTTACCCAGTTCGGGCCCTCTTGATGGAGGTAAAACCCTCGTCCTGCTAGATTAATATTGATGATGTGTGTTACAAGAGTGGATCTACCACGAGATCAAAAGCTAAACCTAGAAGCTAGCCTATGGTATGATTGTTGTTAGTCCTCTGGGACTAAACCCTCCGGTTTATATAGACACGGATAGGGTTAGGGTTACAGTCGGTAACAATAGTAGGAGATCTACATATCCATATCGCCAAGCTTGCCTTCCGCCAAGAAAGTCCCATCCGGACACGGGGCGAAGTCTTCAATCTTGTATCTTCGTAGTCTTGGAGTCTGGCCGATGATGATAGTTCGGCTATCCGGACACCCCTAGTCGGAACTCCTCGGTAGCCCTGAACCAGGCTTCAATGGCAGCGAGTCCGGCGCATGTTGTCTTTGGCATTGCAAAGGCGGGTTCTTCCTATGAATAATTCATAGAAGATTGTGAACACCGGGATAGTGTCGGCTCGCAAAAATAAATTCCACATACCACCGTAGAGAATAATATTACACAAGATCAATCTGTTGGCGTATTTTGTGGCGTGACCTCGCACCACTACCAAGCCTTTACTCAAATTGTTTTTATTGCTCCACCTCGGTAGCGTTTAGCGGCGGTTTCATGTGCGTCTTGTCGAGCGAGATCGTTTTCCCTTATTCCGGGATTCCCATCAATACGGACGTGGGTAACCCAACGCGCCATTGATTGTGGCGCTTGGGAGATAGCGAGTTTTACCAGGCGGTGGGGACACATGTTTTGTCCGCCCATATAAGGGATAAGGATCCACCCTTTCACCTCGCCTTCTTCCTCCTTTGCTCATCCATTCCCGTGCACTCGAGCTCTAGCGCCCAAGTCCACTTTCCTCCTCAACCTTCTCCAACCATGTCGGGGATCGGGAGGCAGATGGATGGCCTCCTCCCGTCCGCGGAGGGCACATCACAAGGCTGGGAGGCGGATACTTGTCCGCGATATCGCGCCTGAGCTGCCCGGCAGAGGCAGCTTATTCAACCCCAGTCCCCATGAGAGGTGGTATTTCTCCCCACTTCCTCCATGGACTAGGTTTTCCACTTCACCCATTTGTCGAGGGGCTCATGTTCTACTCGGCACAGACTTCCACGACCTGGCCCAATTTACGTCCTCAATGTCTCGGCGTTTATCGTGGTATGCGAACCTTCCTCGCATCCAGCCCCACTTGCTTGTGGCTCAAGACCTTGATGTCAAGCGAAGGTTGTGAAAAAACAGACAAAAGCGGAGTCTTGGGCGCCATAGTTCGACAAGATGGCCAAAGTCCTATGGCTCAAGGGCTCCTTTGTGGAGACAATAAAGGGGGTGGCAATCGGGGTGGTTCTACATCACGAGCCCGCGACCCTGAATGGGTGGCGGCCCCAATTCAGATCTGGATTCCCCACACGGCTCTCGTCATGGAAATAGATGGGCCTGAAGTGGGGGATTGAGACGAAACTATCCGGACTCAAACAGCGTCCGGAACTGGTGGACAAGAATCACGGGCTTGTCGGCGTAATCAGTGATGCTCATCCGCCAGGATTCTCCCATGCCAACAACGGGACTTCAATTTGTGGGAGTTCGATCCGGCAGCTGACACGAACCTTGAGCTGGCTCTTGATACCACGTCGAAGATGCAGGAAGAGTCTGTTCAAGCGCGCGAAGCCCCGCATCCGCTAACAAAGATCGCGGATACAGCTCATGGCGTCAAGCGGTGAGGTAAGTTATTTTACCCTTCTACGGGACTCTTTTTCATAGATTGACTCTCGTGGGATCTAAAACTCCTATTCTTGACGAGTCGGCTGAAGGCGTCCGGACAGATTAAGCTGTCCGGCTCCTTCTGAAGACCAATGGGCCTTGGATTAGCCAGGGGTTCTTGGCTCTGGCACCCATGTGGTCTTTGGAGAAGAAGGCCAAGAAGGAGGCCACAGGGAACTCGAAGGAGCTCGGCGCCGGTCTTGTCGGATTACGGCGAGAATCTTCTCTGAAGATGAGGAGGAAGAAGAAGCTTCTCCCCGGCCGGGGAGAGGAAAAAGGAAGGCCGCCCCAGCCCAGGAGGCGGAGGAATCAGAAGGAAGAACCCTTCCTCGGACTTCTCCACCAACATCGGCGGCAGCGAGGGATTGGCCTACAAGGGCCAAGTCCTGGCGAGATCGTAAGTGTCAGGATACCCATGGCTTTTATTATTGCAAGTGTTCTCTAATGTCGAACAATCGTGTAGCCGCCCTAAGGAGAGTTCGCCGATTAATCGGCGGGTCCACTGGACTCGTCGGAAATGGAGAGTGCCGCTTCCGCCGCCTCCTCGCCTCATGCTGCGGACAACGCCCGGCGGGAGCTAAAGGGGAGTTTGGTCACGAGGAGGTGGCGCGGGAGGTGCCACAAGGCAACCTCCGGACTCGGCGTGGGGCAAGACCCCCAGGAGCTCAAGCCCGACCCTTGTCCGGACTCCATGCGGAACCTTGATGGTTAGGAGTCCGATAGCGATCGCCAAGAAGGGTAAAGGCGCCCGGTGTCCCGTCAACAGGAGGCACGGATAGCTTCTGGGCGCTCAGCAGTGCCTCCATCGAGGAGAACACCGCCTTTATGAAGTGCGGTGATCCGGACAGTTCATCCGCCAGAAGCGGGCTGACAAACTTATACCGGATCTTCTAACGGGCTTTGAGGTAGAAATTTCAATATATGTAAAATGGTACCGCATAGGCGGTAGCCCGATGCTCGGTTTGGTGTTGGAAAGAAAATCGAGTGAGGATCTTTAGAAAGATAAGCGAAGGAGTCATATAAAATATGTCAATATGGGATTGCGAGGTTGTCTTCTTGACCTCCCCTTACTTGACTTCTGAGGAGGTCAATACATTGAAGGAAAACCTCGGCGGTCCAAGAGCAGGCTCGGCCATGCCAAAGCAGCTCGAGGAAAAAGAAGTTGAGTAATACCTTATGGAAATTGTACCTTCTGAGAAAAGGATTTGGTTGCAAGAAAAATGACAAGGATAAGCGTGGGTATTGTAGGGGCCACTAACGAGGTGGCGACCACTGAAGGAGGCGGTGGCCTCGGCGAGCATAATCTGACCCATGAGCACACCCGGCGAGAAGCGGGGAGGCCTTGGTGGGAGGTGCGACAAGAGCTCGAGGATCTCGTGAAAAACATGAGAGCTTGGAGTGTGACTCAAGACTCGAGTCAGAGCTTGCAGCAGCTCTTGAGAGTGCCAGCCGCTAAGGCGAAGCCTACAAGGCCCTCCGGAGATTGAGGCGGTAAAGAAAATAGCAGCGGGTAAGGCATTTTTATGCGGAGTAAGCATGTGAGTGTTAATTACGATTGCTTACCCGGTCGGAGCTCTCGAGGCGTTCGCGAGATCTTCCTGCAGGCGTGTCGATGCTGCCGCATTCTCCGGGCGAGGAGGGCTCGATGGAGAAGGTCTTCGGTCTTAGTATCTTGAGGCGGACATCCGGTGCCCCTTAGCGACCAGTGAAGCAGCTGGTCGAGGTCCTAACTGCGGCGAACAGGCCATGAAGAACCTCATAGTTGGTGTGGCCTAAGGAGGCCATGCAGGAGCTACCGGCCTGGTGCGGCGGCTGATGGATCGTGCCGTGGGTTGAAGTGATCAAGCATTCGCTTGTATTGAGGGTGCCGTCGGGCCTTGCCCGCGCAAAGGTGCACTTGGGCAAGATGGATGCCGAAGCTTGTGCGGACCCGCCACGGAGGGCAAGGAGCATATACGCCGAGATGTATTATAAGAGTGTCTTTGGGCGCCCGCACTATGCGGGTGAGTGCTCCAAAGATGTAATATTTGAGTAGACTCGCATTTTGTTATCACAATGCGCTGAAAACTTAGTTCATATCGCTAAGCAGCGCTTGTTAATTTAAAATATTACCTTACATGCGGCTGTTTATCAAATCGAGAGATGGCAAGTAAATCGGCTTCAGCCCCCATGCCACAGTCTTTGGGGTGTTCGGGATAAACTTGGCGCTCTTGTTCCCATTTTGGGTCCATCTAGGGAGGCGCTCAACACAGCGGACAAGACAACCGGACTTATAATGCTTGAACACTCTCACTTAGCCATAGAATTCTATAATTTTAAATTTGTGAAGCCCCTAGTCTTGGAAGGCGAATTTGGGCGCTATCACGCCTTGGCGGATAG
Organism: Aegilops longissima; assembly: GCA_021605205.1. Classification (NCBI taxonomy): domain Eukaryota; kingdom Viridiplantae; phylum Streptophyta; class Magnoliopsida; order Poales; family Poaceae; genus Aegilops; species Aegilops longissima. The sequence continues at coordinate 160,395,219 of CM038682.1, forward strand.
TATCCGGCTCCAGCGCTCTAAGCGGCATAAGTCTTTAAGGACTGCATAAAAACCTCTCGAACAGCGACGGCTCTCGCCTCATCATGGCAGTCAGTTTTAGCTTTCTCAGCGATCGTTAACCCGGCCAGGCTGAGGCGGAATCATGATGGTTCTCCAGTCTACCTTAGCGATATAGCGGGCGTAAGGTAGCAAAACACGGGCAGGCAAACCAACTATTGACCCAAGACATGATTGAACTGATGCATATAGTGCTATAAGTTCGAGGTGCCGCACTTGTGAAAGTGTTAGGACTCATTATACCGTGTCTTGAAACATAAGCCCCTGGTGTATATTAGCCGTACCAAAGTGTATGGATGCAACATGTAATGAATGAACATATGTATGAAAAGAAATGCAATTATAAACAAAAGGTGCCACATTGTTTTATTCAATAAGTGCTGCTACGAGTGCGAGCGATACAAATAGTCACGATAAGCAAGGTATGGGCTATTAAACATGTCCCCCTCCGGGGTAGGCTGCAGATTGGTGTATGAAAATGCTCGTAATGGAGACCACTGTATATTGGTTGTAGCCTTTATCCTTCCACAGCTGTTGCATCGTGAGTTGGCAGGTCTGCCCATGAACAGAACTTCGACAAGCGGAGTCTGTGGGTAAAAAAGAAAGAAAAAAGCAACGACACACTTAGAGCCCTGGTGTGGTTGAGCCTTGATCTGGGTTTATCGTGGTGCGTGCCCCTCTCCCCATGCCCATGGTATCTTCATAGTAATGGTGTCGCGAAGGACCTGCTTTGGCGTTTGAGGGGCTGGGGTTGGGGCCGCTACTGCTATCGTGCTCTGAGCGTGCAGTGGTCTTGTTGTAAGTTACTCGGGTTGCCCTTGGCTGTGTCCGGCCGCTGCTGCCGGACTCGAGAATGCCTGTAGAGGCTGCATTGCACTTCTGCGCGAGAGCTCTGTATGTTCCTCGTGCGGAAGAACATTGATGTTTTCGTTGACCGTAATGACTCCTCGAGGGCACGGCATCTTGAGCTTGAGGTATCGTGGTGCGGCACGCGTTGAACTTTGCAAGCCGCGATGCGTCAAAACAAGGCATGATAGCCGATCGAGCGGGACTATGTCGGTGCTCTCCTCGCCGGAAGTTATCGGGGATCGGAGACCACTTCCGTGTAATTGAGCTGTGCAATTGGCTTCTACACTGGTATGGCGCCTTTAAAGGTCGTTTTGGTAGGTTTAATCCTTGAGGGTCTATGCCCATTTTGCGCCTGTATCCTGGTAAAGCAGGTTCAGGCTGCTGCCGCCGTCCATCAGGACTCTGGTTAGGTGAAATCCATCGGCGATTGGGTCTAAGACCGGTCTGGCCGAATCCGCTTAAATGGCGGATCTTTGGTGGGGTGGTCCCTTGGTCCAAAAGTGATCGGGCGGGAGGACCATGGATTGAACTTGGAACAAGCTGGCTCCATTCGCGTAGACATCCCGAGTGCATGCTTCCGCTCCCTTTTGGGTATGTGTGTTGCGTATATCATGTTCACCGTCCGCTTTTGTGAAACCCATACATCCTTTATTGTTGGCGGTTGGGTCTCTTCTCGTCATCGCTATGCAGCCCCTTGTCATTGTTTTGACAATTAACTTGCTGCCTGCTTGAATACCAACAGTCCCTATTGGTGTGGTTAGCTGGCTTTTGAAGTGCCTTATGTCGCGCTGCGGTCGAGTATTCGGTCCAAATTGGGCGGACCGGAGTAGTTCTTTTGAATGGCTTTTTCCGCTGACGGGTTTAGAGCCTCTGAATCCGGCATTAATTATCGTATCCTCAATATTATAGCCGCTGTTAATGTGGCGTTTGTTTTTGTTAAAATGGCGGCCTGCCATTTCGGTCCTTGAAGTCCGGACTGCGAGAATTTTCTTTGAGGTTGTTGCTGCGTGCTAGCCAGCTGTCTCACCAGCATAAGCGGGACATAGTGATGTGAGGGCTGCCATGGATTTGGCTTTTCCTGTCCTAGGTGCAGGCAAGAAGCCACTCGTCGCGGATGTTATGCTTGAAGGCCGCGAGGCCTCGCATCCAAGACGATCAACGATTTGGTTTTCTTGGTTAAGAACCGTGTCGAGAATTGTCGGCGATTCGTCAGCTGCTGAATTATGTGGCTTAGGTCATCGTCGGTGGTGCACATAAGTTCCCTGAGAGTTATCAAGGAATCGGCTTCGGGTCCTCCAGCTCCCAATTGACTCTGCTGGCAAGCTGTTGAGCCAATGCGGGCTGGTCCTTTAAGCGAGGGGAGGTATTTGATGGCGTGAAGATCGTCACGCGGGGCCATGTGGATGTGAAGGAGATAGTCTTGATCCAAACCGGGGTCTGTTGTGCCATCATAAGATTCAATATTGGCGGGTTTAAACCCTTGAGGAGTTTGATGATCCATTACCGTCATGAAGCATAGTGGGTGTCTTGGCGCCTCTGTCTTTGGGTGATATCACGCCGAGACTCAGCGAGCTTTATGCATTTTTTGTTGGCCCGGCGAACTTCTTATGTCCGTATGACGGTTGTAAATCCCACGTACCGTGGGGCGCCCACGTGATCCATAGATCGATCTTGATTGTCTTGCCTTGTCCTCAATATATCTCATGGTCGGGCGTTCCCCTTTGGCTGTGTGCTTTTTGGCGTCTTGAAGTGCAGTTCTAGTGAAGGGCCTAGAGGCCTCCTGTCGCGACCACGGGGTGGTCGGTCCGGTACGTATTGTCTCTGGTGATGCGGGTTCATAAGCCTCCTCCTCTAATCGGGGAGCAACTTGCGTTTAGGAGGTAGCTTTTGGAGGCGTTCGAGGCTCATGCTCTTGACGCGAGGACTTCCGTCCATCTGTCGGCTAGCGGATCTGATCAGCTCTAAGCTGTTGCTTTGCTTTTCTTGAGGCTGTTCGCGTGGCCATAACCTGCGTCTAAAAGCAGCTCTTGTTGACGGGATCCTCGGGCACGGCCAATTCATTGTCGTCGAGCTTGCTTCGTCTTCGGAGGAGGCATATAATCCTCTACCTCTTCTTACGCCCGCTCTCTCTTGAGGCTGGCGTCTCCATCCTCTGCGCTGGATCTTCTGGGGTGGATTGTCTTGACCTGTCCGGTGTATTGTTATCTCGGTGCGGAATCTTCATTCTTCTTTGTGGCGGGATTTAAGCGGCGCCCGGCCACGCCGGCTAACAGGCTGCTTCTTGGAGGTCATCCTCCATTGTTCCATCGTCGTTCCCATCTTTTGGGATGTCCACCATATATATATAAATGCATGATGAGGTGGCCTTCCGGTGCCCTGTAAGGCTGGGTGTTGATCCGTCTCCGGCATAAGTGCGTCTATACGTCCCGATGTCTTGGTCGTAGTCTAGCATGTCGGTTAGATGTCGGCGGCTGACTGCAAGTGGGTGGTGGGTGGGCGTTGAATTTCTTTATTATCCGCATCCCAACCTTCTGGCCGTAATCCGGCGGGGCTCTCCGGATAAAGAGAGAGACTTATTTGAATGGGATGTCGCCAAAGGCGAGAGTGCTGAAAGATGTCAGCAGTGAACTCCATGGCCAGGCGCCTAATCGGATTTTGATTGGCAAGGCGGCGGAGGGTTGGTCCGAGGTCGGCACCACAGTCGAGGTCGCCATAAGGGACGAGGGATGAGCTTGTCTTGGACCATGAAGACCATGGGCGCTAAAATCCGAAAGTCGGTTAAATGTAAATGGCCCGTATTGTGGGCCTTTAGCGAGCGAAGAAACCGGGCTGGTATTGAACCATGAAGGGCATGGGCGTTAAAGAGCCAAAACTAAGGTCAACTACAAATGGCCCAACTCATTTATGGTCCGTTAACGAGGCGAAAACTACAGGAAAGGGTATTAACTTAAATGGGTCGCTAAAGGCCAAAACTCAGGTCGACTACAAATGGCCCAACTGATTATGGGCGTCATAAATTTGAAAGTGACATCGGGCGGAAAATTGGCTAACACTTAAATGGGCAGCTAAAGGCGAAACTCAGGCCCGACAACAAATGGCCCATCAGATTTTTGGGCGTCAACATCTTTGAAAAGACACCGGGCGTAAACTAGCCCAACATTTAAATGGGTGGCTAAAAGGCGAAAGATGTACATCACGAAAATTGGCCCATCCATTAAATGGGCCGTTAACGACGAAATCTCATCGGGCGATATTGAGCCCAAATATAGCGGGCATTAGCGGGCTCAGCGGCGATGGGCTGCAATGGTGTCAAATCTTTAGACGTTGGGCGGTGTACATCTCGTAGTATGGGCCGTGGGCTTAATGGACTGACACAAATTAGGCCTTATGGCCGTTGAATGGGCCTCTATTGGGCGTGCTGCATGTCGATATCATTGGCTCCTTCCGTCCAATGAGTGGATGACATCTGTCCCAGCGATGAGCCGACCGTGTTTCCTCCAGCCAATGATGATTTTACCGTGGAAAATCCCCATTGGTCGGGGCTGTTAACAGGTTATCGGATCCAAAACCGACCCGATAGCTTAAAGGCATTCCATTACGGTGGATGCCATGTGGGTCACCCTTGGCGAAAGCATACGTATGGCGCGATTTATCGTCATGGAAGTGGACACTTCGTGATGATAATTTTGGTAATCTCATGGAACACTTCTCGACAGCACAGGTATGACTATCTTGATTACATCATAAAATGCGTCATGGATGTACATGCATGAACCGCGACCTCTTTGACAAACCGTATCATCACGGAAGTGTATTTTTTTGTAGTGTTCATCGCCTTCACGACCTCCATCTCCTTGCGCGTCTCAAATACGCCATCTTCTTCATTGTGTGTAATGGCGGGATTTCTCGGCGAGCCTTCATCATACATCCACGGCATTACGTACCTTGATAGCGGCCGGGTGCTCGATCTTGAACCGCCAACTCCTCCTTCTTTTCAACTGCAACATCTTCATGGGAACACTATTCTTATGCAGCTTCTTCCGTGGCGTTCTCCTCCTTAAGCAGAGTGAGAGCTCATGGCGAGCTTAGCCTTATCCTCCACGAAGTGCGAGATTTCACGGCGCCTTCTTCTCGAGGCAATGCTCTTCTTGGCTGACATCACTAACACAAAGTCAACTCCCTGCTCCTTGAGCTTAAGCGGGCATCGTCGAGGCTCTCCTTGGCTAGCTCCACCAAGCAGTGGATGTACTCATACACTTATTGTGGTGCTTATGAGCTAATCGGGCATGCCGTCGAGGATACGACTCGGCCGCGCCAGCTCGGCATGTTAGCCTCGCGTCTAGGGCACTCAAGAGCCATCCTTTGCCCGTGAGAGATCTTTCAAGGTCTCGTGGCTCTGAGCCCTCTCTTTTCGCAGCCTTGGTTGCGCTCCTTATACAGTAGTTCTCAACCTAGAGCTTTGCACCGGCCATGGCGAGAGACGAAGAAGGAGGACTTATGAGGAGGCGAGTAATTTTCGGTTAGGTAGTTCCTTTTTATAGAGTACTAACACTAGTACTAAAACCTGCATAGTGGGAACACGTTCAGGTTTGGTACATCTTGGTAGAGTATGAGCAAGCTTGCATAGTTTTAGCACTAGTACTTTCGAATGTGATGGGAACAAGGTAAAGATTAATTGATGGTTTTTGGTTTGAGGCCCGAAGCGGCTCCCGATGAGTTTAGTGGAACATAAATTTCAAGTAGACTACCTTGCTCGGATCGTAAATATTATGTTACTAGCAAAATTGGCACAAAATATGAAGGATACCAATGGAAGTACTGAGCAACCCGAGTTTATCTACTACGCATGCGTGAAGTGGAGTAGTAATGTCTTTCTTACGCCCTTACGTCCACTCAATTTGCATCTGCTGTATTAATTGACCATCGATGAAGTGAAGGACTTTACAGCGTCAAATTATCACATGGGGTGGATCTTGGTACAAAATTGCATCCGCCCGTCTACCAGCGATGTCGTGCGAGGAATGAGTGCGTCGTGGCGTGTGCACATATTCGCCGTGCATGTCTTGCCGGTCTTGGCTCGGGAGAAGAGTACATTCTTCTAGAACGGCAGACATGCCGCATGATCAATCCACACAGGATGTCGCGACAACGCCTCCACATGTACATGGCTTCTGTAAAGAGAGACACGATGTAGTGTGCCATTGTGTTTTGCACATACTCGAAGTACTAGTAAGGTACCGTGCATTGCCGTGTCGAGTTACAACAAATTACGAATAAATACCACCTTTGTAGCATGTAAGCTACAGGTCATATATGATGTAGACCTTCGTTTAATTCTTATAGTTCATCTCATTCAAAATCAATTGGTTTATATAAAAAACCTAGGGCCTCTTTGATTAGTAGGATTTCCAAAGCAGGGAATAGGAAGAACATGGGATTAGAGTGGAATGTAGTCTTGAATCTCTGAGGATGAATGCAGTGTTTGATTGTGCATAGAAAAACACATAATTATTTCAAAGAGGTTTGAGTGGATGCGATGTTTCCTATGAAATCTAGTGCAAATGAATCATATGGAAAAATTCCTATAGTTTACAATCCTAGGAATCAAACAACCAAGATCTGAAAAATTCCTAAGTTAGAATCCTCCAAAATTCCTTGAGAATCCTTTGAATCAAAGAAGCCCTAAATCTATTTTATGATTGGTGGAATTGTGCATTGTAAAGCATAAAGTAAAATCAAATAATGGAAATTCAACTAGAAAAAAAAGTTTGGGCAGTTATGATACGGAAGATTCTAGAACAAGGAGAACCACTGTTGTTTTTGAGATTTGTGCATTATGCTTAAGTTCAACCATGCAGTCGCTAGATTGTACATGTGGCAAAATCCGATGGGGGCTAGAAGATGGTGCGAGGGCAGTGGAGGAAACTATGAAGGTGCACAACTGCGAGGCGATATTTAGAGAGAGCGAGCGGCTGTTCGTGCGATGGGCGAACCATGAAAATGCCAGATGAGCTAGGGGCCAAGCATTGCTAATCCTTTACGAGGAGGAAAATTCATCAACTTAAACCATTTTACCAGCAATTGTCTAATGATCACATTCATATTAGCCTCACTATATAGTGATGTTAGGGGGGCAGGGCCCTTGCTGCTTGTCTTACTGTGTCTTTGTCGAGAGATGAAGCGGACAGCATGGATGATGAGAGGGGGCATTGGATATATAATTAATGTGGGTGTATTACCTATACATGTAATCCTATATAGAGGTATAGATTGATCGATGTATGCGTGGGAAAGAGGGTGAGACCTCACTAGATATATAGATTGATCGGCTATATACACACGCACACACACACACATAGAGGAACATCGATCGTTGCGCATGCGTGAGAGATAAAATGCCGATATGATGGAGCGGGGATGTGTGTGTGTGTGCCTTCATGGGAGACCGACCTGAAGAAAAAAGATGCATGTGTGTGATGGATAATGCCATTTGGTAGTGTGCATGCATGCATGAGAGAGAAAGTTAGTGGTACAATTATAAAGAGAGACCAATGTGGGTGTAAGCGACTAGGTGAGGTCATAATCAATGTGAAGTTGAATTCAAATATTTGAATGAGATCATGATGTCTGAAAACCCATGCATGCATGAATATATGAGATCTGCAGCGGTGTGGTTTGAAATGAGCATGTTGCAATGTATACATATTGAACAAGGTGATTGGTTTGAATTTGAGATCTTGATGGCGAGACATCGTTTGGCCACATTGCATCCGTGCATGGACACACTATTCTAATTGGAGATGATGGGTGGCTTTACATCACATATATATCTATACCCCTATATATGTTATATTTTATATTTTTATATAGTGTGCAGATAACTTTAACTTTGAAAGATGGTGGTTGGATGAGGCCAATCCGATGGTGCTGAGCTGGCAGATTTGAGCACTATTGGCGTTGGATATCATCTAGATTCCACCAGATTTTGCCACATGTACAATCTAGAAGACTCTATTGTTGAACTTAAGCATAATGCACAAACCTCAATACACAAGCACTTCTTATTTGTTCTAGAATCTTAGTGTCGAGAATTGCCCAAATGTTTTCTACATGATTTTTTACTTTATTCCTTACAGCGGACAATTCCATGAATCTTAAAATAGATTAGCTTTCTTATAAAAACTAGATGATTTTGTATGAAATGAACTATAAAATTAAGCGAACATCTACATCATGCATATATGACTAAAAGCTTACATGCTATAATGTGGTATTTATTCATAATTTGGTTGCCAAATCTCATGCGTGCAATGCCGTGTACCTTACTAGTCTAAATGGTGTCGATGTGTGTGTTGTGCGTGTTAAACACATTATACGTAGTATATCCTACTAGTCTAAATTGTCTTCTTTTGGCTACGTTAAGCTTGTTCTCCCACAATTTCAAGTGGTGCCTTGTTATGCCAAAATTTCAAGCTAGCGTCTCGTCTGTCGTGCTCTGAAACTCCGCCTCTTCAACCCAGCCTTGTTATCGAAATATTTAAGATATATCTTTGTCTCGTTGTGCCCGACACCTCCCTCCATCTCAACCCAGCGCCTTACTATTCCAAAATTACAGCCTTGTGAAAACTCCCACCTCTGTGAAATCCCGACCTGAAATGCGTGCCCCCCAGAACAAAAGAACGCCTCAAATCGGTGGGGTACTTTCGTAACTTACCACATTTAGGACAAGCGCGTCCCTAAGCCATTGTTCCCCCTCCCATCGCATCTGCCCACCCATTCGTGCAGGGCGGCAAAACCGTGAAGCCCCACCCTCCTTAGTCAGCCACCCAGCGAGAGCCTCTTCCCCGCGTCGTCGCAGCAACACCTCGGCGTCCCTCATCCACCGTACTAGATAAGGATCCACCGTCGATCTGGTCGTCACAGTCGGTTCAATACCCGTCCTCCACCTACAAGGAGCTGCCACAGCGTTCTTGTCGGTGTCAAAACGGCGGATCTCGGGTGGGGGTCTCGTCGTCGCGTCAAGGCTGATGGTAACGAGGAAGCAAGGAGGACGAGATGTTTACCTGAGTTCGGGCCCTCTCGATGGAGGTAAAACCCTACTTCCTACTTGATTAATATTGATGATATGGGTAGTACAAAGTAGATCTACCATGAGATCATAGAGGCTAAACCCTAAGAGCTAGCCTATGATGGTATGATTGTAATTGTGATCGGCCTTCTAAGGACCAACCTCTCGGTTTATATGAACACGGAGGGCTAGGAATTTACATGGAGTCGGTTACAAGAAAACACAATATCCGGATCGTAAGCTTGCCTTCCACGCAAGGAGAGACCCATCCGGACACGGGCGAAGTCTTGAGTCTTGTATCTTCACGCTTCAATAGTCGGGCGTTGTACGATCTGGCAGTCGGATACCCCTAATCTGGACTCCCTCGGTAGCCCCGAACCAGGCTTCAATGTGATGAGTCCACGCGTGGTATTGTCTTGAATATTCCAAAGTACCTGTTCTGACGAATAGTGTCCGCTCAATCAATGTTGTGCTCCTCGGCCCGATGCCTCGGTAATGACCATCTCCGTGTCGGCGAATCGAAAGTCGAGCATTTTGCGTTGCCACCCTCGATCCTCGGGTAACCGTCTATTTGAAGTAGGGATTCTCAGATCAAACCTCACCCTCCCTCCCGAGCTAGCATCCAGCAGAGTGCTCGTGAAAAGCCATTCCATGGCGTCCGCCGCAGCTCTTACTTTCGCCCTTCTCGTTCCAAGTCGAGGGATTGGGGAGATTGTTCGATTCCTCATAGCCATTTGATAGATTCTGAACCCAAGGGTTTCTCCACCGGCGTTCAAGGTCCCGTCCAGGAATAGCAACTTATAGCGGAGGAACAAGTGAGGATCTCTAACCCATCTACTGGAGGCGTATATGCCTCATCCCATCTCTTTGAGGCGTCGGGTTCCCTATCCACCCGTTTCTTCGTGTGCTCCTTGAGTTCTCGGCCTCCGATTACACAATCTTACCCCTACCTCTATTACGCACATAGCAGGGTATGTTGCCCTTCTTGAGCTGTTTTAGGCTGCGAACCACACTTGGATTATGGAGAAAGCTGTACGCCTCATCCCCCGGGGAGTCCCTATATCAAGTGGGCGGGGTTGAAGTATGGCGCATTGAGAGACAGATACATGTCCTGTAATTATAAATTTGAAATATATGCGCCCCTGTATGCGGCGAGGAATAGGAATAACGGACTATATCAGGAGACCCTACCAATCACGCCTCCACCAGCGGGTTCGAGGCAAGCGAGCAGGCGGTTTCTGAGGCCAGCACCACATAGTTCCCGACGGAGGATGCGGATATCGTTGACCACGAACTCGAAGTGGAGGCGCCATGAATCACCGCGCGGAGGCGTGCTCGGAACAACATCTTTTTAAAGAGGCTTTTAATGCCTTCAATTCAGCGGACGCATCGTCCAAGCTGCTTGGCGGCTTGCCCAGCGACAAACCAATATACCAAGACATACGGGTAGAAATTTTGATAAGTATGGATAGCGTAGAGACTTAGAATAGTTGGGACAACTGTTTGAAGGATCAATATATGCCACAGTCCTTGTGGACAAGAATGAACAATTGGCTCTGGGGTGGAGGCATAAGGCCCGGCTGGTGATCACGATAGCCAAGTTGGGGATCGAGAGGCCCCCTCTGGTAATATTGTCCCCATTATCGTAGATGTACCCGTTAGTAAATGGCTGGTGCGGTTAATCTAACGAAAATTCTGCGAGATAATCCGGGGTGAATCCGGAAGGCGTAATGGGTGATGAATCGCATCAGCAGCTCAGCTAAAGTGGCGGCGCATCCTCGCGGTGGCGCAGAAAGAAGAACAAGCTACAAGATGCCAATATTAAATGCGGACCTGGAATTAAGGGCGTCGTGCTCAAGCTGGCGGACTCCGTGAAGGAGAACAAAAGGCGTAGCGGCATTTATGGTAAAACTCAAGCGAACGTGATAGTTCAGAGGAAGTTTTTGAAAAAGTTTGCTTGCGGGAATGTTAGTGCATACGCGGCGAAGATGCCCTCATCTGCGGTGATTTACTGCAAGAACTTTCGCGATTGCGAGCATGCGGCCGGTGATGCCGCAGCGTTGCTCGAGCCTTGTGCCATCAAGCCTCTGCCGAATGGCATGGGGAACTGCGGACCTGCTTCAAGGAGCGGCGTAGCTTCCGTCTATGGAAGATATCGGCATGCGGCAAGGAGCAAGAAGAAGCACAGGCGATGGTGAAGGCAGCAAGCTAGACCCGAACCATATGGCGAAGTAGGACCGGCGGGGCCGATGGAATTCCGTAAGCGGTATATGACCGGTAGCATTAGCCGCTAAGTATTCTCAACGAGTTATGTAAGCTAGATAGCATGTTGGATGGTATAGAGGAGGAATATAGTGGGTCGGTGACTATGTAATTTAATAGTAGCGGATTAAAATCATTTGTCATGGCGAACCTTTTCACTTCAGCCCGGATCCTACAGTCGGGTGTGTCCGAAATACCGCTCGGTTATACAAAACGGGGTATGCTTGGAGACCAAGTATGGGTCATAAGTGCTTGAGCAGACAAGTACCCAACTAGTTATGTTATATTACATGGATAGTAAAACATCTTCGGGAGAATAGTTCGTTAGTGGTTCCTTTCGGCGAATGCGCATAAGCCAATGCACATGTCGAGACTGCGCACGATGGCGTTGGATACAAACTTACTGGTTTTTTTTGTAACCAGAATACATCCTTTGTTCACCGTCGAATATTCTCTTAAGAAACTAGCTGGCTTCACCCGTCGAGGTACACATCCGGCTGAACCAGCGATAACAAGCGGAGGGTGCTCCTTATGCCCTAGCGAGATTAAAGAACGTCTGGCATAAACACAAGAGCCAACAGCAACAGCCCACATCTTAAGTCATATCGATGCATATAATGGTGAAGAAAAGGCACATATGGAAAAAAACGCATATCACGATGGGCAAAAAGCCATTTAAAGTAATTATGTCTAGCTTCGAATAGGAAGCCCCAGTATATAAGCTTGCACACATAAATGCGGCGGAGTGATTCGAGGTCCTTGCTGTATTAAATACTTTGTGTGAAGAGAAGAGGCGAAAAGGAGAAAAGGGGTGGAGCATAATTAAAAGGAGGGGGTAGAGGCGAACAGGTTTGGTGTTAGGCGTAGAATCTCCAGTCTGGCAGCGTTCCATGGGTTTGGCTCGAGTCATTATTGGATGCATTACGTGGGCAGATGCTCCTCGGTGAGAACTTTGTCAATGTGAAGGGACCTTCCATTTGGGTTTGAGTTTGTCCTTCTTCTTTGTCGGTTGGGCGTAAAGCGAGCTTCGCCAATATTGTAAGTTTTGGCCGCACTTCTCTACTTTTATATTGTCGAGCCCTGCTTGATAGATTGAGCGGGCTTTTGAGACATCACGCTCCTCCTCCAGGGCATCAAGTTATCCTGCCGATCTAACTTCGGCTTCCTTCTCTTCGTACATGAGTCTTGGCGAATCATGTATTATGTCGCTGAGGTAGCTTCGCACCGTACACCATAAAAATGGTGTATATCCGGTGGTGTGATTGGGTGTGGTCCAGAAGCCCCAGTGCAGGTCGAGCTCCTCTACCAGTCGTATCCGATTCATTAGAGATCACACTAGTCCAGGGTTTGATGCAGCTCATGATGAGATCGTTTGCCCGTTCGACCTGGCCGTTTGTTTGGGGTGGTAGGCGGGCGTAGTCGAACTTAATGCCCATTTTGTCGCGCAAGTTTTCACTTAGTCGGTAGTGAAATTTGAGCCATTATCGATTGATGATGCTATGGGGACACCGTGTCGATTATGCGACCGGTTGAAGTCTATCACAGGTCGGATTGACCATTTGTTGGTTTGGCTTCTATCCATTTGGTGAACTTGTCCACCATGACCGGTGGTATTTTTTTCTTATGGCTTCCCCCTTTAAGGGGTCCGACCATATCCAGCCCCGGACCACGAAGGGCCAAGTTATGGGGATTGTTTGGAGAAGCGGTAGGGCATGTGACTCTGATTGGCGAAGAGCTGGCAACCGGCGCAATGTTGGACAGGTCTGTACCTTTCGGGCCGTTGGCCAATAGAAATCTGCGGAAGGCCTTGCGACTAGCGCTCGAGCATGGCGTGATGTCCGATCCGGCATGGTTTTAGCGAAGTTGCCGCCCTTCCTCTTGAGAGATGCCTTTGGAGCACTCGGTCGCTTGTAGAGTTCCCCTTCGTTGGACCTTATGTAAGCTTTAGGCCGAGACTATGCAGCATGCTTTGTTTTGGTCTTGAGGCTCCTGCCTATTTAGGTAGGCCAAGAAACTTTCGGTCCGCAGGGCATTATGACCATGATTTCATGGTCGAAATGTTATTCGGTGGCGAGCCTCCGATTGTGTCGATAGTTGAAATGGGGATGCTCGGGTCCATGCTGGTATTGCGGACTCCCCTTCCCATACTACAGATGGCGAACAGCCTTTCGGGGAATATGTTAGGTGGGGCGAGTCGCGTTTGGCACATGCCACGAGCAGGGCGTCCACGGCTTGATTGTTTTCTCAAGCCACATGGTGGAATTAGTCCCTCGAACCAGGCTGATATTTTGAGGGCGGCATTACGGTGAGCGCAATTTTGGATCCTTGCGCCGAAGTCTCCGTTTATTTGATATTGCGGTTGAATCCCCGCACTTCAGGCGTTGGATGCCCATAGAGACCATCAAAGACCATACAACACAGCCTCATATTGGCTGCATTGTTGGAGATTGTGTAAAGTATTTGGAGGGCGTCTTGGACCATGTCTCGGTGGGAGGCGTCGGGACTACCTACTCCCAGTCCGGCCAGCATTTTAGAGCCGTTAAAGTGCATGATCCGGTTGGAGTATCGCCATACTCTTTAGGGAGTTGGCTTCCATCCATTGACAAAAGTCGGCCAGTACTGCCGACTTGATGGCCCGCCGTGGTTTGTACATTATGTCAAGCGGAAGGGCTCGATGGCCCATTTAGCAATCCGGCCCGTAGCATCGTGGTTGTTTATTATGTCATTGGGTGGTACTTTGGAGGCTCTTGTGATCGAACACTCTTGAAAGTAGTGTCATGACTTCCGGGATGCCATGAAGACGCGTATGCTATTTTACGATAGTGTAGGTATCGGGATTTGCATGGAGTGAGGACTGTGATGTAATAAACCCGGCTTTTGGGCAGAATTTTTATCCATCAACCTCTCGTTCGGCGATAGCTGCGCCTACAACTTGGTGTGTTGCGCTATGTATAATAACATAGGCTCACCGGTGTTGTATTTATTAGGTTTCAGATTCTTGGCGATAAGGTCTTTATTTCATCGAGTCCGGCAGCGGCTGCATCTGTCCACTCTGAAGTGTTGATGCGCCCGTGGGAAGCGGTAAAGAGGCAATGCCTTTTCTCCTAGCACGGAGATAAAGCGGCTCAAAGCAGCCACGCATCCGGCTAGCTTTTTGGATATGCTTGAGGTGCATTGGTATTGCCAGCGAGATGAAACTTCGGATTTTTGTCGGGTTCGCTTCAATTCCTCTATTGGAAACAATGAAGCCCAGCAGTTTCCACGATGGGGCGCTGAAAGCGCATTTTCGGATTCAACAATATACATTATGTCAGGAGGTTATCAGATGTGAGCCTCAAGTCATCTATCGGGGTTTGGCGTGTCTAGTTTTATGACCATCGTCCACATATCTTCCACTATTTTGCGATTTGTTTTCCAGGCATGTTTGAATCATGCGTTGATAGGTTCGCCCGGCATTCTTGAGCCGAAGGGCATAATGTTGAAGCAAAAAGGGCCATATGGCATTATAAAGCTGTTGCAGCTTTGTAGGACTCTGCCATCTTTATTTGATGGTATCAGTGCGTGTCGAGAAAACACATCAGTCGTGTCCAGCTGTGGCATCGATGATTTGATCGATCGGGGGAGAAAAGGATCCTTAGGGCAAGCCTTGTTGAGGTCTTTGAAGTCGGCGCTTAGGAGCCAGCATTTTCCTTCTTTGGTACCATCACCAAATTTGCCGTAATCCGGATGTTTGATATCTCACGATGAATCCGGCCTCGAATAAGCAGCTAACTCTTACCCCATTGCACTGTCGTTTGGGCTGGAGAATCGCCTTAGGGTTTGCTTGACTGGTTTATATCCTTTAGAATATTGAGGTTGTGTTCGGCCCGATCTGTGTGGGATGTCCGATGGGTGCGGTGAAAATGTCCCAATTCTCGCATAAAATCTTGTAGTGCGGCGTCAATGTGAGGCTCATTTGTGTCGATGGAAGCTGTCTTTGTGGGGTCCGTTGGTTGGACCTGGAATTTGACTATCTCGTCTGCGGGGCTTAAATAAGGTGGACTTGGGTCGCTTGTCTAGTATCCGTCGTCCCTGTCCATGGTGGCCCTTCTTTGTTAACTCTTCGGCTGCTAGGGCTTAAGATAATGCTTCCAAGGCTAGAGCTGCGGTTTTATTTTCAGCAAGTGCAATGTCGGATCACGGCTAGAGTGATGATTCCATTGAGTGCGGGCATTTTAAGCTTCATGTACCCATAATGGGGTACAACGAAAGCTTATAAATCGTCCGCCCTAGAAGGCGTGGTATCCACGGTGCTAAAGGAGCCACAAATGATTTCCTCGGACCTATAATTCTCCGGGTGCTGTCGGTGTGTCAAACCGGCGGATCTCGGGTAGGGGTCGAACTGTGCATCTAGGCGGATGGTAACAGGAGACAAGGGACCGCGATGTTTTACCCGAGTTCGGGCCCTCTTGATGGAGTAAAACCCTCGTCCTGCTAGATTAATATTGATGATGTGTTTACAAGAGTGGATCTACCACGAGATCAAAGAAGCTAAACCTAGAAGCTAGCCTATGGTATGATTGTTGTTAGTCCTGGGACTAAAACCCTCGGTTTATATAGACACGGATAGGGTTAGGGTTACAGTCGGTAACAATAGTAGGAGATCTACATATCCATATCGCCAAGCTTGCCTTCCATGAGAAAAGTCCCATCCGGACGGGCGAAGTCTTCAATCTTGTATCTTCGTAGTCTTGGAGTCGGCCGATGATGAGTTGGCTATCCGGACTAGTCGGAACTCCTCGATAGCCTGAACCAGGCTTCAATGGGCGAGTCCGGCGCATCTTTGGCATTGCAAGGCGGGTTCTTCCTATGAATAATTCATAGAAGATTGTGAACACCGGATAGTGTCGGCTCTGCAAAAATAAATTCCACATACCAAGTAGAGAATAATATTACACAAGATCAATCTCTTGGCGTATTTTGTGACCTCGCTTTCCACTACCAAGCCTTTACTCAAATTGTTTTTTATTGCTCCACCTCGGTAGCGTTTAGCGGCGGTTTCATGTACGTCTTGTCGAGCAGAGATCGTTTTCCCTTATTCGGGATTCCCATCAATACAGACGTGGTGGTAACCCAACGCCATTGATTGTGGCGCTTGGGAGATAGCGAGTTTTACCGGCGGTGGGGACACATGTTTTGTCGCCCATATAAGGGATAAGGATCCACCCTTTCACCTCGCCTTCTTCCTCCTTTGCTCATCCATTCCCGTGCACTCGGCTCTAGCAAGTCCACTTTCCTCCTCAACCTTCTCCAACCATGTCGGGGATGGGAGGCGGATGGATGGCCTCCTCCGTCACGGAGGGCACATCCAGAGCTGGGAGGCGGATACTTGTCGGCGTGATCGCGCCTGAGCTGCCCGGCAGCAGGCAGCTTATTCAACCCCAGTCCCCATGAGAGGGTGGTATTTCTCCCCACTTCCTCCAGGACTAGGTTTTCCACTTCACCCATTTGTCGGGGGCTCATGTTCTACTCGGCACAGACTTCCACGACCTGGCCCAATTTAATCCTCAATGTCTCGGCGTTTATCGTGGTATGCGAACCTTCCTGCATCCAGCCCCGCTTGCTTGTGGCTCAAGACCTTGATGTCAAGAAGGTTGTGAAGACAATAGCCAGTGCGGGCGCCATAGTCGAAAGATGGCCAAATCCTATGGCTCAAGGGCTCCTTTGTGGAGACAATAAAGGGAAATGTTCGGGGTGTTCATCACGAACCCACCCGACCACTGAATGGGTGGCGGCCCCAATTCAGATCTGGATTCCCCACACGGCTCGTCATGGAAATAGATGGGCCTGAAGTGGGGGATTGAGACAAATATCCGGACTCAAACCGTCCGGAACTGGTGGACAAGAATCACGAGCTTGTCGGCGTAATCAGTGATGCTCATCCGCGGATTCTCCCATGCCAACAACGGGACTTCAATTTGTGGGAGTTCGATCCAAGCTGACACAGACCTGAGCTGGCTCTTGATACCCGTACGAAGATGCAGGAAGAGTCTTGTTCAAAGCGAAGCCCCGCATCCGCTAACAAAGATCGCGGATACTTCATGGCGTCAAGCGGTGAGTAAGTTATTTTACCCTTCTGGGACTCTTTTTCATAGATTGACTCTCGTGGGATCTAAAACTCCTATTCTTGACAGTGCGGCTGAAGGCGTCCGGACAGTTAACTGTCCGGCTCCTTTCTGAAGACCAGCGGGCCTTGGATTAGCCAGGTTTTGGCTCGGCACCCATGTGGTCTTGGAGAAGAAGGCCAAGAAGGAGGCCACAGGGAACTCGAAGAGCTCCGGCGCGGTCTTGTCGGATTACGGCGAGAATCTTCTCTGAAGATGAGGAGGAAGAAGAAGCTTCTCCCAATGAGAGGAGAGGAAAAAGGAAGGCCGCCCCAGCCAGGAGGCGGAGGTCAGAAGGAAGAACCCTTCGAGACTTCTCCACCAACATCGGCGGCAGCCAGGGATTGGCCTACAAGGCCAAGTCCTGGCGAGATCGTAAGTGTCAGGATACCCATGGCTTTTTATTGCAAGTGTTCTCTAATGCCGAACAATCGTGTAGCCGCTAAGGAGAGTTCGCCGATTCGTCGGCGGGTCCACTGGACTCGTCGAAATGGAGAGTACTTGGCCAGCCGCCTCCTCGCCTCATGCTGCGGACAGCGCCTGGCGGGAGCTAAAGGGGAGTTTGGTCACGAGGAGGTGGCGCGGGAGAGCCACAAGGCAACCTCCCGGACTCCAGCGTGGGGCAAGACCCCCAGGGCTCGCCCGATTGTCCGGACTCCATGCGGAACCTTGATGGTTCCGGAGTCCCGTAGCGATCGCCCGCCAAGAAGGTAAGGCGCCCGGTGTCCCGTCAACGGGCACGGATAGCTTCTGGGCGCTCAGCGGTGCCTCCATCGAGGAGAACACCTGCATTATAGTCTTGGTGATCCGGACAGTTCAGATCAAGGGCGGGTGACGGCTGTACCGATCTTCTAACGGGCTTTGAGGTAGAAATTTCAATATATGTAAAATGGTACCGCATAGGCGGTAGCGATGCTCGGTTTGGTGTTGGAAGAAAATCGGTGAGGATCTTTAGAAGATAAGCGCAGGAGTCATATAAAAATGTCAATATGGGATTGCAGGTTGTGCTGCTGACCTCCGCCCTTTGACTACGGGAGGTCAATACATTGAAGGAAAACCTCGGCGGTCAAGAGCAGGCTCGGCATGCCAAGAAAGCAGCTCGAAGGAAAAAGAAGTTGAGTAATACCTTATGGAATTGTACCTTCTGAGAAAAGGATTTGGTTGCAAGAAAAATGACAAGGATAACGTGGGTATTGAGGGGCCACTAACGAGGTGGCGACCTGAAGGAGGCGGTGGCCTCGGCGAGCATAATCTGACGCCAGAGCACACCGGCGAGAGGCAGGCCTTGGTGTGAGGTGCAGCAAGAGCTCAGGATCTCGTGAAAAACATGAGAGCTTGGAGTGTGACTCAAACTCGAGTAGGCCTGGCAGCTCTTGAGAGTGCCAACCCGCTAAGGAAGCCTACAGCCCTCCGGAGGATTGAGGCGGTAAAGAAAATAGCAGCCAGTAAGGCATTTTTATGCGGAGTAAGCATGTGAGTGTTAATTACGAGTTGCCCGCAGGTCGAGCTCTCGAGGCGTTCGCAGATCTTCCTGCAGCGTGTCGATGCTGCCGCATTCTACCGGGCGGAGGGGCTCGATGGAGAAGGTCTTCGGTCTTAGTATGCTGAGGCGGACATCCGGTGCCCTTAGCGACCAGTGAAGCAGCTGGTCGAGGTCTAACTGCGGCGAACAGGCCATGAAGGGCCTCATAGTTGGTGTGGCCTAAGGAGGCCATGCTGAGAGCTACACCGGCTGGTGCGGCGGCTGATGGATCGTGCCGTGGGTTGAAGTGATCAAGCATTCCGCTTGTATTGAGGGTGCCGTCGGGCCTTGCCGCGCAAAGGTGCACTTGGGCAAGATGGATGAGAAGCTTGTCGGACCATACGGAGGGCAAGGAGCATATGCGCCGAGATGTATTATAAGAGTGTCTTTGGGCGCCCGCACTATGCGGGTGAGTGCTCCAAAGATGTAATATTTGAGTAGACTCGCATTTTGTTATCACAATGCGCTGAAAACTTAGTTCATATCGCTAAGCAACGCTGTTAATTTAAAATATTACCTTACATGCGGCTGTTTATCAAATCGAGAGATGGCAAGTGCGTGGCTTCAGCCCCATGCCACAGTCTGGGGTGTTGGGATAAACTTGGCGCTCTTGTTCCCATTTTTGGGTCCATCTAGGGAGGCGCTCAACACAGCGGACAAGACAACCGGACTTATAATGCTTGAACACTCACTTAGCCATAGAATTCTATAATTTTAAATTTAGTAAGCCCCTAGTCTTGAAGGCGAATTTGGGCGCTATCACGCCTTGGCGGATAGTATCGGCTCCAGCGCTCTAAGCGGCATAAGTCTTTAGGACTACTTAAAAACCTCTCGAACAACGGCTCTCGCCTCATCATGAGTCAGTTTTAGCTTTCTCCGATCGTTAACCGTTAACGGCCCAGGCGGAATCGCGATGGTTCTCCAGTCTACCTTAGCGATATAGCGGAGCAAGGTAGCAAAACACGGGCCAAGACAAACTATTGACCCAAGACATGATTGGATGATGCATATAGTGCTATAAGTTCGGGGTGCACTTGTGAAAGTGTTAGGACTCATTATCTGTGTCTTGAAACATAAGCCCCTGGTGTATATTGCTTCGTACAAAGTGTATGGAAATGAGCTTGTCTTGGACCATGAAGACCATGGGCGCTAAAATCCGAAAGTCGGTTAAATGTAAATGGCCCGTATTGTGGGCCTTTAGCGAGCGAAGAAACCGGGCTGGTATTGAACCATGAAGGGCATGGGCGTTAAAGAGCCAAAACTAAGGTCAACTACAAATGGCCCAACTCATTTATGGTCCGTTAACGAGGCGAAAACTACAGGAAAGGGTATTAACTTAAATGGGTCGCTAAAGGCCAAAACTCAGGTCGACTACAAATGGCCCAACTGATTATGGGCGTCATAAATTTGAAAGTGACATCGGGCGGAAAATTGGCTAACACTTAAATGGGCAGCTAAAGGCGAAACTCAGGCCCGACAACAAATGGCCCATCAGATTTTTGGGCGTCAACATCTTTGAAAAGACACCGGGCGTAAACTAGCCCAACATTTAAATGGGTGGCTAAAAGGCGAAAGATGTACATCACGAAAATTGGCCCATCCATTAAATGGGCCGTTAACGACGAAATCTCATCGGGCGATATTGAGCCCAAATATAGCGGGCATTAGCGGGCTCAGCGGCGATGGGCTGCAATGGTGTCAAATCTTTAGACGTTGGGCGGTGTACATCTCGTAGTATGGGCCGTGGGCTTAATGGACTGACACAAATTAGGCCTTATGGCCGTTGAATGGGCCTCTATTGGGCGTGCTGCATGTCGATATCATTGGCTCCTTCCGTCCAATGAGTGGATGACATCTGTCCCAGCGATGAGCCGACCGTGTTTCCTCCAGCCAATGATGATTTTACCGTGGAAAATCCCCATTGGTCGGGGCTGTTAACAGGTTATCGGATCCAAAACCGACCCGATAGCTTAAAGGCATTCCATTACGGTGGATGCCATGTGGGTCACCCTTGGCGAAAGCATACGTATGGCGCGATTTATCGTCATGGAAGTGGACACTTCGTGATGATAATTTTGGTAATCTCATGGAACACTTCTCGACAGCACAGGTATGACTATCTTGATTACATCATAAAATGCGTCATGGATGTACATGCATGAACCGCGACCTCTTTGACAAACCGTATCATCACGGAAGTGTATTTTTTTGTAGTGTTCATCGCCTTCACGACCTCCATCTCCTTGCGCGTCTCAAATACGCCATCTTCTTCATTGTGTGTAATGGCGGGATTTCTCGGCGAGCCTTCATCATACATCCACGGCATTACGTACCTTGATAGCGGCCGGGTGCTCGATCTTGAACCGCCAACTCCTCCTTCTTTTCAACTGCAACATCTTCATGGGAACACTATTCTTATGCAGCTTCTTCCGTGGCGTTCTCCTCCTTAAGCAGAGTGAGAGCTCATGGCGAGCTTAGCCTTATCCTCCACGAAGTGCGAGATTTCACGGCGCCTTCTTCTCGAGGCAATGCTCTTCTTGGCTGACATCACTAACACAAAGTCAACTCCCTGCTCCTTGAGCTTAAGCGGGCATCGTCGAGGCTCTCCTTGGCTAGCTCCACCAAGCAGTGGATGTACTCATACACTTATTGTGGTGCTTATGAGCTAATCGGGCATGCCGTCGAGGATACGACTCGGCCGCGCCAGCTCGGCATGTTAGCCTCGCGTCTAGGGCACTCAAGAGCCATCCTTTGCCCGTGAGAGATCTTTCAAGGTCTCGTGGCTCTGAGCCCTCTCTTTTCGCAGCCTTGGTTGCGCTCCTTATACAGTAGTTCTCAACCTAGAGCTTTGCACCGGCCATGGCGAGAGACGAAGAAGGAGGACTTATGAGGAGGCGAGTAATTTTCGGTTAGGTAGTTCCTTTTTATAGAGTACTAACACTAGTACTAAAACCTGCATAGTGGGAACACGTTCAGGTTTGGTACATCTTGGTAGAGTATGAGCAAGCTTGCATAGTTTTAGCACTAGTACTTTCGAATGTGATGGGAACAAGGTAAAGATTAATTGATGGTTTTTGGTTTGAGGCCCGAAGCGGCTCCCGATGAGTTTAGTGGAACATAAATTTCAAGTAGACTACCTTGCTCGGATCGTAAATATTATGTTACTAGCAAAATTGGCACAAAATATGAAGGATACCAATGGAAGTACTGAGCAACCCGAGTTTATCTACTACGCATGCGTGAAGTGGAGTAGTAATGTCTTTCTTACGCCCTTACGTCCACTCAATTTGCATCTGCTGTATTAATTGACCATCGATGAAGTGAAGGACTTTACAGCGTCAAATTATCACATGGGGTGGATCTTGGTACAAAATTGCATCCGCCCGTCTACCAGCGATGTCGTGCGAGGAATGAGTGCGTCGTGGCGTGTGCACATATTCGCCGTGCATGTCTTGCCGGTCTTGGCTCGGGAGAAGAGTACATTCTTCTAGAACGGCAGACATGCCGCATGATCAATCCACACAGGATGTCGCGACAACGCCTCCACATGTACATGGCTTCTGTAAAGAGAGACACGATGTAGTGTGCCATTGTGTTTTGCACATACTCGAAGTACTAGTAAGGTACCGTGCATTGCCGTGTCGAGTTACAACAAATTACGAATAAATACCACCTTTGTAGCATGTAAGCTACAGGTCATATATGATGTAGACCTTCGTTTAATTCTTATAGTTCATCTCATTCAAAATCAATTGGTTTATATAAAAAACCTAGGGCCTCTTTGATTAGTAGGATTTCCAAAGCAGGGAATAGGAAGAACATGGGATTAGAGTGGAATGTAGTCTTGAATCTCTGAGGATGAATGCAGTGTTTGATTGTGCATAGAAAAACACATAATTATTTCAAAGAGGTTTGAGTGGATGCGATGTTTCCTATGAAATCTAGTGCAAATGAATCATATGGAAAAATTCCTATAGTTTACAATCCTAGGAATCAAACAACCAAGATCTGAAAAATTCCTAAGTTAGAATCCTCCAAAATTCCTTGAGAATCCTTTGAATCAAAGAAGCCCTAAATCTATTTTATGATTGGTGGAATTGTGCATTGTAAAGCATAAAGTAAAATCAAATAATGGAAATTCAACTAGAAAAAAAAGTTTGGGCAGTTATGATACGGAAGATTCTAGAACAAGGAGAACCACTGTTGTTTTTGAGATTTGTGCATTATGCTTAAGTTCAACCATGCAGTCGCTAGATTGTACATGTGGCAAAATCCGATGGGGGCTAGAAGATGGTGCGAGGGCAGTGGAGGAAACTATGAAGGTGCACAACTGCGAGGCGATATTTAGAGAGAGCGAGCGGCTGTTCGTGCGATGGGCGAACCATGAAAATGCCAGATGAGCTAGGGGCCAAGCATTGCTAATCCTTTACGAGGAGGAAAATTCATCAACTTAAACCATTTTACCAGCAATTGTCTAATGATCACATTCATATTAGCCTCACTATATAGTGATGTTAGGGGGGCAGGGCCCTTGCTGCTTGTCTTACTGTGTCTTTGTCGAGAGATGAAGCGGACAGCATGGATGATGAGAGGGGGCATTGGATATATAATTAATGTGGGTGTATTACCTATACATGTAATCCTATATAGAGGTATAGATTGATCGATGTATGCGTGGGAAAGAGGGTGAGACCTCACTAGATATATAGATTGATCGGCTATATACACACGCACACACACACACATAGAGGAACATCGATCGTTGCGCATGCGTGAGAGATAAAATGCCGATATGATG
Organism: Aegilops longissima; assembly: GCA_021605205.1. NCBI lineage: Eukaryota > Viridiplantae > Streptophyta > Magnoliopsida > Poales > Poaceae > Aegilops > Aegilops longissima. The sequence continues at coordinate 160,418,918 of CM038682.1, forward strand.
GAGCGGGGATGTGTGTGTGTGTGCCTTCATGGGAGACCGACCTGAAGAAAAAAGATGCATGTGTGTGATGGATAATGCCATTTGGTAGTGTGCATGCATGCATGAGAGAGAAAGTTAGTGGTACAATTATAAAGAGAGACCAATGTGGGTGTAAGCGACTAGGTGAGGTCATAATCAATGTGAAGTTGAATTCAAATATTTGAATGAGATCATGATGTCTGAAAACCCATGCATGCATGAATATATGAGATCTGCAGCGGTGTGGTTTGAAATGAGCATGTTGCAATGTATACATATTGAACAAGGTGATTGGTTTGAATTTGAGATCTTGATGGCGAGACATCGTTTGGCCACATTGCATCCGTGCATGGACACACTATTCTAATTGGAGATGATGGGTGGCTTTACATCACATATATATCTATACCCCTATATATGTTATATTTTATATTTTTATATAGTGTGCAGATAACTTTAACTTTGAAAGATGGTGGTTGGATGAGGCCAATCCGATGGTGCTGAGCTGGCAGATTTGAGCACTATTGGCGTTGGATATCATCTAGATTCCACCAGATTTTGCCACATGTACAATCTAGAAGACTCTATTGTTGAACTTAAGCATAATGCACAAACCTCAATACACAAGCACTTCTTATTTGTTCTAGAATCTTAGTGTCGAGAATTGCCCAAATGTTTTCTACATGATTTTTTACTTTATTCCTTACAGCGGACAATTCCATGAATCTTAAAATAGATTAGCTTTCTTATAAAAACTAGATGATTTTGTATGAAATGAACTATAAAATTAAGCGAACATCTACATCATGCATATATGACTAAAAGCTTACATGCTATAATGTGGTATTTATTCATAATTTGGTTGCCAAATCTCATGCGTGCAATGCCGTGTACCTTACTAGTCTAAATGGTGTCGATGTGTGTGTTGTGCGTGTTAAACACATTATACGTAGTATATCCTACTAGTCTAAATTGTCTTCTTTTGGCTACGTTAAGCTTGTTCTCCCACAATTTCAAGTGGTGCCTTGTTATGCCAAAATTTCAAGCTAGCGTCTCGTCTGTCGTGCTCTGAAACTCCGCCTCTTCAACCCAGCCTTGTTATCGAAATATTTAAGATATATCTTTGTCTCGTTGTGCCCGACACCTCCCTCCATCTCAACCCAGCGCCTTACTATTCCAAAATTACAGCCTTGTGAAAACTCCCACCTCTGTGAAATCCCGACCTGAAATGCGTGCCCCCCAGAACAAAAGAACGCCTCAAATCGGTGGGGTACTTTCGTAACTTACCACATTTAGGACAAGCGCGTCCCTAAGCCATTGTTCCCCCTCCCATCGCATCTGCCCACCCATTCGTGCAGGGCGGCAAAACCGTGAAGCCCCACCCTCCTTAGTCAGCCACCCAGCGAGAGCCTCTTCCCCGCGTCGTCGCAGCAACACCTCGGCGTCCCTCATCCACCGTACTAGATAAGGATCCACCGTCGATCTGGTCGTCACAGTCGGTTCAATACCCGTCCTCCACCTACAAGGAGCTGCCACAGCGTTCTTGTCGGTGTCAAAACGGCGGATCTCGGGTGGGGGTCTCGTCGTCGCGTCAAGGCTGATGGTAACGAGGAAGCAAGGAGGACGAGATGTTTACCTGAGTTCGGGCCCTCTCGATGGAGGTAAAACCCTACTTCCTACTTGATTAATATTGATGATATGGGTAGTACAAAGTAGATCTACCATGAGATCATAGAGGCTAAACCCTAAGAGCTAGCCTATGATGGTATGATTGTAATTGTGATCGGCCTTCTAAGGACCAACCTCTCGGTTTATATGAACACGGAGGGCTAGGAATTTACATGGAGTCGGTTACAAGAAAACACAATATCCGGATCGTAAGCTTGCCTTCCACGCAAGGAGAGACCCATCCGGACACGGGCGAAGTCTTGAGTCTTGTATCTTCACGCTTCAATAGTCGGGCGTTGTACGATCTGGCAGTCGGATACCCCTAATCTGGACTCCCTCGGTAGCCCCGAACCAGGCTTCAATGTGATGAGTCCACGCGTGGTATTGTCTTGAATATTCCAAAGTACCTGTTCTGACGAATAGTGTCCGCTCAATCAATGTTGTGCTCCTCGGCCCGATGCCTCGGTAATGACCATCTCCGTGTCGGCGAATCGAAAGTCGAGCATTTTGCGTTGCCACCCTCGATCCTCGGGTAACCGTCTATTTGAAGTAGGGATTCTCAGATCAAACCTCACCCTCCCTCCCGAGCTAGCATCCAGCAGAGTGCTCGTGAAAAGCCATTCCATGGCGTCCGCCGCAGCTCTTACTTTCGCCCTTCTCGTTCCAAGTCGAGGGATTGGGGAGATTGTTCGATTCCTCATAGCCATTTGATAGATTCTGAACCCAAGGGTTTCTCCACCGGCGTTCAAGGTCCCGTCCAGGAATAGCAACTTATAGCGGAGGAACAAGTGAGGATCTCTAACCCATCTACTGGAGGCGTATATGCCTCATCCCATCTCTTTGAGGCGTCGGGTTCCCTATCCACCCGTTTCTTCGTGTGCTCCTTGAGTTCTCGGCCTCCGATTACACAATCTTACCCCTACCTCTATTACGCACATAGCAGGGTATGTTGCCCTTCTTGAGCTGTTTTAGGCTGCGAACCACACTTGGATTATGGAGAAAGCTGTACGCCTCATCCCCCGGGGAGTCCCTATATCAAGTGGGCGGGGTTGAAGTATGGCGCATTGAGAGACAGATACATGTCCTGTAATTATAAATTTGAAATATATGCGCCCCTGTATGCGGCGAGGAATAGGAATAACGGACTATATCAGGAGACCCTACCAATCACGCCTCCACCAGCGGGTTCGAGGCAAGCGAGCAGGCGGTTTCTGAGGCCAGCACCACATAGTTCCCGACGGAGGATGCGGATATCGTTGACCACGAACTCGAAGTGGAGGCGCCATGAATCACCGCGCGGAGGCGTGCTCGGAACAACATCTTTTTAAAGAGGCTTTTAATGCCTTCAATTCAGCGGACGCATCGTCCAAGCTGCTTGGCGGCTTGCCCAGCGACAAACCAATATACCAAGACATACGGGTAGAAATTTTGATAAGTATGGATAGCGTAGAGACTTAGAATAGTTGGGACAACTGTTTGAAGGATCAATATATGCCACAGTCCTTGTGGACAAGAATGAACAATTGGCTCTGGGGTGGAGGCATAAGGCCCGGCTGGTGATCACGATAGCCAAGTTGGGGATCGAGAGGCCCCCTCTGGTAATATTGTCCCCATTATCGTAGATGTACCCGTTAGTAAATGGCTGGTGCGGTTAATCTAACGAAAATTCTGCGAGATAATCCGGGGTGAATCCGGAAGGCGTAATGGGTGATGAATCGCATCAGCAGCTCAGCTAAAGTGGCGGCGCATCCTCGCGGTGGCGCAGAAAGAAGAACAAGCTACAAGATGCCAATATTAAATGCGGACCTGGAATTAAGGGCGTCGTGCTCAAGCTGGCGGACTCCGTGAAGGAGAACAAAAGGCGTAGCGGCATTTATGGTAAAACTCAAGCGAACGTGATAGTTCAGAGGAAGTTTTTGAAAAAGTTTGCTTGCGGGAATGTTAGTGCATACGCGGCGAAGATGCCCTCATCTGCGGTGATTTACTGCAAGAACTTTCGCGATTGCGAGCATGCGGCCGGTGATGCCGCAGCGTTGCTCGAGCCTTGTGCCATCAAGCCTCTGCCGAATGGCATGGGGAACTGCGGACCTGCTTCAAGGAGCGGCGTAGCTTCCGTCTATGGAAGATATCGGCATGCGGCAAGGAGCAAGAAGAAGCACAGGCGATGGTGAAGGCAGCAAGCTAGACCCGAACCATATGGCGAAGTAGGACCGGCGGGGCCGATGGAATTCCGTAAGCGGTATATGACCGGTAGCATTAGCCGCTAAGTATTCTCAACGAGTTATGTAAGCTAGATAGCATGTTGGATGGTATAGAGGAGGAATATAGTGGGTCGGTGACTATGTAATTTAATAGTAGCGGATTAAAATCATTTGTCATGGCGAACCTTTTCACTTCAGCCCGGATCCTACAGTCGGGTGTGTCCGAAATACCGCTCGGTTATACAAAACGGGGTATGCTTGGAGACCAAGTATGGGTCATAAGTGCTTGAGCAGACAAGTACCCAACTAGTTATGTTATATTACATGGATAGTAAAACATCTTCGGGAGAATAGTTCGTTAGTGGTTCCTTTCGGCGAATGCGCATAAGCCAATGCACATGTCGAGACTGCGCACGATGGCGTTGGATACAAACTTACTGGTTTTTTTTGTAACCAGAATACATCCTTTGTTCACCGTCGAATATTCTCTTAAGAAACTAGCTGGCTTCACCCGTCGAGGTACACATCCGGCTGAACCAGCGATAACAAGCGGAGGGTGCTCCTTATGCCCTAGCGAGATTAAAGAACGTCTGGCATAAACACAAGAGCCAACAGCAACAGCCCACATCTTAAGTCATATCGATGCATATAATGGTGAAGAAAAGGCACATATGGAAAAAAACGCATATCACGATGGGCAAAAAGCCATTTAAAGTAATTATGTCTAGCTTCGAATAGGAAGCCCCAGTATATAAGCTTGCACACATAAATGCGGCGGAGTGATTCGAGGTCCTTGCTGTATTAAATACTTTGTGTGAAGAGAAGAGGCGAAAAGGAGAAAAGGGGTGGAGCATAATTAAAAGGAGGGGGTAGAGGCGAACAGGTTTGGTGTTAGGCGTAGAATCTCCAGTCTGGCAGCGTTCCATGGGTTTGGCTCGAGTCATTATTGGATGCATTACGTGGGCAGATGCTCCTCGGTGAGAACTTTGTCAATGTGAAGGGACCTTCCATTTGGGTTTGAGTTTGTCCTTCTTCTTTGTCGGTTGGGCGTAAAGCGAGCTTCGCCAATATTGTAAGTTTTGGCCGCACTTCTCTACTTTTATATTGTCGAGCCCTGCTTGATAGATTGAGCGGGCTTTTGAGACATCACGCTCCTCCTCCAGGGCATCAAGTTATCCTGCCGATCTAACTTCGGCTTCCTTCTCTTCGTACATGAGTCTTGGCGAATCATGTATTATGTCGCTGAGGTAGCTTCGCACCGTACACCATAAAAATGGTGTATATCCGGTGGTGTGATTGGGTGTGGTCCAGAAGCCCCAGTGCAGGTCGAGCTCCTCTACCAGTCGTATCCGATTCATTAGAGATCACACTAGTCCAGGGTTTGATGCAGCTCATGATGAGATCGTTTGCCCGTTCGACCTGGCCGTTTGTTTGGGGTGGTAGGCGGGCGTAGTCGAACTTAATGCCCATTTTGTCGCGCAAGTTTTCACTTAGTCGGTAGTGAAATTTGAGCCATTATCGATTGATGATGCTATGGGGACACCGTGTCGATTATGCGACCGGTTGAAGTCTATCACAGGTCGGATTGACCATTTGTTGGTTTGGCTTCTATCCATTTGGTGAACTTGTCCACCATGACCGGTGGTATTTTTTTCTTATGGCTTCCCCCTTTAAGGGGTCCGACCATATCCAGCCCCGGACCACGAAGGGCCAAGTTATGGGGATTGTTTGGAGAAGCGGTAGGGCATGTGACTCTGATTGGCGAAGAGCTGGCAACCGGCGCAATGTTGGACAGGTCTGTACCTTTCGGGCCGTTGGCCAATAGAAATCTGCGGAAGGCCTTGCGACTAGCGCTCGAGCATGGCGTGATGTCCGATCCGGCATGGTTTTAGCGAAGTTGCCGCCCTTCCTCTTGAGAGATGCCTTTGGAGCACTCGGTCGCTTGTAGAGTTCCCCTTCGTTGGACCTTATGTAAGCTTTAGGCCGAGACTATGCAGCATGCTTTGTTTTGGTCTTGAGGCTCCTGCCTATTTAGGTAGGCCAAGAAACTTTCGGTCCGCAGGGCATTATGACCATGATTTCATGGTCGAAATGTTATTCGGTGGCGAGCCTCCGATTGTGTCGATAGTTGAAATGGGGATGCTCGGGTCCATGCTGGTATTGCGGACTCCCCTTCCCATACTACAGATGGCGAACAGCCTTTCGGGGAATATGTTAGGTGGGGCGAGTCGCGTTTGGCACATGCCACGAGCAGGGCGTCCACGGCTTGATTGTTTTCTCAAGCCACATGGTGGAATTAGTCCCTCGAACCAGGCTGATATTTTGAGGGCGGCATTACGGTGAGCGCAATTTTGGATCCTTGCGCCGAAGTCTCCGTTTATTTGATATTGCGGTTGAATCCCCGCACTTCAGGCGTTGGATGCCCATAGAGACCATCAAAGACCATACAACACAGCCTCATATTGGCTGCATTGTTGGAGATTGTGTAAAGTATTTGGAGGGCGTCTTGGACCATGTCTCGGTGGGAGGCGTCGGGACTACCTACTCCCAGTCCGGCCAGCATTTTAGAGCCGTTAAAGTGCATGATCCGGTTGGAGTATCGCCATACTCTTTAGGGAGTTGGCTTCCATCCATTGACAAAAGTCGGCCAGTACTGCCGACTTGATGGCCCGCCGTGGTTTGTACATTATGTCAAGCGGAAGGGCTCGATGGCCCATTTAGCAATCCGGCCCGTAGCATCGTGGTTGTTTATTATGTCATTGGGTGGTACTTTGGAGGCTCTTGTGATCGAACACTCTTGAAAGTAGTGTCATGACTTCCGGGATGCCATGAAGACGCGTATGCTATTTTACGATAGTGTAGGTATCGGGATTTGCATGGAGTGAGGACTGTGATGTAATAAACCCGGCTTTTGGGCAGAATTTTTATCCATCAACCTCTCGTTCGGCGATAGCTGCGCCTACAACTTGGTGTGTTGCGCTATGTATAATAACATAGGCTCACCGGTGTTGTATTTATTAGGTTTCAGATTCTTGGCGATAAGGTCTTTATTTCATCGAGTCCGGCAGCGGCTGCATCTGTCCACTCTGAAGTGTTGATGCGCCCGTGGGAAGCGGTAAAGAGGCAATGCCTTTTCTCCTAGCACGGAGATAAAGCGGCTCAAAGCAGCCACGCATCCGGCTAGCTTTTTGGATATGCTTGAGGTGCATTGGTATTGCCAGCGAGATGAAACTTCGGATTTTTGTCGGGTTCGCTTCAATTCCTCTATTGGAAACAATGAAGCCCAGCAGTTTCCACGATGGGGCGCTGAAAGCGCATTTTCGGATTCAACAATATACATTATGTCAGGAGGTTATCAGATGTGAGCCTCAAGTCATCTATCGGGGTTTGGCGTGTCTAGTTTTATGACCATCGTCCACATATCTTCCACTATTTTGCGATTTGTTTTCCAGGCATGTTTGAATCATGCGTTGATAGGTTCGCCCGGCATTCTTGAGCCGAAGGGCATAATGTTGAAGCAAAAAGGGCCATATGGCATTATAAAGCTGTTGCAGCTTTGTAGGACTCTGCCATCTTTATTTGATGGTATCAGTGCGTGTCGAGAAAACACATCAGTCGTGTCCAGCTGTGGCATCGATGATTTGATCGATCGGGGGAGAAAAGGATCCTTAGGGCAAGCCTTGTTGAGGTCTTTGAAGTCGGCGCTTAGGAGCCAGCATTTTCCTTCTTTGGTACCATCACCAAATTTGCCGTAATCCGGATGTTTGATATCTCACGATGAATCCGGCCTCGAATAAGCAGCTAACTCTTACCCCATTGCACTGTCGTTTGGGCTGGAGAATCGCCTTAGGGTTTGCTTGACTGGTTTATATCCTTTAGAATATTGAGGTTGTGTTCGGCCCGATCTGTGTGGGATGTCCGATGGGTGCGGTGAAAATGTCCCAATTCTCGCATAAAATCTTGTAGTGCGGCGTCAATGTGAGGCTCATTTGTGTCGATGGAAGCTGTCTTTGTGGGGTCCGTTGGTTGGACCTGGAATTTGACTATCTCGTCTGCGGGGCTTAAATAAGGTGGACTTGGGTCGCTTGTCTAGTATCCGTCGTCCCTGTCCATGGTGGCCCTTCTTTGTTAACTCTTCGGCTGCTAGGGCTTAAGATAATGCTTCCAAGGCTAGAGCTGCGGTTTTATTTTCAGCAAGTGCAATGTCGGATCACGGCTAGAGTGATGATTCCATTGAGTGCGGGCATTTTAAGCTTCATGTACCCATAATGGGGTACAACGAAAGCTTATAAATCGTCCGCCCTAGAAGGCGTGGTATCCACGGTGCTAAAGGAGCCACAAATGATTTCCTCGGACCTATAATTCTCCGGGTGCTGTCGGTGTGTCAAACCGGCGGATCTCGGGTAGGGGTCGAACTGTGCATCTAGGCGGATGGTAACAGGAGACAAGGGACCGCGATGTTTTACCCGAGTTCGGGCCCTCTTGATGGAGTAAAACCCTCGTCCTGCTAGATTAATATTGATGATGTGTTTACAAGAGTGGATCTACCACGAGATCAAAGAAGCTAAACCTAGAAGCTAGCCTATGGTATGATTGTTGTTAGTCCTGGGACTAAAACCCTCGGTTTATATAGACACGGATAGGGTTAGGGTTACAGTCGGTAACAATAGTAGGAGATCTACATATCCATATCGCCAAGCTTGCCTTCCATGAGAAAAGTCCCATCCGGACGGGCGAAGTCTTCAATCTTGTATCTTCGTAGTCTTGGAGTCGGCCGATGATGAGTTGGCTATCCGGACTAGTCGGAACTCCTCGATAGCCTGAACCAGGCTTCAATGGGCGAGTCCGGCGCATCTTTGGCATTGCAAGGCGGGTTCTTCCTATGAATAATTCATAGAAGATTGTGAACACCGGATAGTGTCGGCTCTGCAAAAATAAATTCCACATACCAAGTAGAGAATAATATTACACAAGATCAATCTCTTGGCGTATTTTGTGACCTCGCTTTCCACTACCAAGCCTTTACTCAAATTGTTTTTTATTGCTCCACCTCGGTAGCGTTTAGCGGCGGTTTCATGTACGTCTTGTCGAGCAGAGATCGTTTTCCCTTATTCGGGATTCCCATCAATACAGACGTGGTGGTAACCCAACGCCATTGATTGTGGCGCTTGGGAGATAGCGAGTTTTACCGGCGGTGGGGACACATGTTTTGTCGCCCATATAAGGGATAAGGATCCACCCTTTCACCTCGCCTTCTTCCTCCTTTGCTCATCCATTCCCGTGCACTCGGCTCTAGCAAGTCCACTTTCCTCCTCAACCTTCTCCAACCATGTCGGGGATGGGAGGCGGATGGATGGCCTCCTCCGTCACGGAGGGCACATCCAGAGCTGGGAGGCGGATACTTGTCGGCGTGATCGCGCCTGAGCTGCCCGGCAGCAGGCAGCTTATTCAACCCCAGTCCCCATGAGAGGGTGGTATTTCTCCCCACTTCCTCCAGGACTAGGTTTTCCACTTCACCCATTTGTCGGGGGCTCATGTTCTACTCGGCACAGACTTCCACGACCTGGCCCAATTTAATCCTCAATGTCTCGGCGTTTATCGTGGTATGCGAACCTTCCTGCATCCAGCCCCGCTTGCTTGTGGCTCAAGACCTTGATGTCAAGAAGGTTGTGAAGACAATAGCCAGTGCGGGCGCCATAGTCGAAAGATGGCCAAATCCTATGGCTCAAGGGCTCCTTTGTGGAGACAATAAAGGGAAATGTTCGGGGTGTTCATCACGAACCCACCCGACCACTGAATGGGTGGCGGCCCCAATTCAGATCTGGATTCCCCACACGGCTCGTCATGGAAATAGATGGGCCTGAAGTGGGGGATTGAGACAAATATCCGGACTCAAACCGTCCGGAACTGGTGGACAAGAATCACGAGCTTGTCGGCGTAATCAGTGATGCTCATCCGCGGATTCTCCCATGCCAACAACGGGACTTCAATTTGTGGGAGTTCGATCCAAGCTGACACAGACCTGAGCTGGCTCTTGATACCCGTACGAAGATGCAGGAAGAGTCTTGTTCAAAGCGAAGCCCCGCATCCGCTAACAAAGATCGCGGATACTTCATGGCGTCAAGCGGTGAGTAAGTTATTTTACCCTTCTGGGACTCTTTTTCATAGATTGACTCTCGTGGGATCTAAAACTCCTATTCTTGACAGTGCGGCTGAAGGCGTCCGGACAGTTAACTGTCCGGCTCCTTTCTGAAGACCAGCGGGCCTTGGATTAGCCAGGTTTTGGCTCGGCACCCATGTGGTCTTGGAGAAGAAGGCCAAGAAGGAGGCCACAGGGAACTCGAAGAGCTCCGGCGCGGTCTTGTCGGATTACGGCGAGAATCTTCTCTGAAGATGAGGAGGAAGAAGAAGCTTCTCCCAATGAGAGGAGAGGAAAAAGGAAGGCCGCCCCAGCCAGGAGGCGGAGGTCAGAAGGAAGAACCCTTCGAGACTTCTCCACCAACATCGGCGGCAGCCAGGGATTGGCCTACAAGGCCAAGTCCTGGCGAGATCGTAAGTGTCAGGATACCCATGGCTTTTTATTGCAAGTGTTCTCTAATGCCGAACAATCGTGTAGCCGCTAAGGAGAGTTCGCCGATTCGTCGGCGGGTCCACTGGACTCGTCGAAATGGAGAGTACTTGGCCAGCCGCCTCCTCGCCTCATGCTGCGGACAGCGCCTGGCGGGAGCTAAAGGGGAGTTTGGTCACGAGGAGGTGGCGCGGGAGAGCCACAAGGCAACCTCCCGGACTCCAGCGTGGGGCAAGACCCCCAGGGCTCGCCCGATTGTCCGGACTCCATGCGGAACCTTGATGGTTCCGGAGTCCCGTAGCGATCGCCCGCCAAGAAGGTAAGGCGCCCGGTGTCCCGTCAACGGGCACGGATAGCTTCTGGGCGCTCAGCGGTGCCTCCATCGAGGAGAACACCTGCATTATAGTCTTGGTGATCCGGACAGTTCAGATCAAGGGCGGGTGACGGCTGTACCGATCTTCTAACGGGCTTTGAGGTAGAAATTTCAATATATGTAAAATGGTACCGCATAGGCGGTAGCGATGCTCGGTTTGGTGTTGGAAGAAAATCGGTGAGGATCTTTAGAAGATAAGCGCAGGAGTCATATAAAAATGTCAATATGGGATTGCAGGTTGTGCTGCTGACCTCCGCCCTTTGACTACGGGAGGTCAATACATTGAAGGAAAACCTCGGCGGTCAAGAGCAGGCTCGGCATGCCAAGAAAGCAGCTCGAAGGAAAAAGAAGTTGAGTAATACCTTATGGAATTGTACCTTCTGAGAAAAGGATTTGGTTGCAAGAAAAATGACAAGGATAACGTGGGTATTGAGGGGCCACTAACGAGGTGGCGACCTGAAGGAGGCGGTGGCCTCGGCGAGCATAATCTGACGCCAGAGCACACCGGCGAGAGGCAGGCCTTGGTGTGAGGTGCAGCAAGAGCTCAGGATCTCGTGAAAAACATGAGAGCTTGGAGTGTGACTCAAACTCGAGTAGGCCTGGCAGCTCTTGAGAGTGCCAACCCGCTAAGGAAGCCTACAGCCCTCCGGAGGATTGAGGCGGTAAAGAAAATAGCAGCCAGTAAGGCATTTTTATGCGGAGTAAGCATGTGAGTGTTAATTACGAGTTGCCCGCAGGTCGAGCTCTCGAGGCGTTCGCAGATCTTCCTGCAGCGTGTCGATGCTGCCGCATTCTACCGGGCGGAGGGGCTCGATGGAGAAGGTCTTCGGTCTTAGTATGCTGAGGCGGACATCCGGTGCCCTTAGCGACCAGTGAAGCAGCTGGTCGAGGTCTAACTGCGGCGAACAGGCCATGAAGGGCCTCATAGTTGGTGTGGCCTAAGGAGGCCATGCTGAGAGCTACACCGGCTGGTGCGGCGGCTGATGGATCGTGCCGTGGGTTGAAGTGATCAAGCATTCCGCTTGTATTGAGGGTGCCGTCGGGCCTTGCCGCGCAAAGGTGCACTTGGGCAAGATGGATGAGAAGCTTGTCGGACCATACGGAGGGCAAGGAGCATATGCGCCGAGATGTATTATAAGAGTGTCTTTGGGCGCCCGCACTATGCGGGTGAGTGCTCCAAAGATGTAATATTTGAGTAGACTCGCATTTTGTTATCACAATGCGCTGAAAACTTAGTTCATATCGCTAAGCAACGCTGTTAATTTAAAATATTACCTTACATGCGGCTGTTCATGTAATGCTCTCTAGTGAGTGCTTTGAGCTCTTAAACATTCCTACTTGTTATCTGTTTTGACATGCCATGTTGCTGAATCTGTTAGCTAAACTTGCCATTTTGACATGGGTGTTACTATATTTTTCGATCCTTTTGGCTCATGGTCAGTAAGGAACTTTTGTTCTATGCTTTGAGTAGATTCATGCCATGCCTTGTTTTGCTATTATAAGTTCCTGTAGCATGTTGTTTTCTTGCTCAACATTGCTACCGATGCTGTTTTGCCATGTCCAAACCTCATATTTTTGCACTTTTGCCATGCTTGTTTGGACCTGTTATGATGTGATTTAGCCGTAGCTCAGTGTTCATCTTTTGTCAAGCATCTTGAGTAGATCACTGCCATATACTTTGTTGGTACGTTTGGGTGCAGTAGCTTAATTTCTTGTTGCTTGCTAAGTGGTATCATCTTGTTAATGGCGATTTGTGCCATTCTTGTTTTGCTTGTCATTTGCAAACCGTGCATCCGATTCCGGTGATCTTTATATCGATTTCAAACGAAATCATCTCATCTTTCCAGCGGCATACTTGGTTTGCCAAGTTGATGCCTGGTTCATCATTTTCCTTCCGGAGCACGCATACGCATTGCATATCACATCTCGCATATCATGTCATGTTTTGCATCATGTTGCTTGTGCATTGCACCGTGATTTATTGTGGTTCCTTTGTTTGTGTTCTTGCTTTGGGTAGAGCCGGGAGACGAGTACGTGAACGAGGAACCTGTTGAGAACGCTTACGAGGATCAAGCTTTCGACAACTCTGAGAACATTGCAGGCAAGATGACCATACCCTCGAAATCACTTCTATCTTTGCTATGCTAGTTGCTCGCTCTTTTGCTATGCCTATGATACGATGCCTATCACTTGCTTATCATGCCACCCATATTGCCATGTCAGCCCTAACCATCCTTTCCTAGCAAACCGTTGATTGGCTATGTTACCGCTTTGCTCAGCCCTCTTATAGCGTTGCTAGTTGCGGTGAAGTTGAAGTTTGTTCCTTGTTGAACATGGAGATGTTGTTCCTTGTTGGAACATGTTTACTTTTGGGGATATCACAATATATATCTGCTATAATTAATGCATCTATATACTTGGTAAAGGGTGGAAGGCTCGGCCTTATGCCCAGTGTGTTGTTCCACTCTTGCCACCCTAGTTTCCGCCATACCGTGTTATGTTCCTTGATTTAGCGTTCCTTACACGGTTGGGTGATTTGTGGGACCCCTTGACAGTTCACTTTGAATAAGACTCCTCCAAAGAAGGCCCAACATTGGTTTTACCATTTGCCACCTAAGCCTTTTTCCCCGGTTTTCGCGAGCCCGAGGGTCATCTTTATTTTAACCCCGGACGGTGCTCCTTCGAGTGCTGGCCCGAACCGAAAGACCTCATGGGCCACCACGGGAAACTCGAGGCTTGGTTTTACTCGTAGCTTGACTTATCCGGATGTGCCCTGAGAACGAGATATGTGCAGCTCCTATCGGGATTTGTCGGCACAATCGGGCGGCTTTGCTGGTCTTGTTTTATTGCTGTCGAAATGTCTTGTAGTCCGGGATTCCGAGATTGATCGGGTCTTCCAGGTAGAAGGAATATCCTTCGTTGACCGTAAGAGCTTATAATGGGCTAAGTTGGGACACCCCTGAAGGGTATTATCTTTCGAAAGCCGTGCCCGCGGTTATGAGGCAGATGGGAATTTGTTAATGTCCGGTTGTAGAAAACCCGAAGTTGACCTTAATTAAAATACACATCAACCGCGTGTGTAACCGTGATGGTCTCTTCTCGGTGAAGTCCGGGAAGTGAACACGTGTTGGAGTTATGTCTGACGTAAGTAGTTCAGGATCACTTCTTGATCGCTACTAGCTTCACGACCATGCTTTGCTCCTCTTCTCGCTCTCTTTTGCGTAATGTACCCACCATATATGCTAGTCGCTGCTGCAGCTCCACCTCACAACTCTGTCCTTCCTATAAGCTTAAATAGTCTTGATCTCGCGGGTGTGAGATTGCTGAGTCCCCGTGACTCACAGATTCTACCAAAACAGTTGCAGGTTCCGACGATGCCAGTGAAGGTGACGCAACCGAGCTCAAGTGGGAGTTCGATGAGGAACGTGGTCGTTACTATGTGTCTTTCCCGATGATCGATGAGTGGAGCCCAGTTGGGACGATCGGGGATCTGTGTAGCATTTGGGGTATCTTCTTTTATTTTGGTTCCGTAGTCGGACCTTGAGTGTAATCTGTATGATGGATGTTTATTTATGTATTGTGTGAAGTGGCGACTGTAAGCCAACTATGTATCTCTTTCCCTTATGTATTACATGGGTTGTGTGAAGATTACCTCACTTGCGACATTGCTTTCAATGCGGTTATGCCTCTAAGTCGTGCTTCGACACGTGGGAGATATAGCCGCATCAAGGGCGTTACAAGTTGGTAATCAGAGCCTTCCCCGACTTAGGAGCCCCCCTACTTGATTGTTTGCTGGCGTTGTTGAATCTAGAATGGAAAATGTTTTGAGTCTTAGGATTATATATATCGGAGAGTAGGATTCTTTTACTCCCCGGTCCTTCGTCGCTCTGGTGAGGTCTCCCGACGAGAAGTTTTGACACTCCTCTCCTCAAATTTCACTAAAAAATTTAGGATCACGCTGGTATCTTGGAATCGTTCCGATGGTTTTGTGACGAGAACATTGTTCTTGGTGCCTCCCGACATTTAGGGGTTGTGGCGGTGTCTCGGGAGTTGAGCTCGAGGTGTTGTCGTCACAATTTTATCGCTGCAGTTCCGAATACCGAGTTTTACCGACATCGAAATCTCTTTTGTGCAGTTGTTGGTGAGATAACCCGATAACCCGAAGATCGGGCGAGCTCGAGTATTGCCATGACTCAGATAACGGATGCTTTTCAAGGTCGAGGTACACGATTTCGAAGGTTTCTTGGTTATGTGTTGTGGATGGATACAAATGGATCTAGGTATTGTTAGTTTGGGTGATATATTTTGTGTCCCCTGTATCCCCAACACCGATTGCATAACCGAAAGTTTGGGAGTTTATAGGTGGAATTCTAGTAGCTACAGGATATCTTTCCGATAGATGTATGATTTGAGATTGGGGTCCAACGTCTAGTGGTCCGCCCATCCACGGTCGATTACTGATGGTCGCGAGGCGTCTTAAAGAATCCTTGGCTATGCTGATTCGGGACGCCTTGTTTGTCATTCGTGACGCCCGTCAGACGTCGTGCCTGCAGGGCCCCACCACGTAACACTTTGGGCGGAATTCTATCATGTGTTTGTTCCGCTTATTCTAGAAGCCAATCTTTTGTTTTGTTTTCAGTTGTGATATTCGAGTTGTTTCAAAGGCAGATGGTGATTCCATACCTTTATCTAAGTGGCTTCTCACCTTAATGGACGTGTGATGATTAGCTTTTGGAATTCATTCGTTCATCCTTGTGCGAATGTTTATTGTGAAGACTACATGTTGCAATTTCTATCCGTTGATTCTACTTGTCTAACTGTCTATCAAGTGCTAACGGATGTCACCCTCTTCAGGATGGCTCCGCCAACGCGTCAGAATCCGGAACGCAATGATGGGAGTCAGTCGAACCCTCCACCTCCACCTCCGCCTCCGGAGGCCTGGCAAGCTATCATGGCAGCCACCAATGCCAATGCTCAGATGATTTTGCAACTCTTGCATTAGCGTACTCAAGGGCAAGGCAGTCAAGGAAATCAAGGTCAAGGCAACAACCAGCCGCACTTTGCTACTCTCAGTCAGTTCCTCGCTAATCAGCCGAAGTCTTTCAGTTTCTGTGTCGAGGCCACAGACGCCGACGATTGGCTTGTGGACATCTGCAAACATTTTGAATGTAGCAATGTCAGACCTGAGGACTTTGTCAAGTTTGCATCGTTTCAACTCAAGGACCAAGCTGCTGAGTGGTACCAGCAATACAAAGATTCCAGAGGAGGTTCTGTCATTACCTGGGATGAGTTCCGCCGAGATTTCAGAGCTCACCACATTCCGAAAAGTGTTGTTGAGAGCAAGCGTGAGGAGTTCCTCAATCTCAAGCAAGGCAACATGTCTGTGTATCAATACAATATCCAGTTCCAGAAACTCGCTCGCTTTGCTAAGCAAGACGTCCCTGATGAAAAGAGTATGATCTATCAATTCAGAGGTGGTCTTAGAGAAGATCTGCAATTAGCTCTTGTGCTTTTTGAGCCAGAAAAGAATGATGAATTCTACAACATGGCACTGAAGCAAGAAGCTACCCAGCTCAAATGTGAGGCTTCTAAGAAGAGAATCAGGGATGCAGTTCAGTCTTCTTCTTCCTCTCAAGTGGCAGCTAAGCAGCAGAAGTTCTACCTTCCTCCTCCTCCGTTCCGTCGGCCTTATCGCGAGAAGAACTCAGGTGGCCGTGGATCTTCCCACCCACCCAAACCAGGCTATCAGAACAAGTCTAATTCTCAAGCTCCAAGGTCAAGTGCTCCTTACCACCGTCCGCTCTCAGAGGTGACTTGCAACAAATGTCAGCAGAAAGGTCACTATGCGAACAAGTGCTTCAACCAAAGGCGCCTTCCGCCTCCTCCTCCTATGAAATCTTCCAGCAATGCAGTGGTCAAGCATAATCTAAAGCATGCCAAGGTCAATTTGATGAATGCAGCTCAAGCAGAGGAATCTTCTGATGTGATAATGGGTAATCTCTCAGTTAATGATATTCTTGCAAAAGTCTTATTTGATACTGGTGCATCGCATTGTTTCATGTCAAGACCGTTTTTTGCCAAGCATGAATTCACTTCTTCACATTTGGGTAAACCCATGGATGTCATTTCTCCGGGTAAACGGTTGAGCTCCAGTTTGGTGGTTCCGGATACCACAATCAAGATGGGCGATTATAGATTTCTGGCTAAACCAATTGTCCTTGGTGACTCGGATATTGATCTTATTCTCGGAATGGACTGGCTTTCTCAGCACAAAGCTCAGCTTGATTGTGCTGCCAGGGAAATTCAATTGACTCACTCTTCTAATGATGTGATCATCTATGCCGCTCGTGATGAAACCATTCGGTTGTTTTCTCTCAATGAGAAGGGCGAATTGGATGCTATCTCTCAGATTCCAGTCGTTTGTGAGTACCAAGATGTCTTTCCAGAAGAGCTTCCGGGTATGCCTCCTCATCGGCCAGTTGAATTCGTTATCGATCTTGAGCCTGGCACTGAACCCGTTTGCAAGCGTCCATACAAGCTTGGACCTGATGAGCTGAAGGAATTGAAGAAGCAGCTCGATGAACAAGAGCGTCTGGGTTTGATCAGACCGAGTTCATCTCCTTGGGGTTGTGGTGTTCTTTTGTCCGAAAAAGGATGGCACGGACCGATTATCGCCGATTACCATCCATTGAATAAGAAGACTATCAAGAACAAGTATCCACTTCCCAACATCAATGAGCTTTTTGAGCAACTCAAAGGTGCTAAAGTGTTCTCCAAGCTTGACCTTCGTATGGGTTATCATCAGATTCGCATTCGTGAACAAGATATTCCCAAGACAACATTCAGAACAAGCTTCGGTTCTTATGAATATACTGTCATGTCTTTCGGCCTTGTCAATGCTCCTCCAACATTCTCTCGGATGATGAACTTCATCTTCAACCCCTACACCAATGAATTCGTCTTAGTCTATCTGGATGATATTTTGGTCTTCTCCAAGAATAAGAAGGATCATGCCAAACATTTGCGATTGGTGCTTGACAAGCTCAGAGAGTATCAATTCTATGCGAAGTTTTCCAAATGTGAATTTTGGCTTGATGAAGTGCTTTATCTTGGTCACATCATCTCCACCAAGGGCATCGCTGTTAATCCCGAGAAGGTGTCCGAGTTGTGAATTGGGAACCTCCTCGGAATGTCAAGCAGCTCGCAGATTTTCTTGGTCTTGCAAGCTATTGCGAAGATTCGTTGAGAATTTATCCAAGATTGCAAAGCCTCTTTCCAACCTCCTCCGAAGCATGTGAAGTATGTATGGTCTCTCGAGTGTGGCGTTGCCTTCAATACTCTCAAAGAGAAACTCGTCACAGCTCTGTCTTGACTCCTCTGATGAATCCAAGCCATTCAAGTTTTCTCGTGATGCTTCTCTTCAAGGTCTCGGTCTTTGTGTTAATGCAAGAGAAGAGAGTTGTGGCCTATACCTCTCGTCAGCTGAAGCCCAACGAAAAGAACTACCCCACTCACGATCTTGAGTTGGCGGCAGTTGTCCATGCATTGATAACATGGAGACATCTCTTGTTGGGAAGGAAAGTGGACATTTTCACCGATCACAAGAGCCTCAAGTATATCTTCACTCAGCCCAACCTCAACCTCAGGCAAACTCGATGGGTTGAAATGATTCAAGAGTACAACCCAAGTATTGAATATACTCCGGGCAAGGCCAATGTCATTGCAGATGCTTTGAGCAGGAAGGCTTACTGCAACAGTTTAATCCTCAAGCCCTTCCAACCGGATCTCTGTGAAGCTTTCCGCAAGCTGAATCTTCAAGTTGTTCCTCAAGGCTTTCTTGCCAACCTCATAGTCTCTCCTACTTTGGAAGATCAAATTCGTGAGGCTCAACTCCTGGATACCATGGTGAAAAAGGTGAAACGTGGTATCGACAAGGGCATTTCCAAATACAAGTGCTTCCACGTTGATGACAAAGATACTCTTTTCTTTGAGGACCGGATTGTGGTTCCTAAGGGTGATCTACGTAAAGTCATTATGAATGAGGCACACAATTCGCTTCTATCCATTCATCCTGGAAGTACGTGAAGGAAATATGCCCTAGAGGCAATAATAAAGTTATTATTTATTTCCTTATATCATGATAAATGTTTATTATTCATGCTAGAATTGTATTAACCGGAAACATAATACATGTGTGAATATATAGACAAACAGTATGTCACTAGTATGCCTCTACTTGACTAGCTTGTTAATCAAAGATGGTTATGTTTCCTAACCATGAACAAGGAGTTGTTGTTTGATTAACAAGGTCACATCATTAGTTGAATGATCTGATTGACATGACCCATTCCGTTAGCTTAACACTTGATCGCTTAGTATGTTAATGCTTTCTTCATGACCCATACATGTTCCTGTAACTATGAGATTATGCAACTCCGTTTACGGAGGAACACTTTGGTACTACCAAACGTCACAACGTAAATGGGTGATTATAAAGGAGTACTACAGGTGTCTCCAAAGGTACTTGTTGGGTTGGCGATTTGAGATTAGGTTTTGTCACTCCGATTGTCGGAGAGGTATCTCTAGGCCTTCTCGGTAATACACATCACATAAAGCCTTGCAAGCATTGCAACTAAAGAGTTAGTTGTGAGATGATGTATTACGGAACGAGTAAAGAGACTTTCCGATAGCGAGATTAAACTAGGTATTGGATACCGACGATCGAATCTCGGAAAGTAACATACCGATGACAAAGGGAACAACGTATGTTGTTATGCGGTTTGACCGATAAAGATCTTCAGTAGAATATGTAGGAACCAATATGAGCATCCAGGTTCCGCTATTGGTTATTGACCGAGAATAGTTCTAGGTCATGTCTACATAGTTCTCGAACCGTAGGGTCCGCACGCTAAGGTTTCAATGGCGGTTATTATGAGTTTATGTATTTTGATGTACGAAGGAGTTGAGTCCGGATGTGATCACGGACATGACGAGGAGTCTCGAAATGGTCGAGACATAAAGATTGATATATTGGATGGTTATATTCGGACACCGGAAAGGTTCGGAAGTTTCGGAGAAAACCGGAGTGCCGGAGGGTTACGGAACCCCCGGGAAGTTATGGGCCTTATTGGGCCAAGAGGGGAGAGAGGGCTGCACCAGGAGGTGGTGCCCCCCTCCATGGGGAGTCCGGTGGACTAGGAGGGGGCGCAGCCCCCTTCCTCTCCCTCTCCTCTCTTTCCTTCCCCTTCCCTCTTCCTAGTAGGACTAGGAAAGGGAGTCCTACTCCTACTAGGAGGAGGACTCCCCTCTCCTAGTCGCGCCCCAAGGGCTGGCCGCCCTCCCCTTGCTCCTTTATATACGGGGCAGGGGGCACCCTAGAACACACAAGTTGATCTACGGATCGTTCCTTAGCTGCAGCGGTGCCCCCTCCACCATATTCCACCTCGGTCATATTGTAGCGGTGCTTGGCGAAGCCCGCGACGGTAGAACATCAAGATCGTCACCACGCCGTCGTCTTGTGGAACTCCTTCCCGACGCTTTGCTGGATCGGAGCTCGGGGATCGTCATCGAGCTGAGCGTGTGCCAAGAACTCGGAGGTGCCGGAGTAACGGTGCTTGGATCGGTCGGATCGTGAAGACGTCGACTACATCAACAGCGTTAATATAACGCTTCCGCTTTCGGTCTCGAGGGTGCGTGGGCGGACACTCTCCCCTCGTTGCTATGCCATCACCATGGTCTTGCGTGATCGTAGGAAAATTTTTGAAATTACTACGTTTCCCAACAAGTGGCATCCGAGCCTGGTTTTATGCGTTGATGTCATATGCACGAGTAGAACACAAGTGAGTTGTGGGCGATACAAGTCATACTACCTACCAGCATGTCATACTTTGGTTCAGCGGTATTGTGAGATGAAGCGGCCGGACCGACATTACGCAGACGCTTACGCGAGACTGGTTTCACCGCTGTGAGCACTCGTTGCTTAAAGGTGGTGGCGGGTGTCTGTCTCTCTCACTTTAGTTGAACGAGTGAGGCTACGCCCGGTCCTTGAGAAGGTTAAACGGAGTCTATTTGACGAAATATCGTTGTGGTTTTGATGCGAGGTAAGAACGGTTCTTGCTCAGCCCGTAGCAGCCACGTAAAACTTGCAACAACAAAGTAGAAGGCGTCTAACTTGTTTTTGCAGGGCATGTTGTGATGTGATATGGTCAAGGCGTGATGCTATATTTTATTGTATGAGATGATCATGTTTTGTAACCGAGTTATCGGCAATGGCAGAGCCATATGGTTGTCGCTTTATTGTATGAAATGCAAGCGCCATGTAATTGCTTTACTTTATCACTAAGCGGTAGCGATAGTCGAGAAGCAATAGTTGGCGAGGCGACAACGATGCTACGATGGAGATCAAGGTGTCGCGCGGTGGCGATGGTGATCATGGCGGTGCTTCGGAGATGGAGATCACAAGCACAAGATGATGATGGCCATATCATATCACTTATATTGATTGCATGTGATGTTTATCCTTTATGCATCTTATCTTGCTTTGATTGACGGTAGCATTATAAGATGATCTCTCACTAAAATTATCAAGTAGTGTTCTCCCGAGTATGCACCGTTGCCAAAGTTCGTCGTGCGAGACA
Organism: Aegilops longissima; assembly: GCA_021605205.1. Lineage (NCBI taxonomy): Eukaryota > Viridiplantae > Streptophyta > Magnoliopsida > Poales > Poaceae > Aegilops > Aegilops longissima. The sequence goes on from CM038682.1 coordinate 160,440,383, forward strand.
CCACGTGATGATCGGGTGTGATAAGCTCTCGTCCATCTACAACGGGTGCAAGCCAGTTTTGCACACGCAGAATACTCAGAGTTATACTTGACGAGCCTAGCATATACAGATATGGCCTCGAACACGGAGACCGAAAGGTCGAACGTGAATCATATAGCAGATATGATCAACATAAGATGTTCACCATTGAAAACTACTCCATCTCACGTGATGATCGGTTATGGTTTAGTTGATTTGGATCACGTGATCACTTAGATAACTAGAGAGATGTCTGTCTAAGTGGGAGTTCTTTAATAATATGATTAATTGAACTTAAATTTATCATGAACTTAGTACCGATAGTATTTTGCTTGTCTATGTTTCTGTAGATAGATGGCTCGTCTTTGTTGTTCCGTTGAATTTTAATGCGTTCCTTGAGAAAGCAAAGTTGAAAGATGATGGTAGCAATTACACGGACTGGGTCCGTAACTCGAGGATAATCCTCATTGCTGCACGTAAAAGTTACGCCCTGGAAGCACCGCTGGGTGACACTGCTGCTGAGATGCCGAGCCGAAGTTGTGAACGTCTCGCAAAGCAGAGCTGATGACTACTCTATAGTTCAGTGTGCCATGCTTTACGGCTTAGAACCGGGTCTTCAACGACGTTTTGAACGTCATGGAGCATATGAGATGTTCCAGAGTTGAAGTTGATATTTCAACAGAATGCCCGGATTGAGAGATATGAAGTCTCCAATAAGTTCTATAGCTGCAAGATGGAGGAGAATAGTTCGTCGGTGAGCACATACTCAAAATGTCCAGGTATTACAATCACTTGAATCAAGCGGGAGTTAATCTTCCGGATGATTGTGTCATTGATGTAATTCTTCAATCACGCCACCAAGCTACAAAGGCTTCGTGATGAACTATAATATGCAAGGGTTAGTAAAGACTATGCTCGAGCTCTTCGCAATGCTAAAAGCTGAGGTAGAAATCAAAAGGAGCATCAAGTGTTGATGGTCAATAAGACCACTAGTTTCAAGAAGAAAGGCAAAGGGAAGAAGAAGGGAACTTCAAGAAGAACAGCAAACAAGTTCTCGATCGGGAGAAGAAACCCAAGTCGGACCTAAGCACTGAAATCGAGTGCTTCTCTCGCAAGCGACTGGTCCTTTGAAGCGGAACTGCCCCAAGTATTTGGCGGATAAGAAGGATGGCAAAGTGAACAAAGGTATATGTGATATACTTGTTATTGATGTGTACCTTACTAGAGCTCGCAGAGTACTGGTATTTGATCTGGTTCATTGCTAATATTTGCAACTCAAACAGAACTACGGATTGCTTAACACCGCAAAGGACGAGGTGACGGCGCGTGGGAAGCGGTTCCAAAGTCGATGTGATCGCGATCGCACGCTACCTCTACATCTACCTTCGGATTAGTTTTAGACCTGAATAATTGTTATTTGGTGCGGCGTTGAGCATGAACATTATATCTGGATCTTGTTTGATGCGAGACGGTTATTCATTTAAATCAGAGAATAATGGTTGTTCTATTTATATGAATAATATCTTTTATGGTCATGCACCCTTGAAGAGTGGTCTATTTTAATGAATCTCGATAGTAGTGATACACATATTCATAATGTTGAAACCAAAAGATGCAGAGTTGATAATGATAGTGCAACTTATTTGTGGCACTGCCGTTTAGGTCATATCGGTGTAAACGCATGAAGAAACTCCATCTTGATGGACTTTTGGAGTCACTTGATTATGAATCACTTGGCACTTGCGAACCGTGCCTCATGGGCAAGATGACTAAAACACCGTTCTCGGTACTATGGAGAGAGCAACAGATTTATTGGAAATCATACATACGGATGTATGTGGTCCAATGAATGTTGAAGCTCGTGGCGGATATCGTTATTTTCTCACCTTCACAGATGATTTGAGCAGATATGGGTATATCTACTTAATGAAACATAAGTCTGAAACATTTGAAAAGTTCAAAGAATTTCAGAGTGAAGTTGAAAATCATCGTAATAAGAAAATAAAGTTTCTACGATCTGATCGTGGAGGCGAATATTTGAGTTACGAGTTTGGTCTACATTTGAAACAAAGCGGAATAGTTTAGCAACTCACGCCACCCGAACACCACAGCGCAATGGTGTGTCCGAGCGTCGAATCGCACTTTATTGGATATGGTGCGATCTATGATGTCTCTTACAGATTTACCGCTATCATTTTGGGGTTATGCTCTTGAGGCGGCGCATTCACGTTAAATAGGACACCGTCAAAATCCGTTGAGACGACGCCTTATGAACTATGGTTTAGCAAGAAACCAAAGTTGTCGCTTCGAAAGTTTGGGGTTGCGATGCTTATGTGAAGAAACTTCAACCTGATAAGCTTGAACCCAAATCGAGAAATGTGTCTTCATAGGATACCCAAAGGAGACAATTGGGTACACCTTCTATCACAGATCCGAAGGCAAAACATTCGTTGCTAAAATGGATCCTTTCTAGAGAAGGAGTTTCTCTCGAAAGAAGTGAGTGGGAGGAAAGTGGAACTTGATGAGGTAATAGTACCAGCTCCCTTATTGGAAAGTAGTTCGTCACGTAAATCAGTTTCATTACACCTACACCGATTAGTGAGGAAGATGATGATAAAGATCATGAAACTTCAGATCAAGTTGTCCTTTGAACTTCAGAGATCAACTAGAACAAAATCCGCACTGAGTGGTACGGTAATCCTATTCGAAGTCATGCTACTAGATCATGATGAACCTACGAACTATGAAGAAGCGATGGTGAGCCCAGATTCGCAAAATGGCTTGAAGCCATGAAATCTGAGATGGGATCCATGTATGAGAACAAAGTATGGACTTTGGTAGACTTGCCCGATGATCGGCAAGCTATTGAGAATAAATGGATTTTAAGAAGAAGACCGACGCGATGGTAATGTAGCTGTCTACAAAGCTCGACTTGTTGCAAAAGGTTTTCGACAAGTTCAAGGGGTTGACTACGATGAGACTTTCTCACCAGTAGCGATGCTTAAGTCCGTCCGAATCATGTTAGCAATTGCCGCATTTTATGATTATGAAATTTGGCAAATGGATGTAAAACTGCATTCTTGAATGGATTTCTAGAAGAAGAGTTGTATATGATGCAACCAGAAGGTTTTGTCGATCCAAAAGGTGCTAACAAAGTGTGCAAGCTCCAACGATCAATTTATGGTCAGTGCAAGCCTCTCGGAGTTGGAATAAGCGCTTTGATAGTGTGATCAAAGCATATGGGTTTATCTGAGACTTTTGGAGAAGCCTGTATTTACAAGAAAGTGAGTGGGAGCTCAGAGCATTTCTAATATTATATGTGGACGATATATTATTGATTGGAAATGATATAGAATTTCTGGATAGCATAAAAGGATACTTGAATAAAAGTTTTCAATGAAAGACCTCGGTGAAGCTGCTTACATATTAGGCATCAAGATCTATAGAGATAGATCAAGGCGCTTGATTGGACTTTCACAAAGCACATACCTTGATAAAGTTTTGAAAAGGTTCAAAATGGATCAGGCAAAGAAAGGTTTTTACCTGTGTTACAAGGTGTAAGATTGAGTCGGACTCAATGCCGACCACAAAGCAGAAGATAGAGAGAAAATGAAAGATGTTCCTATGCTTCAGCCATAGGCTCTATCATGTATGCAATGCTGTGTACCAGACACGACGTATGCTTAGCTGTAAGCTTGGCGGGAAGGTACCAAAGTAATCCAGAGTGGATCATGGACAGCGGTCAAGAACATCTGAAATACGAAAAGGACTAAGGATATGTTTCTCGTATATGGAGGTGACAAAGAGCTAGTCGTAAATGGTTACGTCGATGCAAGCTTTGACACCGATCCGGACGATTCTAAATCGCAAACCGGATACGTGTTTTTATTAAACGGTGGAGCTGTCAGTTGGTGCAGTTCTAAACAAAGCGTCGTGGCGGGATCTACATGTGAAGCGGAGTACATAGCTGCTTCAGAAGCAGCAAATGAAGGAGTCTGGATGAAAGAGTTCATTTCCGATCTAGGTGTCATACCTAGTGCATCGGGACCGATGAAGATCTTCGTGACAATCTGGTGCAATTGCCTTGGCAAAGGAATCCAGATTTCACAAGAGGACCAAGCACATCAAGAGACGCTTCAATTCCATTGGGACCAAGTCCAAGTGGGAGACATAGAGATTTGCAAAATACATACGGATCTGAATGTTGCAGACCGTTGACTAAGCCTCTTCCACGAGCAAAACATGATCAGCACCAAGACTCCATGGGTGTAAGGATCATTACTTTGTAATCTAGATTATTGACTCTAGTGCAAGTGGGAGATGAAGGAAATATGCCCTAGAGGCAATAATAAAGTTATTATTTATTTCCTTATATCATGATAAATGTTTATTATTCATGCTAGAATTGTATTAACGGAAACATAATACATGTGTGAATATATAGACAAACAGTATGTCACTAGTATGCCTCTACTTGACTAGCTTGTTAATCAAAGATGGTTATGTTTCCTAACCATGAACAAGGAGTTGTTGTTTGATTAACAAGGTCACATCATTAGTTGAATGATCTGATTGACATGACCCATTCCGTTAGCTTAACACTTGATCGTTTAGTATGTTAATGCTTTCTTCATGACCCATACATGTTCACGTAACTATGAGATTATGCAACTCCCGTTTACCGGAGGAACACTTTGGGTACTACCAAACGTCACAACGTAAATGGGTGATTATAAAGGAGTACTACAGGTGTCTCCAAAGGTACTTGTTGGGTTGGCGTATTTCGAGATTAGGTTTTGTCACTCCGATTGTCGGAGAGGTATCTCTAGGCCTTCTCGGTAATACACATCACATAAAGCCTTGCAAGCATTGCAACTAAAGAGTTAGTTGTGAGATGATGTATTACGGAACGAGTAAAGAGACTTTCCGATAGCGAGATTAAACTAGGTATTGGATACCGACGATCGAATCTCGGAAAGTAACATACCGATGACAAAGGAACAACGATGTTGTTATGCGGTTTGACCGATAAAGATCTTCGTAGAATATGTAGGAACCAATATGAGCATCCAGGTTCCGCTATTGGTTATTGACCGAGAATAGTTCTAGGTCATGTCTACATAGTTCTCGAACCGTAGGGTCCGCACGCTTAAGGTTTCAATGGCGGTTATTATGAGTTTATGTATTTTGATGTACCGAAGGAGTTCGAGTCCCGGATGTGATCACGGACATGACGAGGAGTCTCGAAATGGTCGAGACATAAAGATTGATATATTGGATGGTTATATTCGGACACGGAAAGGTTCGGAAGTTTCGGAGAAAACCGGAGTGCCGGAGGGGTTACGGAACCCCGGGAAGTTATGGGCCTTATTGGGCCAAGAGGGAGAGAGAGGGCTGCACCAGAGGTGGTGCCCCCCTCCATGGGGAGTCCGGTGGACTAGGGGGGCGCAGCCCCTTTCCCTCTCCCTCTCCTCTCTTTCCTTCCCTTCCCTCTTCCTAGTAGGACTAGGAAAGGGAGTCCTACTCCTACTAGGAGGAGGACTCCCCCTCCTTGGTGCGCCCCAAGGGCTGGCCGCCCTCCCCTTGCTCCTTTATATACGGGGCAGGGGGCACCCTAGAACACACAAGTTGATCTACGGATCGTTCCTTAGCCGTGTGCGGTGCCCCCTCCACCATATTCCACCTCGGTCATATTGTAGCGGTGCTTAGGCGAAGCCTGCGACGGTAGAACATCAAGATCGCCACCACGCCGTCAGGTGTGACGGAACTCCTTCCCGACGCTTTGCTGGATCGGAGCTCGGGGATCGCCATCGAGCTGAACGTGTGCCAAGAACTCGGAGGTGCCGGAGTAACGGTGCTTGGATCGGTCGGATCGTGAAGACGACGACTACATCAACAGCGTTAATATAACGCTTCGCTTTCGGTCTCACGAGGGTACGTGGACGGACACTCTCCCCTCTCGTTGCTATGCCATCACCATGGTCTTGCGTGATCGTAGGAAAATTTTTGAAATTACTACGTTTCCCAACAGTACGAAGATGTACCATGACCTCAAGCAGTCATATTGGTGGACTCGAATGAAGCGAGAAATTGCTCAATTCGTGAATGAGTGTGATGTCTGCAGAAGAGTGAAAGCAGAACACCAACGACCAGCTGGTCTCCTCCAACCTCTTGCTATTCCGGAATGGAAGTTTGATCATATTGAAATGGACTTCGTGACTGGATTTCCAAAGTCCAAGCGGGGAAATGATGCTATCTTCGTTGTCATTGACAAGCTTACTAAAGTGGCTCATTTTCTTCCAATCAAAGAATCCATCACAGCAGCTCAGTTCGCAGAGCTATACACCTCCAGGATTGTCTCCTTGCACGGCATTCCACAAGTGATCTCTTCAGACCGTGGCAGCATTTTTACCTCCAAGTTTTGGGATTCTTTTCAGAAGGCCATGGACACCAACATTCGTTTCAACACAGCTTTCCATCCTCAAACAAGTGGCCAAGTCGAGCGAGTCAATCAAATCCTTGAAGATATGCTCAGGGCTTGTGTCATTTCTTTCGGTATCAAGTGGGAAGATTGTCTTCCATATGCCGAGTTCTCCTACAACAACAGCTTCCAAGCGAGTTCAGGCAAGGCCCCATTCGAAATTCTCTATGGCAGAAAGTGTCGTACTCCTCTCAATTGGTCCGAGACAGGTGAACGCTAACTTCTCGGCAACGACTTGATCACAGAAGCCAAAGAAATGTGCAAAGTCATTCGTGAGAATCTCAAAGCCGCGCAATCGCGCCAGAAGAGCTATCATGATGACAAGCACCGTGATGTGGCTTTTGAAATCGGAGACCATGTCTACCTCCGCGTCTCTCCAATGAAAGGCACTCGTCGCTTCGGTATCAAAGGGAAGCTTGCCCCTAGATATGTGGGTCCTTTCAAGATAATTGGCAAAAGAGGCGATCTCGCCTATCAACTTGAGCTTCCGTCCAACTTCGCGAACGTGCACGATGTGTTTCACGTGTCACAACTTCGCAAGTGCTTCAAGACTCCTGAGCGCACCATCAACTTCGAAGAAATTGACCTTCAAGAAGATCTCTCTTATCATGAGCACCCCGTTGCTATTCTTGAAGAAACCGAGCGCAAGACTCGCAACAAGTCAATCAAATTCCTGAAAGTGAAGTGGTCACACCATTCCAACCGAGAAGCCACCTGGGAGCGCGAGGATCACCTCCATTCCGAATATCCGGAGTTCTTTCAGTCCTAGATCTCGGGACGAGATCCTCTTGTAGTGGTGGAGTGTTGTAACACCCCGGATGTAACTTTCCATATTTGTAACTCCAACTCTTGCCATTTTCGGCATTGTGATATGATATTCCCTCCGTGGTTGGGTTTTTCTTCATTTTGCATTTTGTCCATGTCATGCATTTTATATCATGTCATCATGTGCATCGCATTTGCATACGTGTTCGTCTCATGATTCCGAGCATTTTTCCCGTTGTCCATTTTGCAATCCGGCACTCCTATGTCCCCCGGCGTCCCCTTTTACGTTTTTCCGTGAGCGGGTACTAAACTTTCTCGGAATGGACCGAGGTTTGTCAAGTGGCCTTGGCATACCACCGGTAGACCACCTGTCAAGTTTCGGGTCATTTGGAGCTCGTTTGCTACTCCAACGGTTAACCTCACTCTCGCAAAGGCCTCTTTTAAGTTGCAGCCCAACACCCTTTCAAAATAGTCCAATAACCCATCTAAGTCACTTCCATGCTCTCCGTCCTTCGATCACGATCGTGTGGGCGAAAACTACACTCCATTTGGAGCTTCCTAGCTCCTTCTACCTATAAATATGCATCTCCCCCTCCAAATCCGGATCTCAAACCCTAGCCTTCCTCCCTCCGCGTGCCGGACACGTCCGGTCCGCGCCGGACGAAACCCGTCGCCGCGCCCCGGCCTCTCAGCGCGCGCCACGTGGCCCTCCGCCGCGCCTCGCGCCGCTTGCCCCGCGGGGCCCAGGCGGGCCCGCCCGCCAGCGCCGCCGCCGCCACAAGGCCGCGTCCGTGCCGGCCGCCCGCGCCGAACCCCCGCCGCCATGATCTCCGCCGGCGGTCGCCGCCCGCCCATGAGGTCGCTGGCCACCTCCATGCCTCCGCCGCCCGTCGCCGTCGCCATCGCTGCCCCTCGTCCCATGGCCGACGCCTGACGACCACCGCCGCCGGGCCGCCGCTTTCTCGGCGCCGCCGCCTCCGTCGTCGCCGGCCCCGTCGGCCCCCGGCATCTCCCTCCTCCTCCTCGCCCCGAGCGAGCTCCGGCGAGCCGCGCCGCCGTCCTCGCCTTCGTCCCGGCCGGATCTCGATCGGATACGCGGGGTTGACTTCTTCCCCCCCTTATTTTCGTCCAAGTTTTTATCTCGTTACTTAATTTGTGGCATTTTCAACGCATCATAACTTTGCACCTGTAGCTCCGTTTCGTGTGTGTAATATGTCAAAATGTTCGTCTCGTTGAGTAGATCATTTCATCTCATTGCATCATTTTCATTTGAGCTCATCTTGATGCCCGAAATGCTGTTGGAAGAGGGCTATGTGATGTTAGTTTCTGTTTCTTAACAGAACATGCACTTTTGTTATTTTTGCTATGATTGATGTGTGCACCCTATGATCTTGAGTCCTACATGTGTTTTGTAATATGCCATGCCATCTTTCCAGGTGTGTATGCCATGTATTTTTGTGATATATGTGGTGACTAGCACAAGCATGCAAACTAGGTGTCCTGATGTTGCTGATTTCAGCCCTGTTTAGCTGATATTTTGATGCCATGTTAACTTGATGCTACCAAGAGATCCATGCATATTTTGAGATACTTAAGTAAGGATGTTTTGAACATATGGTTATGCTCTATCCATCCATGCCTTTGTTTGCAATTATGGAGTGCCATAGCTTGAGTCAATCGAGCTCTACTTTTGCTACAAAATGTTTCTTGGCAGATTGTTTACATGTTATTCAATTTTGCCAAGGTTGTTGTGGTTGATTCGTGAATGCTATGATATTGTTCTTGCCATGTATGTCTTCTATGCCATGTCTTCTTGATGTATGTATGCTTAGTTTTTCATGTAATGCTCTGTAGTGAGTGCTTTGAGCTCTTAAACGTTCCTACTTGTTATCTGTTTTTGACATGCCATGTTGCTGAATCTGTTAGCGAAACTTGCCATTTTGACATGGGTGTTACTATATTTTCCGATCCTTTTTGGCTCATGGTCAGTAAGGGACTTTTGTTCTATGCTTTGAGTAGATTCATTCCATGCCTTGTTTTGCTATTATAAGTTCCTGTAGCATGTTGTTTTCTTGCTCTGAACATTGCTACCTGATGCTGTTTTGCCATGTCCAGCCTGATATTTTTTGCACTTTTGCCATGCTTGTTTGGACCTGTTATGATGTGATTTAGCCGTAGCTCAGTGTTCATCTTTTGTCAGGCATCTTGAGTAGATCACTGCCATATACTTTGTTGGTATGTTCGGGTGCAGTAGCTTAATTTCTTGTTGCTTGCTAAGTGGTATCATGCTGTTAATGGCAGATTTGTGCCATTCTTGTTTTGCTTGTCATTTGCAAACCGTGCATCCGATTCCGGTGATCTTTATATCGATTTCAACCGAAATCATCTCATCTTTCCAGCGGCATACTTGGTTTGCCAAGTTGATGCCTGGTTCATCATTTTCCTTCCGGAGCAAGCATACGCATTGCATATCACATCTCGCATATCATGTCATGTTTTGCATCATGTTGCTTGTGCATTGCACCGTGATTTACTGTGGTTCCTTTGTTTGTGTTCTTGCTTTGGGTAGAGCCGGGATACGAGTACGTGAACGAGGAACCTGTTGAGAATGCTTACGAGGATCAAGCTTTCGACAACTCTGAGAACATTGCAGGCAAGATGACCATACCCTCGAAATCACTTCTATCTTTGCTATGCTAGTTGCTCGCTCTTTTGCTATGCCTATGCTACAATGCCTATCACTTGCTTATCATGCCACCCATATTGCCATGTCAGCCCTAACCATCCTTTCCTAGCAAACCGTTGATTGGCTATGTTACCGCTTTGCTCAGCCCTCTTATAGCGTTGCTAGTTGCGGTGAAGTTGAAGTTTGTTCCTTGTTGGAACATGGAGATGTTGTTCCTTGTTGGAACATGTTTACTTGTTGGGGATATCACAATATATATCTGCTATAATTAATGCATCTATATACTTGGTAAAGGGTGGAAGGCTCGGCCTTACGCCTGGTGTTTTGTTCCACTCTTGCCACCCTAGTTTCCGTCATACCGGTGTTATGTTCCTTGATTTCGCGTTCCTTACACGGTTGGGTGATTTATGGGACCCCTTGACAGTTCGCTTTGAATAAGACTCCTCCAAAGAAGGCCCAACATTGGTTTTACCATTTTCCACCTAAGCCTTTTTTCCCCCGGGTTTTCACGAGCCCGAGGGTCATCTTTATTTTAACCCCCCGACCGGTGCTCCTTCGAGTGCTGGCCCGAACCGAGCAACTCTTGGGGCCACCACGGGAAACTCGAGGCTTGGTTTTACTCGTAGCTTGACTTATCCGGATGTGCCACGAGAGCGAGATATGTGCAGCTCCTATCGGGATTTGTCGGCACAATCGGGCGGCTTTGTTGGTCTTGTTTTATTGCTGTCGAAATGTCTTGTAGTCCGGGATTCGAGATTGATCGGGTCTTCGGTAGAAGGAATATCCTTCGTTGACCGTGAGAGCTTATAATGGGCTAAGTTGGGACACCCTGCAGGTATTATCTTTCAAAGCCGTGCCCGCGATTATGAGGCAGATGGGACTTTGTTAATGTCGGTTGTAGAAAACCGAAGTTGACCTTAATTAAAATACACATCAACCGCGTGTGTAACCGTGATGGTCTCTTCTCGGTGGAGTCCGGGAAGTGAACACGGTGTTGGAGTTATGTCTGACGTAAGTAGTTCAGGATCACTTCTTGATCGCTACTAGCTTCACGACCGTGCTTTCCTCCTCTTCTCGCTCTCTTTTGCGAATGTAGCCACCATATATGCTAGTCGCTTGCTGCAGCTCCACCTCACAACTCTGTCCTTCCTATAAGCTTAAATAGTCTTGATCTCGCGGGTGTGAGATTGCTGAGTCCCCGTGACTCACAGATTCTACCAAAACAGTTGCAGGTTCCGACGATGCCAGTGCAGGTGATGCAACCGAGCTCAAGTGGGAGTTCGATGAGGAACGTGGTCGTTACTATGTGTCTTTTCCTGATGATCAGTAGTGGAGCCCAGTTGGGACGATCGGGGATCTGTGTAGCATTTGGGGTATCTTCTTTTATTTTGGTTCCGTAGTCGGACCTTGAGTGTAATCTGTATGATGGATGTTTATTTATGTATTGTGTGAAGTGGCGACTGTAAGCCAACTATGTATCTCTTTCCCTTATGTATTACATGGGTTGTGTGAAGATTACCTCACTTGCGACATTGCTTTCAATGCGGTTATGCCTCTAAGTCGTGCTTCGACACGTGGGAGATATAGCCGCATCGAGGGCGTTACAACGCCTCTCTGTCGCGGCCACGAGGTGGTCGGTCTGCCGTATTGTGCCCTGGTGATGCAGGTTTGTACGCTTCCTCCTCTAATCGGGGGAGCAACTTGCGTTTTGGGTAACTTTTGGAGGCGTCGAGTTCATACTCTTGACGCGAGGACCTCGGTCCATCTGTCGGCCAAGAGGTCTTGATCAGCTTGAAGTTGTTGCTGCTTTTCTTTAGGCTGTTTGCCGTGGCCATTAGCCCTGCGTCTAAACGCTCTTGTTCGACGGGATCCTCAGCACGACGAATTCGTCGTCGCCGAGGCTTGCCTCGTCTCCGAGCGAGGTAAGTAATTGTCATCCTCGACCTCTTCGTCCGCCGCCTCTCGTGGGGCTTGCTTCGCCTCCTCCTGCGCTGGATCGTCTTTGGAGGGAGTTGTCTTCGGCACTTTCGGGGTGTTATTATCTCCTGTGCCGGAATCTCCATTCTTGCCGTGGCGGGATTTAGAGCGGCTCCGCTGACGTCGGTGCTTGGGTTGTTTCTTTAAGGAATCGGCCTCTGCTGCTTCTTCGCCGTCCCCATCTTTTGGGGTGTCCACCATGTATATGTCGTATGACGAGGTGGTCTTCCAGTGTCCTGTAGGCACTGGTTCTTGGTAGTCTCCGGCATCGTCGTCCATACCATCGATGTCTTCGGAGTCGTAGTCGAGTACGTCGGTTAGATCGTCGACGGTGGCTACGAAGTGGGTGGTGGGTGGGCTTTGAATTTCTTCGTCGTCCGCATCCCAACCGTCCTGGCCGTAGTTCGGCCAGGGCTCTCCGGATAGCGAGAGATGCTTCAGTGAATTTATGATATCGCCGAAGGGCGAGTGCTGAAAGATGTCCGCAGCGGTGAATTCCATGATCGGCGCCCAATCGGATTCGACTGGCAGGGGCGCAGGAGGTTCGGAGTCTGGCAGGGAGTCCGGAACCTCAGAGTCATGAGCTTTATGCGGGACAAGGTAAGTGTTCGGCTCCATCGCCGTAGAAGTTGCAGCTCCTGAGGCGGTGTCCAACCATCCGTCATCGATCCGAGCGATCGGCTCTGGGCTATGGGTCGGAGCGGATTAGTGTCTGACCTCAAGGTGCTGTCCGCGGCGAGTTAGGTCATGCCCATCGTGACAGCAGCAGCACGCTTCGGCTGTGGCTCAGATCCATCGAAGATCAAGTCCCCGCAGATATCGGCCGTGAAGTTTAGGCTTCAAACCTGACTGACGGCCAGGGGCGTAGCTTCGATCTGCTCCAGATGGCTGCGAGTTGGCCCTTGATCAGGCGGCCGCCGAATACAAAGATCTGTCCGGGAGAAAAGTCTCACCCGGGACTGCGTCGTTGTTGATTGAAGAGGCCATCAAGCCTATCGGTGGCGACATAGAGGAACTCTCAATGAAAGCACCAATGTCGGTGTCAAACCGGCGGATCTCGGTAGGGGGTCCCGGCGTGCGTCTAGGCGGATGGTAACAGGAGACGAGGGACACGATGTTTTACCCAGGTTGGGCCCTCTTGATGGAGGTAAAACCCTACGCCCTGCTTGATTGATATTGATATTGTGGATGTTTACAAGAGTGGATCTACCATGAGATCAAGGAGGCTAAACCCTAGAAGCTAGCCTATGGTATGATTGTAAGGGTTGTTGATGTTGTTGTTGTCCTACGGACTAGAGCCATCCAGTTTATATAGACACCGGAGAGGGCTAGGGTTACATAGAGTCGGTTACAATGGTAGGAGATCTACATATCCGTATCGCCAAGCTTGCCTTCCACGCCAAGGAAAGTCCCATCCGGACACGGGGAGAAGTCTTCAATCTTGTATCTTCATAGTCTTGGAGTCCGGTCGATGATGATAGTCCGGCAGATGATAGTTCGGCTGATGATGGTAGTCCGGCTATCCGGACACCCCCTAATCCAGGACTCCCTTAGGTGGGCTTTGGTTTCTTGGGGGTTGGGTCGGACAACTTACGAGAGTTCGTCCGTTTAGTTCGGACAAAGTTTTTGGTGAGAGCAGTACTATCCCAAAATTCTGTTTGGGTCTTCCAAGCGCTCTCCATCGCACAGTACTTCCGTACTATGGTTGCCAAGTCCGCGAAGCGTACTATGTCGCGGCGGCTTATAGCATTGAGGAGTCCTTCGTCCGTGCAGTTTTTGCAGAAAAGTGAGACCATGTTCTCTTCGCGGTAGTCCCTGACCTTGTTAAGCGCAAGGAGGAATCTGGCCCAGTAGCGATGTATGGTTTCTTGGGGCTCTTGCCTGATGCGGGAGGGACAGTTTAGGTCCCGGCACGTCTTGTTAACAGAATCCGGATTTTGATCCGATCTAACGCCCAAGGGCGCAGACGGTCCCGAGCTCAACAGCTCAGAATCCGGAGTGCCCAATTTCTTCGGCCCAATGCCCGAGTCTAAGTCCGGGACCTGGGTCAGGTTTTCCTTTGAGTAGGGCTTTGGCTCAAGGAGTTCGGTGATCCGAACATAGCTTGTCCTCAAAGTTGAGGGGCAATCCGAGTGGGGTTCCTCCACTATCGCTATCTCATGGGTGGCCGGCGGGGACCTGATATCCCTTTGGTCGGGTTTAAGCCCAATCATGTCGTAGTCTGTAGCGACTCCCAGAGCAGCGATGTGATCCAAGAGTTCGTTAAGGGAGGAGAGCTCCATTGGATCCATATGTTCGGCAAGTTCCGAACTGACACGAAGGTTATGATTGATGACTTAAGAAGTCATCGTCGGCGCCACCGCCGATGGGGTGGCCATGATGAAGCTGCCGAGCCGGAGCGTCTGACCTACAGCCAGAGCCCCCTCCGAGGTAATGTCGTCCTTGAAAATGAGATGAGCCATCGAGCCTTGTGGCGACGTCACAGAGGAACTCTCAATGAAAGCACCAATGTCGGTGTCAAAACCGGCGGATCTCGGGTAGGGGGTCCCGATCTGTGCGTCAAGGCTGATGGTAACAGGAAGTAAGGGACACAGATGTTTACCCAGGTTCGGGCCCTCTCGATGGAGGTAAAACCCTACTTCCTTCTTGATTAATATTGATGATATGGGTAGTACAAGAGTAGATCTACCACGAGATCGTAGAGGCTAAACCCTAAGAGCTAGCCTATGATGGTATGATTGTAATTGTGATCGGTCTTCTAAGGACCAACCTCTCCGGTTTATATAGACACCGGAGACGGCTAGGGTTTACATGGAGTCGGTTACAAGAAAGGAAACACAATATCCGGATCGCCAAGCTTGCCTTCCACGCAAAGGAAGTGGAAGATTAATGATGGGCCTGAATGTGTTCTCTGCCCCACTGGTGCACTGGAAGACAGGAATCACTTGTTCTTTCAGTGCAACTTTAGTATGAGAGTGTGGAACTACCTTCAAATTACCTGGTTGGATAGTCAGGATATGGTTCAAATTGCACATCATGCTAGGAAGGATTTCAATAAGCCTTTCTTCTCTGAGGTGGTCTTCCTCACTTGGTGGAACATTTGGAAAGTCAGAAATGACAAAGCCTTTAGGCATATCAGACCCTCTTTCAGGCAGTGGAGGAATGGATTTATCCATGACATATCCCTCTTGGCTCACAGAATCAAGTCCAGACACAGAGAAGCATTGATCAAATGGATAGATTTCCTACCTCCTTGAGAGGTCATGCATTTGTATTTCTTTCTTTTTTCTAGTAAGCCTTTTCTTCCTTTGTTTAGACTAGCTTGTAAAGTGTTCTTCTTCTCTTTTTGTTCCTTTTCTTGAGGAACATTTTTTGTACTTATTGTTTGAAGCTTTAATAAATTGCTGTGGGGTGTAAGCCCTGCAGTCTTCCAGGTCAAAAAAAAGGAGAGTCCCATCCGGACACGGGCCGAAGTCTTGAGTCTTGTATCTTCACGCTTCAATAGTCCGGACGTTGTACACAGTCCGGCAGTCCGGATACCCCCTAATCCAGGACTCGCTCAGTTCCCCTCATCTTTCGCGCCACCTCCATTCCCACACCACCGTCTTCACCTGCACCACCGGAAGAGCATAATCATCATCGTTTCCTCGGATGAAGCTGCGGCCTAATCGGTGCCACCAAAGAGGTTGTACACTAATAGCCGCATTTTCTTCTTGATTCGATCTCACGGTGCAGCCGGCGCTCGGTCCCGAGCCGACACGGCGTGGCTCCATCCACGGCGGCATCGCCGGCCACTTCCCCCACGGAGTCGCTCCCTCGGCGGTGACGTCCACATTAGTAGGAGTTGTTGCTGCTTTAGCTCTCGCTCGCGCTGCTGTTGTGCTCTTGCTCTCGGTCCCCTGCCTAGTCTGCTCTTGCTCTTGCTGGCGCTGCTGCTCTCGCTATTGCTCTTTCTTGCGATGCTGCTCCGATTTAGCTACACTTCAGTCGACTGAATGGACATTTGGGTTAGTCGATTTTTAGGGGGTGGGATGGGGCTCGCCGGAGTTAAGGAAGAACCAGCTGCAGCGGGAAGGGGGGATCGCCGGAGAGGTACCCCACTATCTATCTTAGGGTTCAGGGTGGGGGCGGTGGTCATCGGCGGTGGTCATCGGTGATAACTTAAGCGTCCTGTGATCTTCCGATTCTTGTGAACCAAACACCTAGATTGGCAGAAATCCTGTGTTTTTAAATTCTCTGTTTTGCACGTGCATTCCTATCGTATTCCTGTCTATTTCCTAACCCTGCAGTGTTAGAATCCTCAAATTCAAACAAGCCCTTACACAATTACTTCTGTTACAGATATGTGTCGAAGAAAACCTTGTGTGGTTTGTCCTGCTCCTGCGGTGATGTGTTCCACCCCAGCTCAGCTGGTCCAACGACGGAAGGGTTCACCACAGCAAGGATCCGCTCTCCAGACTGTCTTTCACCGCCTCAGATCTTCTTCCCCGCCGCCGGCAGCCACAGCAACTGCATTACCATCATCAACTAAGCAGATGACCTTGAGGACTACACGGGTCTGCAAGAGAGGTCGCACTCTTCCGTGTCTGCTTAAGTTATGCATCGCTTAATATGATGACATGCTACTTTATCGTCATGTTCACCTATTAGACTCCGACTCAGGTCCAAACTTATGCTGAAACTAGAGTTTTTAAATGGTTGTGGGGTACATATTGCGGCGGCAATCAGTACTATCTGTCTACTATCTGGTTAATCTCGGGTGTCTACTATGAGTTTCATGTTGGGTGCAAACAAACATTAAAGGAGCCATTATCTGTATTTTTTAACTAAAGCTATTATCTGCCTACTATCATTTGTTTTGGGTCTATCCACAGTTTGCTACCATCACTCTGGATTTGTGCATGCACTCCTTACGTAATCTCACTATGTTTTATTCCTATGCATGTCAGTTATTGTACACAATGTAACTGAACATGTAGAGCAAAAGAGACGTGCCTTGCATGGCAATAAAATTTCATGCAGACGTCGCTCCATGGTGGGTGCAAGGGCAGCCCCCCTCCACCCATTTCAGATCGTAATCAAGAGGAAGATAACTGTTCTGAGGGGGATTCAGAAGCAGAAGACCACTCCTATTTACGCCATGAGGTCTTCGCTCTAACTTGGCATGCTGATATTGGTAATATCATGCATATGGTGCCTTGCATTGCTTACTGTATACATCAAAGATGTCATCTGCTTAGTTTAGACATGCTTTGTGTCAATGCCATCTGTTTAGTTTCTTTATCGTATATGTGAATCATGCAATGCCATCTTGTTTAGCCAGACATCATATATGTGAATTTTGCAATGCCACCCTGGTTAGCCAGTCATCTTATATGTGAATTATATCATGACATTATTTTTTTATTACGCGTTAAATTTGTCAACAATTTTAGTACATTCAATTACACTTCCTGTGCATCAGCCATTCGGCACGGTCATGGAAAAATCTGGAGTGCAAACAAGGTCTTCAGAGCAGACAATGCTATATGACGAACCGCATGTCTTGCTGGATACAGATAGCTCCTCAGAGGAGGATTCAGAGACAGATGACCAGTCCTATTCCCCACCCCCCCCCCCCCCCGAGGTGCATGCTCTAACTTGGCAGGGTTATGATGCTCATATCGTGCGTATGGTATGTTGCATTTTTAGACCTTCTTTGTGTGAATGCCACCTGTTTAGTGTCTATTTACCATATATGTGAATTATGCAATGACATCTTGTTGCAAGACATTATATGTGTGAATTATGCAATGCTATCTTGTTGCAAGGCATTATATATGTGAATTATGCAATGCCATGCTGTTTAGCCAAGCATCATATATGTGAATTATATCATGCCGTCCTTTTTTTTGTATTTCTCATTGCTTTTGTCGACAATGTTTGTATATTCAACTGCTCTTCCTGTGCATCAGCCATTTGAATTGGTGATGGAGAAATCTGGAGTGAAAACAAGGTCTTCAGAGAGACAATGCTACCTGGTGAAGCAGGTATCTTGCTGGTTCTGAGATAGCTCTTGAGAGGAGGATTCAGAGGCGATGACCAGTCATATTATCCCTCAAGTGTATGCTCAAACTTGGCAGGGTTATATTACTCATATCATGCATATGTTGAATTGCAATGCTTAGTTTTTACATCATATACACGATATTGAATGCCATCTCCTTAGTTGACACATCATATATGCGATTGCCCTCTGCTCACTTCCTTAGTATATAAATCATATATTTGAATTATATCATGCCATGATGTTTACATAGACAGCATGTATCTGAATTATAGCATGCCAACCCATTTTCTAAAGACATAATATAGTTATATCATCTCATCATGTTCACATAGTCATCATATTTTGAATTATGTCATTCTATCCGTGAATTATATCATGCCATCATGTTTCCATCGACGACATGTTTGTGATTTATGGCATGCCAACCACTTTAATAGACACATCGTATAGATATATCATGTCATCCTGTTTACATAGTCATCATATTTTGAAGTATGTCATTCTATCTTGTTTAGTTAGCCATCATACATGTGAAACTGTGTTATGCTATCCTGTTTAATTAGCCATAATATATGTGAAATTATGTCCTGCTATTCTGTTTGGTTAGACAACATAAATGTGAATTATTTCATGCCCTGTTTTCTTCCCTACTATCCATTGCACCCGTCTATCTTTTAATGTCTGTACATTCAATTACTTTTCTTGTTTATTAGCCATTTCAATTGGAGGGGGTGATGGCAGTATCTGTGGGAGTAAAAACACGGTCTTCAGAAAAGATTGTGCTACCTGTCGATGGAGATAGAACCACGGTTGTACTTGCCCAAGAACTAGCCCCACCACACATAACCCAGACTCACGCAGATTGTATCCCTACCCAGTTGGACAGAGAACCAGCTACACCCCTTCTAACCCCAACCCCAGCAGATAGTAACCCAGTTCCCATTGACACATCACCATCTCCACCATAGAGCACCCAAACACGAGCAGTTAGTAAGGCAACTGCAGTGCCCAAAGCACGAGGACCACCACTCTGAACCCCAAGTCAACGCTTAAAGCAGAAGAAGAATTGTTCTCGGGTCTGGTTCTGTAGCTATGGTTCATACTACTTTACTCTTGCATCACTGTATTTACTCACACCAACGAATTTCAAATTTGAAGGATGCAATTGAAACTCTAATGGCGCAACAGGTATGTCTGAAACATGTTTCTTTAACATGTTTGCTGTTGTAACTTGCTCTATGTTGATTTCAGTTTCAATTGAATAAACAGTTATATTCTCATGCCATGCACCTTACAAGTGTTGTTGTTGCTGTGTAGTTTCCCACACTTATATTCTCTCTAAGCTGCTTTGTCTTAAATTGATATGATTCGAACTGTATATATCTTGATTTGGCAACATAAACTAGAATGATATAGACCGCACAGTGACCATACTACATAGATATATGTTTGTTTCATGCTGTTATTCTGTCCACCTTACTACTGAACTGGTTTACCAAAATGAGTTTCATATACTACATTGTAAACCTGTGATGTGTTTGTTTGTTTCTCTTTTAGAATGCGGATAAAATATTGGAGAAGAGTACCCCGTTATGCAATGGTACATGAAGTAATGCAGATAAGGTTCAAGATAGTGAGACATCCCTGTTGGTCTCCAAGAAAGCTGATAAAAACTATATTGAAGACACTGAGACAACCTGAAAGTCCTGTCTTGATGTAGTGTTCGAGTTACTGGCTACTACTGCTGGCACCAGCTCTTCGAACTCGCTGCCTGAATCAATTCGGCTTCTTGAGTCTCAACTTCAAGTTGAAATACATCGATCAGATGTTATGCGACAGGAAGCCGAAGGACTGAGGAAGTCCTGCAGAATTCAGATGCATACTTTCGGTGCAACGACAAGTCTTTGGAGGATTTACGCGCCAAACAAGAGAAAGTTAATAAGCTTGCTAACCATCTTGCCGCATTATGGGTACCTGTGATATTTTTCTTGAGCTCTTCTCAAGTGGTTACAGTTCTGGACTTGTTTTACTGTGGCGTTTATATGCTGATTTGTTCCCTATATTTGCACTGGTGGCGAACGTTGATGCCCAGTGGATGTAATATGTGTAATAGCCGTGATAGCCTAGCGTAAGTTGCTTGCCTATTTATTTCCTTATTGTCTTGTTTATTTGTTTTCTTGTGGTCAGTGCAGTTCTTTTTACGCGGTTTGCTAGTGGCCGCAATAGCCTATTTTTTTAAACTTGGCCACATTAACCATGGGCTACATATTTACTGTAATTAACATGGGCCTCCTACGGGCCGTAGAAACAATGGGCCTTCTAAGGGCTGTAGAAATAATGGGCCTCCTACGGGGCGTAGAAACAATGGGTCTTATACGGGCCGTAGACACAATGGGCCTTCTACGGGCCGTATCATCAATGGGCCTTCTACGGGCCATATCATCGGTTGGCCAAACAGGGGCCAATAACAGACCACATTATGGATGTAGATGGGCTAGAGTTGAAATCGTCCATTCATCGGCCGACCATAACGACCGTCGTTAAACGGCCGTATTTGATGTCGCTATGAAAACAACCCAACATATTAACGGGCCACAAACGGGCCGACTGTAACCATGGGCTGAATTTGGCCCACGAGCAGAAAATGGCAGTAACGGGCTGAAAGTAAACGAATGCTAGAAATGATCCCAAGAATAAATGGGCCCTGAGAAGGCCGAAAGATAACATGGGCTGGAAACGGCCCAACGGTATAATTGATCGTTAATGGGTATAAAGTGATACACTGTTCATTACGGTCTAGTTTTTCCACGGGTCGTTAATGGGCCGAGGGTTACTAAGGGTCTCATATGGGCCGAAAGACGTCATGGGCCATACATGGGCCGGAAATTAAAACGGGCTGGAATTATATTGGACGGCCCAGATGACGCTACTGGGCCTAATTCGTATAGGCCGTAAATGGCCCCTGGGTTAGCGGGCTGTGAATGGGCTATTTGCGAACATGCCGTTAACAGGCTTGCCGTGGCCGGCCCGCCACCTTTTGACACAGTCGAACTGACCGGCCTTTTCACAGGAATGGGCCTCTTTTGGGCCGTGCCACGTGTCGACGTATCATAGGCACTTTGGGTCCAATGAGTGGATGACATCTGTCCCAACAGCGAGCTGACACGTGTTTCCTCCGCCCAATGATGATTTTACACGTGGAAAATCCCCATTGGTCGGGGCTGTTAACGGATTATCGGATCCAAAATCGGACCCGATAGCTTAACGGCGTTCCGTTACGGTGGATGCCATGTGTCGGTCACCCTTGACGAAAGCACTTCCGTGACGCGCGATTTATCGTCATGGAAGTGGACACTTCCATGATGATAATTTTCGTAATGTCATGGAACACTTCTACGACAGGACAGGTATGACTATCTTGATTCTGTCATAAATTTGTCATGGATGTACATGCATGACAGAAAACGTGACCTACTGTGACAAACACGTATCATCACGGAAGTGTATTTTTTTGTAGTGGTCATAGGTGGTGGCTCCGGTTCCAATGTCCGTCGTTTCAATCCCAGCCGTGACACAGGCTCGAAGCGCCTGCGCAACCAAGAGGAGGCTCTAGAGGGCTCCAATGCCCCCTGAGGGAGTCCTGGACTAAGGGGTCCTCGGGCGTCCGACCTGTTATCCGTGGACCGGACTGATGGGCTGTGAAGACGTGAAGGCCGAAGACTGTACATGTGTACGGATTGGACTCTCCTGGGCATGGAAGGCAAGCTTGGCGATCGACTCTGAAGATTCCTTCTTATGTAACCGACTCTATGTAACCCTAGATCCCCTCGGTGCATATATAAACCGGAGGGGTTAGTCCGGAAAGCAGATATTCATTACCATAGTCATACAGGCTAGACTTTTAGGGTTTAGACATTACGATCTCGTGGTACATCAACTCTTGTAATACTCATATTCATGAAGATCAATCAAGCAGGAAGTAGGGTATTACCTCCATAGAGAGGGCCCGAACCTGGGTAAAACATCGTGTCCCCCATCTCCTGTTACCATCGATCCTAGACGCACAGTTCGGGACCCCCTACCCGAGAGTCGCCGGTTTTGACACCGACATTGGTGCTTTCGTTGAGAGTTCCATTGTGCCGTCGACGAAAGGTTTGATGGCCCCTTTGACCGTCTATAGTGACGCTGTCCAAGGAGAAACCTTCCTCCCCGGACAGATTTTCGTGTTCGGTGGCTTCGTACTGCGGGCCAACTCGCTTGGCCATCTGGAGCAGATCGATAGCTACACCCCTGGCCAACAGGTCAGATTTGGAAGCTTGAACTACGTCACGGATATCCGTGGAGACTTGATCTTCAATGGATTTGAGACCGCAGCGATCGCTCCCCCTTGCCCCAATGAACATGACTTAAATCTGTCATCGGATCACATCTAGGAGATGGTTCCCACTGCTGCAACGGCCTTAGAGCCTGAGCAGATCATGCCATCCGAGGCCACAGAGTCCGCGGCATTGGAGCCGCAACGGACTCGACATGCTGCAATATTTGCATCAATGGAACTCCGGACTCGTCTCCGGCTATGAGTTCCGGACCGGGTACGCCTGCGGACACCGAGCTGGATCGGTTATCGATTTTCGAATTTAGTGCCGCAGGCATCTTCCAGCACTCACCTTTGGGTGATGTGCTAAACTCTTTAAAGAATTTGTCCTTGGATAAGGACTCACAGCCGAACTATGTTTGGCTCGAGCCAGAGGCTGATGACCGGAAATTTTGCTTCCCACCCGCCGCCCACTTCATAGCCACTGTCGATGACTTAACCGACGTGCTTGATTACGGCTCCTAAGACATCGACGGTATGGACGACGATGCCGACAAGGAGCAAGGCCAAGACCCACTATTTACTGGACGTTGGACGGCCACCTCTTCGTACGATGTGTACATGGTCGACACACCTAAAAAAGCTAGCGATGGTGACAAAGGAGATCCAGTTGCGAATAAACCTTCCGAGACACAGTCCAAGCGCCGGCGCCCTAAACGCCGCTCTAAGCATCGTCGCTCAAAAGATGGCAACACTGGCACCGGAGAAAATAGTACTCCGGGCGACGCCGAAAACAATGAAGACCCTGTCGGGGCTGCATCCGAACAGGAGGAACATGACAACAGGCAAGATAACCCTGATAAACAGGCCATGCCCAATGACCCAGATGATGATAGTTATCGTCCAGTCTCCGAGGATGACGAGAGCCTCGGCAATGAGGACTTCATCATGCCTGAGGGATCCCTCGAGCAGAAGCGCTTCAAGCGCCAGCCAATAGCCACTACAAGAAGCCTGAAGAAGAAGTAGCAGCAGCTCCAAGATGATCAAGACCTGCTCATTGATAGGTGGACTGATGTCCTGGCAGCCGAAGAATACGGCCTCGAGCGCACAGCCAAGAGTTACCCAAAGTGCAGACTGCTACCTTAGTTTGATGAGGAGGCACGAGATCCTATACCTCCCTCACGCAATACGGACCGACCACCATGTGGTCGGGATAGTGCGGCGGACCGACCACCCCGCGGTCGGGATAAAACGGTAACTCAGGCCGAACAACAGCCTGCTACCTCTTGAGCATTGCGTTGGATTTCCCCGAAGAGGAGAGGATCATGCAGCAAAGTAGCGTAAGTATTTCCCTCAGTTTTTGAGAACCAAGGTATCAATCCAGTAGGAGGCCACGCACAAGTCCCTCGTACCTGCACAAAATGATAGCTACTAGCAACCAACGTGATTAGGGGTTGTCAATCCCTTCACGGTCACTTACGAGAGTGAGATCTGATAGAGATGATAGATAATATTTTTGGTATTTTGGGTATATAGATGCAAAGTGAAAAGTAAAAGGCAAAGTAAAAAACAAAGCAAGTATTAAAGTGATGGAGATTGATATGATGAGAATAGACCCGGGGGCCATAGGTTTCACTAGTGGCTTCTCTCAAGAGCATAAGTATTCTACAGTGGGTGAACAAATTACTATTGAGCAATTGACAAAATTGAGCATAGTTATGAGTATATATAGGTATGATCATGTATATAGTCATCACGTCCGAGACAAGTATACCGAAACGATTCTGCATCTACTACTATTACTCCACTCATCGACTGCTATCCAGCATGCATCTAGAGTATTAAGTTAAAAACAGAGTAACGCCTTAAGCAAGATGACATGATGTAGAGGAATAAATTCATGCAATATGATAAATACCCCATCTTGTTATCCTCGATGGCAACAATACAATACGTGCCTTGCAACCCTTTCTGTCACTAGGTAAGAACACCGCAAGATTGAACCCAAAGCTATGCACTTCTCCCATTGCAAGAACTACCAATCTAGTTGGCCAAACCAAACGGATAATTCGAAGAGACTTGCAAAGATAACCCATCATACATAAAAGAATTCAGAGAAGACTCAAATATTATTCATAGATAAGCTGGATCATAAACCCACAATTCATCGGTCTCAACAAACACACTGCAAAAAGAAGATTACATCGAATAGATCTCCACGAGAGAGGGGGAGAATATTGTATTGAGATCCAAAAAGAGAGAAGAAGCCATCTAGCTACTAGCTATGGACCCGAAGGTCTGAAGTAAACTACTCACACTTCATCGGAGAGGCTATGGTGATGATGTAGAAACCCTCCGTGGTGGATGCCCCCTCCGGCGGAGCTCCAAAACAGGCCCCAAGATGGGATCTCGTGGATGCAGGAAGTTGCGGCGGTGGAATTAGGTTTTTGGCTCCTGTTCTGATCGTTTGGGGGTACGTAGGTATATATAGGAGGAAGGAGTACGTCGGTGGAGCAACATGGGGCTCACGAGAAAGGGGGCGCGCCCTAGGGGGGGGCGCACCCCCCACCCTCGTGACCGCCTCTGTTACTTCTTGGAGTAGGGTCCAAGTCTCCTGGATCACGTTCGGTGAGAAAATCACGTTCCTGAAGGTTTCATTCCGTTTGGACTCCGTTTGATATTCCGTTTTTTCGAAACACTGAAATAGGCAAAAAACAACAATTCTGGGCTGGGCCTCCGGTTAATAGGTTCGTCCCAAAAATAATATACAAGTGGAAAATAAAGCCCAATATAGTCCAAAACAGTAGATAAAGTAGCATGGAGCAATAAAAATATATAGATACGTTGGAGATGTATCAGGCATTCCCAAGCTTAATTCCTGGTCGTCCTCGAGTAGGTAAATGATAAAAAGATAATTTTTGATGCGGAGTGATACTTTAGCATAATTTCAATGTAAATCTTCTTAATTGTGGTATGAATATTCAGATCCTAAAGATTCAAGACAAAAGTTCATATTGACATAAAAATAATAATACTTCAAGCATACTAACTAAGCAATTATGTCTTCTCAAAATAACATGGCCAAAGAAAGTTATCCCTACAAAATCAAATAGTCTGGCTATGCTCCATCTTCCCCACACAAAATATTTAAATCATGCACAACCCCGATGACAAGCCAAGCAATTGTTTCATACTTTAACATTTTCAAAACTTTTTCAATCTTCACGCAATACATGGGCGTGAGCCATGGATATAGCACTATATGTGGAATAGAATGGTGGTTGTGGAGAAGACAAAAGGAGGGAAGGTAGTCTCACATCAACTAGGCGTATCAACGGGCTATGGAGATGCCCATCAATAGATATCAATGTGAGTGAGTAGGGATTGCCATGCAACGGATGCACTAGAGCTATAAGTATATGAAAGCTCCACAAAAGAAACTAAGTGGGTGTGCATCCAACTCGCTTGCTCACGAAGACCCAGGGCATTTGAGGAAGCCCATCATTGGAATATACAAGCCAAGTACTATAATGAAAAAATCCCACTAGTATATGAAAGTGACAAAATGAGAGACTCTCTATCATGAAGATCTTGGTGCTACTTTGAAGCACAAGTGTGGTAAAAGGATAGTAACATTGTCCCTTCTCTCTTTTTCTCTCAATTTTTTTTATTTGGGCCTTTTTTTATGGCCACTTTTTTTTCATTTTTCTCTTTTCTTTATTTTTTGTCCGGAGTCTCATCCCGACTTGTGGGGGAATCATAGTCTCCATCATCCTTTCCTCACTGGGACAATGCTCTAATAATGATGATCATCACACTTTTATTTACTTACAACTCAACAATTACAACTCGATACTTAGAACAAAATATGACTCTATATGTATGCCTCCGGCGGTGTACCGGGATATGCAATGAAACATGAGTGACATGTATGAAAGAATTATGAAAGGTGGCTTTGCCACAAATACGATGTCAACTACATGATCATGCTAGCAATATGACAATGATGGAGCGTGTCATAATAAACGGAACGGTGGAAAGTTGCATGGCAATATATCTCGGAATGGCTATGGAAATGCCATGATAGGTTGGTATGGTGGCTGTTTTGAGGAATATATATGGTGGGTGTATGATACCAGCGAAAATTGCGCGGTATTAGAGAGGCTAGCAATGGTGGAAGGATGGGAAAAAGTGTGTATAATCCATGGACTCAACATTATCATAAAGAACTCATATACTTATTGCAAAAATCTAGACGTTATCAAAGCAAAGTATTACGCACATACTCCTAGGGGGATAGATTGGTAGGAAAAGACCATCGCTCGTCCCCGACCGCCACTCATAAGGAAGACAATCAATAAATAAATCATGCTCCGAGTTCATCACATAACGGTTCACCATACGTGCATGCTACGGGAATCACAAACTTCAACAAAAGTATTCTTTAAATTCACAACTACTCAACTAGCATGAATTTAATATCACCATCTTCATATCTCAAAACAATTATCAAGCATCAAACTTTTCTTAGTATTCAACGCACTCAAAAGAAAGTTTCACATATCTTGAATACCAAGTATATTAATATTAAGCAAATTACCATGCTATTAACGGCTCTCAAAATAATCTAAGTGAAGCATGAGAGATCAATAGTTTCTTTAAAACAAATCCACCACCATGCTCTAAAAGATCTAAGTGAAGCACTAGAGCAAAAATTATCACGCTCAAAAGATATAAGTGAAGCACTATGAGCAAAACTATCAAGCTCAAAAGATATAAGTGAAGCACATAGAGTATTCTATCAAATTTCAATTTATGTATGGCTCTCTCAAAAGGTGTTTACAGCAAGGATGATTGTGTTAAACTAACAAGCAAAGACGCAAATAATACAAGACGCTCCAAGCAAAACATTTATCATGTGGTGCATAAAAATATAGCTCCAAGTAAATTACCGATGGAAGTAGACGAAAGAGGGGATGCCTTCCGGGGCATCCCCAAGCTTTGAATTTTTGGTGTCCTTGGATTATCTTGGGGGTGACATGGGCATCTCCAAGCTTAGGCTCTTGCCACTCCTTGTTCCATAATCCATCAAAAGAATTCACCCAAAACTTGAAAACTTCACAACACAAAACTCAATAGAAATCTCGTGAGCTCCGTTAGAGAAAGAAAACAAAAGACTACTTTAAGGTACTGTAATGAAATCATTATTTATTTATATTGGTGTTAAACCTACTGTATTCCAACTTCTCTATGGAGTATAAACTATTTTACTAGCCATAGATTCATCAAAATAAGCAAACAACACACGAAAAACAGAATCTGTCAAAAACAGAACAGTCTGTAGTAATATGTAACTAACGCAAACTTCTGGAACTCCAAAAAATCGACAAAAATTAGAAGAACTAGACAATTTATTTATTGATCAGCAGAAATTGGAATCAGTATTTTATCACGTTCTGGTGATTTTTAATAATTCGGGCACTGAGCGCAAAGTTTCTGGAAATTACAGCAAGATCAAATAACTATTATCCAAGAAGATCCAATAGGTCTAGCTTGGCACAAACACTAATTAAAACATAAAACCACATCCAAAAAGATGCTAGATGGATTATTTATTCCTAAACAAAAGCAAAAAGCAAAAAACTAAAAATAAAATTGGGTTGCCTCCCAACAAGCGTTATCGTTTAACGCCCCTAACTAGGCATAAAAGCAAGGATAGATCTAGGTATTGCCATCTTTGGTAGGCAATCCATAAGTGGATCTCATGATAGATTCATATGGTAATTTTATTTTATTTCTAGGAAAGTGTTCCATGCCTTTCTTTAATGGAAATTGGAATCTAATATTCCCTTCCTTCATATCAATAATTGCACCAATCGTTCTAAGGAAAGGTCTACCAAGAATAATAGGATATGAAGGATTGCGATCTATATCAAGAACGATAAAATCTACGGGCACATAATTACTATTTGCAACAATAATAACATCATTAATTCTTCCCATAGGTTTTTTAATAGTGGAATCCGCAAGATGCAAGTTTAGAAAGCAATCATCAAAGTCACGGAAATCTAGCAAATCACACAAAGTTTTGGGAATAGTGGAGACACTAGCACCCAAATCACACAAGGCATGAAACTCATAATCTTTAATTTTAATTTTAATAGTAGGTTCCCACTCATCATAGAGTTTTCTAGGGATAGAAACTTTCAATTCAAGTTTTTCTTCATAAGATTGCATCAAGGCATCAACAATGTGTTCGGTAAAGGCCTTATTTTGACTATAAGCATGAGGAGAATTTAGCACGGATTGCAACAAGGAAATACAATCAATTAAAGAGCAATTTTCATAATTAAATTCCTTGAGATCCAAAATAGTGGGTTTAGCAACATCTAGATTTTTATTTCTTTCAATCCCACTTTTATCAATGTCATCATCAAGATCTAAAAACTCCGAATTCTTAGAACGCCTTCTAGGTAAAGGAAGATCATATTCAGTTTCATCAAGATTCATATTGCAAAACAAAGATTTAATGGGGGACACATCATTAACTTTTAGATCTTCATCTTGACTTTCATAGGAATTAGAAGAACACGCTTTATTAAAGGCATCTTTGGAAGCACGCATCCTAGCGGTTCTTTCTTTGCACTCATCAATGGAAATTCTCATAGCTTTGAGAGACTCATTGATATCATGCTTAGGAGGTATAGATCTAAGCTTTAAAGAATCAACCTCAAGAGAAATTCTATCAACGTTCCTAGCCAAATCATCAACTTTAAGCAATTTCTCTTCAAGCAAAGCATTAAAATTCTTTTGTGAATTCATAAACTCTTTAACACTACTCTCAAATTCAGAGGGCATCTTATTAAAATTTCCATAAGAGTTGTTGCAGGAATTTCCATAATTATTAGAAGGATTACTAGGATAAGGCCTAGGATTAAAATTCCCTCTATACGCGTTGTTACCAAAATTATTCCTACCAACAAAATTCACATCAATAGATTCATTATTATTCTCAATCAAGGTAGACAAAGGCATATCATTAGGATCAGAAGAAACACTCTTAGTAGCAAATAATTTCATAATTTCATCCATCTTTCCACTCAAAACATTAATTTCTTCTATCGGATGCACTTTTTTATTAGTAGATCCTTCGGTATGCCATTGAGAATAATTAACCATTATATTATCTAGGATTTTAGTAGCATCTCCTAAAGTGATTTCCATAAAAGTGCCTCCCACGGCCGAATCTAAAAGATTTCTAGAAGCAAAATTCAATCCGGCATAAATTTTTTGTATAATCATCCATAAGTTCAAACCATGAGTAGGACAATTACGTATCATTAATTTCATTCTCTCCCAAGCTTGTGCAACATGTTCATGATCAAGTTGCTTAAAATTCATAATATCGTTCCAAAGAGAAATAATCTTAGTGGGAGGAAAATACTTAGAGATAAAAGCATCTTTGCACTTGTTCCAAGAATCAATACTATTTTTAGGCAAAGATGAAAACCACGCTTTAGCACGATCTCTAAGCGGAAAAAGGAAATAGCTTCAATTTAACGACATCATTATCAACATATTTTTCTTTTGCATATCACATAAATCAACAAAGCTATTCAGATGAGTAGCGGCATCTTCACTAGGAAGGCCCGCGAATTGATCTTTCATAACAAGATTCAACAAAGCAGTATTGATTTCACAAGATTCAGTATTGGCAAGAGGAGCAATCGGAGTGCCAAGGAAATCATTATTATTGGTATTGGTGAAGTCACACAATTTAGTAGCATCTTGAGCCATCGCCACAAACAAGCAATCCAACACACGAGCAAACAAGCGGACGAGGAAAAAGGCAACAGGAAAAAGAGGAGGAGATTGGGAGAGAGAGGGCGAATAAAACAGCAAGGGTGAAGTGGGGGACAGGAAAACGAGAGGCAAATGGCAAATAATGTAATGCGAGAGATAGGGATTGTGATGGGTACTTGGTATGTTGACTTTTGCGTAGACTCCCCGACAACGGCACCAGAAATTCTTCTTGCTACCTCTTGAGCACTGCGTTGGATTTCCCCGAAGAGGAGAGGATGATGCAGCAAAGTAGCGTAAGTATTTCCCTCAGTTTTTGAGAACCAAGGTATCAAACCAGTAGGAGGCCATGCACAAGCCCCTCGTACCAGCACAAAACGATAGCTACTCGCAACCAACGCGATTAGGGGTTGTCAATCCCTTCACGGTCACTTACGAGAGTGAGATCTGATAGAGATGATAGATAATATTTTTGGTATTTTTGGTATATAGATGCAAGTGAAAAGTAAAAGGCAAAGTAAAAACAAAGCAAGTATTAAAGTGATGGAGATTGATATGATGAGAATAGACCCGGGGGCCATAGGTTTCACTAGTGGCTTCTCTCAAGAGCATAAGTATTCTACGGTGGGTGAACAAATTACTGTTGAGCAATTGACAAAATTGAGCATAGTTATGAGTATATCTAGGTATGATCATGTATATAGGCATCACGTCTGAGACAAGTAGACCGAAACGATTCTTCATCTACTACTATTACTCCACTCATCGACCGTTATCCAGCATGCATCTAGAGTATTAAGTTAAAAACAGAGTAACGCCTTAAGCAAGATGACATGATGTAGAGGAATAAATTCATGAAATATGATAAATACCCCATCTTGTTATCCTCGATGGCGACAATACAATACGTGCCTTGCAACCCTTTCTGTCACAGGGTAAGGACACCGCAAGATTGAACCCAAAGCTATGCACTTCTCCCATAGCAAGAACTACCAATCTAGTTGGCCAAACCAAACGGATAATTCGAAGAGACTTGCAAAGATAACCAATCATACATAACAGAATTCAGAGAAGATTCAAATATTATTCATAGATAAGCTGGATCATAAACCCACAATTCATCAATCTCAACAAACACACCGCAAAAAGAAGATTACATCGAATAGATCTCCACAAGAGAGGGGGAGAACATTGTATTGAGATCCAAAAAGAGAGAAGAAGCCATCTAGCTACTAGCTATGGACCCGAAGGTCTGAAGTAAACTACTCACACTTCATCGGAGAGGCTATGGTGATGATGTAGAAGTCCTCCGTGGTGGATGCCCCCTCCGGCGGAGATCCGGAACAGGCCCCAAGATGGGATCTCATGGATACAGGAAGTTGCGGCGGTGGAATTAGGTTTTTGGCTCCTGTTCTGATCGTTTGGGTGTACGTCGGTATATATAGGAGGAAGGAGTACGTCGGTGGAGCAACAGGGGGCCCACGAGGCAGGGGCGCGCCCTAGGGGGGCGCGCCCCCCACCCTCGTGACCGCCTCTGTTACTTCTTGGAGTAGGGTCCAAGTCTCCTGGATCATGTTCGGTGAGAAAATCACATTCCCGAAGGTTTCATTCCGTTTGGACTCCGTTTGATATTCCGTTTCTTCGAAACACTGAAATAGGCAAAAAACAGCAATTCTGGGCTGGGCTTCCGGTTAATAGGTTAGTCCCAAAAGTAATATAAAAGTGGAAAATAAAGCCCAATATAGTCCAAAATAGTAGATAAAGTAGCATGGAGCAATCAAAAATTATAGATACATTGGAGACGTATCACAGCCCGCCCCACCGCCTTGCAAAAACAGGGACATAATAGCTCGGGACCATACATACGACCTTCGGCAGGATCTGGACAGTAGAGAAGGACACACCAGATTAATCTACGGATCGCGAGGATGCTTCTCGACACGGGATGACGGCTACCTATTTGGACATGACAAACCTATTCACACCTGGGCCGATAACCGCAGACGGACTTCATCGGAGGTGCGCCATGACGTGGCCCGATATAGAGGCACCGCACACCCTCTCTGCTTCACAGATGAGGTTCTGGATCACGAATTCCCCGAGGGGTTCAAACCCGTCAATATTGAATCATACGACGGAACAACCGATCCTGAGGTATGGATTGAGGACTTTATTCTCCACATCCATATGGCCCGTGGAGACGACCTCCACGCCACCAAATACCTCCCACTAAAGCTCAAAGGGTCAGCTCGACACTGGCTAAGTAGCCTGCCTGAAATTCCATCGGCGGTTGGGAGGACTTGGAAGAAGCCTTCCTTGACAACTTCCAAGGTACATATGTCCGGCCACCCGACGCCGATGACTTAAGCCACATAGGTCAACAACCTGGAGAATCAGCCAGAAAATTCTGGACTAGGTTCCTAACCAAAAAGAACCAAATCGTTGACTGTACGGATGCCGAAGCCCTAGCGGCCTTTAAACACAGCATCCGTGACGAATGGCTAGCACGCCACCTTGGCCAAGAAAAGCTGAAGTCCATGGAAGCCCTTACGGCACTCATGACCCACTTTTGCGCGGGTGAGGACAGATGGCTGGCTCGTAGCAAAAACACAGCCAGCGAGACAGGCCCCTCCGAGGCCAAGAATGGCACCGGCAAGCTCCGGCGCAATAGACACAAACGTCGAAGCAATTGCGACAACACTGACGACACCACCATTAACGCCGGATTCAGTGGCTCCATGTCCGGCCAGCAAAAGAAGCCCTACAAAAGGAACTGTGAGGGACCATCCAGCCTGGATCGCATACTCGATCATCCGTGCCAGATACATGGTACCCCAGATAAACAAGCCAATCACACCAACAGAGACGGTTGGGTTTTCAAACAGGCTGGCAAGTTAAATGCCGAAAACAAAGAAAAGGGATCAGAAAATGAGGACGAGGACGAAGAGCCCCAGCAGCCGAACACTGGGGGGCAGAAGAAATTCCCGCCTCAAGTCAAAATGGTGAACATGATATATGCTACACACATCCCCAAAAGGGAGCGCAAGCGCGCACTCAGGGACGTTTATGCGGTAGAGCCAGTCGCCCCAAAATTCAACACATGGTCATCATTGCCGATCACCTTTGATCGTCGTGATCATCCAACTAGCATCCGTCATGGCGGTTCAGCCGCATTGGTACTCGACCAAATCATCGACGGATTTCACATAACACGAGTCCTAATGGATGGTGGTAGCAGCCTCAACTTGCTCTATCAGGATACAGTATGCAAAATGGGCATTAATCCCTCACGAATCAAGCCCACGATAACTACCTTTAAAGGAGTTATACCAGGCGTAGAGGCCCGTTGTACGGGCTCAATCACGCTGGAGGTGGTCTTCGATTCCCCCGATAACTTCCGAAGCGAAGAGCTAATCTTCGATATCGTCCCCTTCCGCAGCAGCTACCACGCACTGCTCGGACGAATCGCGTTCGCTAGATTCAACGCGGTGCCACATTATGCTTATCTCAAGCTCAAGATGCCCGTTCCACGCGGCGTCATTATAGTAAATGGAAACACGGAACGTTCCCTCCGTATAGAGGAGCATGCTGCAGCCCTAGCATCAGAAGTACAGAGCGGCCTTCTCACGCGGCACCATAATCCAGCCACCGAGCCCCTGGACATCGTTAAGAAGGTCCGGACTACACTGCAACAGGGCAGCTCGGTTCGTCAAGAGCTGAATTAGTAAATTCGGCCTCCGTCCGAGCCCCGATGAGGAAATGGCATTCGTACCGCGCGTACATAACTACGCACTCAAAACCCCATGGGCACTGACGAAGGCATAACTCGCTCGCGATCCACAGTGCGGCTTGACCGACCCTGGGATTCGCACGCCTTTACTTTTTCTTTTTATTACGGGTTTTTTTCTCTTTTTGAGGTCTACGCGGATGACCCGCTTGGAGAACACACCAAGGAGGCAAGGAGCTCTGGCATACAAGGAAATCCCCAGGTGGTCTCTACTAAACGATTGCCATACTTGTTTTACATACCCGCACGCAGCTCGCCCTTGGTTGCGGCATGTTAAATAGCTTTACTTGCTTATCACATTACTTGCACAAAGTACGCCTCGACGTACTAATTACATCACAATGGTGATTAAAATGTGGCGTCAGCTTATTACTTAATTTTCCTGTTTCCTCACATTTGTATATATTAATTATTGCACACGTACATCATGGTACGTATTACTATGCAGGGGCTTCATTACACCCCGCATCACGGCAGTAAAAGTCCGAGCACTTTTCCAGTATAGTTCGGCACCTCGAACTTATAGCATTATATGCATCAGCTCCGAATCATGTCTTTGGTCAATAGTTGGGTTGCCCGACTCCTGATCTTACTACCTTACGTTCCGGTATATCGGCTAGGGTAGTAAAGGGAGAACTACTATGATTGTGTCCCGGTTCTTCCGGACGAGCACCTAAGTAGAGAAAGCCGAAAACTGACTGTCATGATGCGGCGAGAGCTGGTTAGCTGTTCGAGAGGTTCCAGATCGCTAGAGATTTTTTCCGCTTGTTGCGAAGAATCGGTTCCTCCGATTAGGCGTGTACCACGCCCCTAGTTTGGCCTTTCGAATACTAGGGGCTTCGCCCACTTTTTTAATTGTCAAACTCCTATGGCTAAGTGAGGGCGGTAAAGGCCGCATAGTCTGATTACCTTGTTCGTTGCGCTAAACACCTCCTTTAAGGACCAGAATGTGGAGTAAAGAGTGTTTAGATTTATCCCAAACACCCCCGTACTTTCTACGTGGGGGCAGAAGCCGACGACTGGTCAACCCTCAGATTTCATAAACGTCCGCACAAGAGGTAAAATGTAAATCGCAAGCATTATAATACATAACATCATTGTTCCATATTACATGATAGGATAATACAAATGTTCTCATGGGAATATTACATCCTTCGAACATTGCTCCACCACAAGGCGGGACCCCTCCAGGACACCATCAAAATAGAGCTCGGGTCGACGATGCTCCTTACCCTCCGGCGGCCCCTCGTCCATCAGCTTCTTGGCATCCAGCCACTTAACAAGTCTGAAGTAGCTGCTAGATATAGGCTCGGCAGGCCACAGCCGGACTATCAGGTCCTTCATGGATAGCTCTGCCAACCTGTGCAGCTCGACCAACTGCTTTTGCTGGTCGCTGAGGGGCACCGGATGTTCGGGTCCAAGATATTGGGACTAGAATAGCTTCTCCGTAGACATCCCTTCTTCGGCTCTATAATGCTCGGCAGCATCTGATATACTGCGCGGCAGATCCGTAAATGCCCCTGGAAAACCCAAATTCGGATAAGTACAAGGAATGTTTCTTCTACATACTTGCTTTGCAAGGTGAAAGACTTACTCGCCGCAATCTTCTTGGCTGCCTGAATTTCCTGGAGGGCGTTCTGGGCTTCGGCTGGTGCATCCTATGCGCTCTGGCAGGCCTTCGCCAGGTCGGACTCTTGCGCCTTACAATCGCGCTCCAAGGACTCAAATCTCTCGACCGCGCCCTGGAGCTGTTGTTGTGCCTTGCCAACCCGGGCCTCGTGCTTCTCGCATGCGGCGCGTTCATTCGCCGCTTTGTCCTCGGCCTCGGCTAACGCCTTCTTGAGGGCTGCCACCTCAGTCGTGTCCCCTAATAAAGTTTATGACACCTTCGTCCGGACGGACTATTCATTTTTTCTTAAAATGTACCCGCAGGTTACTACATACCTTGGCTATCCTCCCGCTGCTTCTTCACGAGGCCGAGCTCCTCCTCGCCCCGCTCCAGTTTCCGCTTCAGTCCGGAGACCTCCGCAGCATGAGCGGTGGCAGCCTGCAGCGATACCTGCTTATTCACATAGACAACTTATGTTAGAATCCTGCGAAATTTCTTCTTGATCCTCTGTTCGGCTTTTTCTTCCCGAACACCAAAGAGAGCATCAGGAGCTACTATCTATACTGTGATATTCTTCCTACAAACACATTACTTACCTCAAAGCCTGATAGAAGGCTAGTGCAGGCTTCGGTCAGTCCGCTTTTGACAAACTGAAGCTTCTCTATTACCCTGCCCATAAGGGCGCGGTGTTCATCCACAATAGAGGTGCCTCGTAGCGCCTCTAGCAGATTATCCGGTGCCTCTGGTTGGACAGAGGTCACCGGCGGAACAGGCACAATCCCTCCTTTTGGGGAATGCCATTCGCTGGACTCCAGAACCACGTAGATCTTCGGAATGGAATGGTATCCGGCTCAGGTCCGAAGGGAACTCGGCCCCCGTCACCAGTCCCCGTAGGGGCTTTTTCCCCCATGTGTCCAGCGACTAAGGAATCGTCCTGGGGCGCCACCCCGACAATCTCCAGAAACCCCCCCCCCCCCCGGTTGAGGAAGGTCTTTTGCGACATCACCTTGTCGTCACCCTTGGGAGAGAAGGAATGAGCAGGTGGCAGAGACATGCTAGCCATCTCCTTTGAGTCTAGCGATCCGTCTGTCGAGGATTGCGGGGAGCCCTCGTGTGCCGGACTGCAATGACAAGGTTTAAGGTATATCAATATTACAAACCGGGAAGTGTCACATCCCTAGCCTTATCTTGCACTAGGCTAGCACTTGCCTGTTGCATCATGTTTAAATTATTTTTAAACTTGAAATGGGGATGTTCAAACCCTTGCACCACTTAAATCAAATAGGTTCAACATAAAAAACATTTTCAATGAACCTGAAATGCCCTTCTAAAATGTTCATCACCTCTGCCTTGGTCTTAAACCACTGTCAAAAGTGATGCACAAATTTGTAGGTCACTCTAAGGTCACTGGATTAAATCTTTAGTTATTTGAGTTTGGGCATTTAAATTATATAAAATATTTCAAATGCTCAAATAACCCCAAACCAAAATGTTCCATGCTGGATATATTCCAAGTAGTGGCCATGTGCAGTTTCGTGATTTTTGGAGTTGCCTAGGTATTTTTAGAAATGCAACAAACCTACAGAAATAAAATTAAAACAGAAACAAATGAAAATCATGTTACCTGGCCTCACCTGCGCGGACCACCTGGCCAGCCCACCTGGCGGCCCAAGTGGCTGGCCCAGCCCACCACCACTTTCCTCCCTGTCGTCTTCCCCTTTCCAGGAGGACGAGCGCGTGGCCGGCGCGCGCGAGCATGCGTCCGGCCACCTCCTACTTGCTTGCCGCTGCTGAAGTCGGCCCCGAGCGCCACGTGCATCGCCCGACCCTCCCCTGGACCTCTCTCACTCTCCCTCGGCATCCTCCCCCTTCTCTGCTCTCTCCCCGCACGCGCCCGAGCGCTGCCATCGCCGCCGTTCACCGTAGCCGCAGCCACCGCCTTCCCCTCACCTTCTCTCCGTGTCTGC
Organism: Aegilops longissima; assembly: GCA_021605205.1. Lineage (NCBI taxonomy): Eukaryota > Viridiplantae > Streptophyta > Magnoliopsida > Poales > Poaceae > Aegilops > Aegilops longissima. The sequence goes on from CM038682.1 coordinate 160,477,837, forward strand.
AAGCTCCGCCGCGACATACTCTACATCCTCGACGAGCCAAGCAACCGGGGACGCCCCATGGAGCCGTCACCGCCGTCTTCTTCACCTCTGGTCGCCCGAGATTGCCGGCGCCGTTCCGGCTGCACCAAGCCTTCCCTGAGCTCGCCGACCCCGCCGTTGGATTCGCTGTGAGCCCCACCGTCGATTCCCCCTTCTCCCCTGCCTCCCCGCGCTCTGTAGCCTTGCGCCCGCTCGAGCCGAGCTCCGGCCGCCGCCGTGAGCCTCGCTCCAGCGAGCTCCGGCCTCCCCAGCTCCTTCCGTTTGCTCCCCTGGATGCGGACGATCCCGGGCTACGCCCGGTGCCCTTAGCCGCCGCCCCCGTGGCCTGTAACGCGGAAGCCGCCGCGTCCAGAGGTCGCCGCCGACGACCCTAGCCGGCCTGACGTGCGGGCCCGGCCTGCCAGGTGATTAGCTTAAGGCTAATCACCGTTAACTAACCCCCTGACACTGACAGCGGGCCCCTACGCCCTAATCTTTTAATTAGATTAGTAAAACCCCTGTTTAACATCAGTGTCACCGACGTGTGGACCCCACACGTCAGTTTGACCTGGTCAGCACCGCTGACCTGCTGATGCGAGCATGACGTCATCTCGACGCAGATTATCCATTTTCTGGATTTAATTAAATCAGGAAATTCCAGAAAATAACCAAAACTTCTAAAAATCATAGAAAATCAACCGTAGCTCCAAATCAAATAAGTTATATATGAAAAATGATCATAAAAATCCAATCTATCCATCTGTACCATTTCCATGCATGTTAGAACAACTTATACCTACTGATCAGGTCAAATCAATTAAATGGCATTTAAACTCTCACATGTGGAGTTTGAATTTGAACCTAGTGTTCAAACCAACCCCATTTAATATGTTGCTAGTTGCATTAGCTCAAAACACAGCATATTTCCATGTCATGATCATGCATCATATTGTTGCATTGCATTGATTGTGTTCTTCCTTGTTTGCCGGTATTTGTCCCCTCTCGATAGACGTGGTTCCGACGATGAGTTCGATGACACCAATGAAGAACTATAATATCTTCAGAAGTGCCAGGCAAGCAAAACCCCCTTGTTCATTTCGATACAATCCCACTCTCTCGCTCCTGCTCTCTTTTACTGCATTAGGACAACAATGATTCATCTTTTATTTGATGCGGTAGCTGAACCCCTTTATCCTCTGCATGACCTGTCATTGCCACAGTAAATAGATGAAACCCACTAGCATGAGTAGGAGTTGTTTGAGCCCTGTTGTGCCTACTCATTCATGCTTGTTTGTCATGCCTGCTCATCGCTTAGAGTTGAGTCAGTCCGATTCATCGGGATGAATCGGAGGTGTGTGAACATGTCCTACTTTGTGTGAGCTAAGTGTGTGAATACGATTTGGTAAAGGTAGCGGTGGGAGGCCATGTAGGAGTACATGGTGGGTTGTCTCATTGAAACCGTCCTCAGGAACTGAGTTCTGTGTTTGTGATCCATGAACAGTTACTACCACACATTGGGATCCTTAATTGACTCTCTCGGCTTCTTAACCACCCAAGTCCTTTGTCCGGGAGTTGCAAAGTAGTTTCGGTTGTTTGTAGCATGCTGGGGGCCGCACACAGCGCTGACCTTAGGGGTGGGCTGTGTTGCGGTAGGCACGGGTCTGTGTACCGATTCGCCTGCTTGGTGTCTCGGGAACCCTGCACACATCGCTCGGGGCCGTTAGTGGAAACCTCGGCCGGACTCTCATGGATGGAACCCGAATAGGCGATAAAACTGGACTAGGGACTTGAGTGTTTAGGTAGGCCGTGGCCGACACCCTCGTCAGGCTTCCGCTTGAAGGTTGCCGAGATACACGAGGTGTACATGGCGGTAAGTGGCGAGAGCGTGTGTGAAGAAGTACACCCCTGCAGGGTTAATATGATCTATTCAAATTGCCGTGTCCGCGGTAAAGGACTTCTGGGTTGCCTATTACAGTTCATAGACAAGTGAAAGTGGATACTCTAAAATGCGCAAGATAAGCGTGAGTGCTATGGATGGTGTTCTCGTAGGGAGACGGGAGCGGATCCATAGTGGTGTATTGATATGGTGAATATGTGGACTCGTGTGCGCCACCTCAAAGAGTTATTTGCAGTCGTAGTTCAGGATAGCCACCGAGTCAAAGCTGGCTTGCTGCAGTCAAACTCCACCACCCCCTTTGTTGATAATGATGCATATGTAGTTAGTTCTGATGTAAGTCTTGCTGTCACGCCCAAGATGCGACCCTATCCTAAAGGAACTCGAAGGTCCCACCAAGGATAGAAGCGCATCTTGAAGACGCTTTTGCAAGGTGGATATCATTACATCAACATTACATAATAGTGGGGATACATCCAACACATACAATGTCACATGAAAACAACAATACAACATACAAGATCAACATCCGACTACGGATGAATCATAAACAACAACTCAAACAATATCCACCCTGCTAGCCCAGGCTGCCGACCTGGAACCTATCCCCTGATCGAAGAAGAAGCAGAAGAAGAGCTCCAATACAAGCAAACATCGCTCTCACGTCATGATCATCGCAGACCTGTACCTGCAACTGGTATTGTAGTAATCTGTGAGCCACGAGGACTCAGCAATCCCATTACCATGGGTATCAAGACTAGCAAAGCTTAATGGGAAAGGAAGGGGTAAAGTGGTGAGGTTGCAGCAGCGGCTAAGCATATATGGTGGCTAACATACGCAAATGAGAGCGAGAAGAGAAACAAAGGAACGGTCGTCAACTAGTAATGATCAAGAAGTGATCCTGAACTCCTACTTACGTCAAACATAACCCAGAAACCGTTTTCTCCTCTCGATCAACCCCGAAAAGAGACACTCACGGTTACGCACACTGTTGGTGTATTTTAGAAGAGTTTACTTCAAGTTTACTACAACCGGATATTAACAAATTCCCATCTGCCACATAACCGCGGGCACGGCTCTCGAAAGTTTATACCTGCAGGGTGTCCCAACTTAGCCCATGATAAGCTCTCGCGATCAACGAAGGATATTCCTTCTCCCGGAAGACCCGATCAGTCTCGAATCCGGCTACAAGACATTTCGACAGTAATAAAACAAGACCAGCAAGACCTCCCAGCGTGCCGACACCATGATAGTAGTCGCACAGATCTCGCCTCGTGCCACGACCGGATGAGCAGTCCGCATAACTAAAACCAAGCCTCGAAGTTTCCCGAGGAGGCGCTGCAAAGGGCTCTAGTTAGGACCAACACTTAGATAAGCATTGGCCGGGGCCAAAATAAAGATGACCCTTGGGTTAATTACTCCCAAGGGAAATGTAGGTGGTGGTGAGGCAAATGGTAAAACCAATGTTGGGCCTTCTTTGAGGAGTCTTATTCAAAGCGAACTGTCAAGGGGTCCCATAAATCACCCGACCGCGTTAGGGACGCAAAATCCGGGAACATAATACCGATATGACGGAAACTAGGGCGGCAAGAGTGGAACAAAACACCAGGCATAAGGCCGAGCCTTCCACCCTTTACCAAGTATATAGATGCATTAATAATATAAGAGATATTGTGATATCCCAACAAAATCCTGTTCACCATGGAGCAATCTTCAACTTCACCTGCAACTAGCAACGCTATAAGAGGGCTGAGCAAAGCGGTAACATAGCCAAACATCGGTTTGCTAGGAAGGGTGACAAAGGTTAGAGGTTCATGGCAATTTGGGAGGCTTGATAAGCAAGTGATAGGTAACGCAGCATAGCGATAGAACGAAGCAACTAGCATAGCAATGATAGTAGTGAGATCCAGGGTGACGGTCATCTTGCCTGAAATTCCGCAAGGAAGAAGAACGAGTCCATGAAGAAGATGAAGCCACGAAGACGAACCAAGCGTAGACGAACGAATCCTCACGATCGCAACGAAACGGGAACTATCGAGAAGAAGCACACAACATGGTAAACACACCACACATGAACAAGACATGATGCACAACAAGCATGATGCATGACAAAGCTACATGAAGCTACTCATGGCAAGAGATGATGCATACAAGAGCAACACATCAAAGCAAGTTTAAATGAGGCCGGAAACAACATAGAACAATTCCGGTAAGTCCTCTTATGCAAATTTCGAAATTGGTCCAGATCTGAATAAACCTTATGTTCAAGTTGTTAAACAGCAAGTTAAGATGCACCAACATGATCTCCACGAAATTCTAGTCAAGTTACATATAAATTTCATTAGATACGGAGCTACGGCCTAGAAGATATGAGCAAAACAAGTTAAACATGGCATTGATGCAAAATGCATACAAACATCAAGCAAACACCTCAAAACAAGGATGCAACATGATAATATGAAGCTACATGCAATTCTAAGCAAGTTTCATATAGAGCACACTCAAAACGGAGCAACGGTTCAACACATACACATGAAACAAGTCCAAAGGACAAGCTGTCCAAAACAGCAACTAGGCATATTGCAAGCACCAAAACAATATGCTATAGCACCATAATATGAAAACAAAAGGCATGGACATGATGTACAGGTAAATCATGATAAAACATGAACACTGAGCTATCTCCAGAAATCACTAGAACATGCTCAAAATGACATGGCAAGATTGCAAATAATAACAGTTTCAGACTTTTCAGGAAATAACATCAGGTTGCAATGTTTAGAGCTATCAAACAACATGCTACAGGAACGTATCATGGAAAAAAAGGCATGGAATGAATCTACTAATTGCATAGAACAAAAGTCCTTTACTGACCATGATCCAAAAAGGATCAGAAGATATATGGCACCCATGTAAACATGGCAAGTTATATTACAGATTCATACATGGCAGGAACAACAATAAGTAGGAATGTTGGTGAGCTTGAACCACTCACCACAGAGCAATAAATGGCATGGAAAGGCAACCAACAGTAAGAAGACATGTTTATGAAGCTAATCATGGCAAGAGCAAGTTCATAGGGTACATGGATCACTAACAACAATCATGGCAACATTGAACTTAATGTTAACAGGCTGACAGCAACATTATATAGCAACTTTGGAGCAAGATTACAATAAGTTACAGCACACCATAAATGCAACCAGGGGCATGGATGGATAGAGAATGACATGTATAACAAAACATCCTTAGTGAACATCTCCAGATTATCCATAGAATGACTTGTAGAAGCAGGTTAACATAGCATCATGATATAGCAGATTCAGACATTCAAAACAGCAACAACAAGTACCCTACTTAACAAGCTTGATGCACTCACTAGAGGAATCAAAAAAATACATGGATGGCACCCCTGCAAAGATGGCATGGCATAGATCAAAACTCATGTAGACATCAACCTCATAGGATGCACACATCAATCATGGCAAAAATGACAAATCCTCAAGTTATAACAGTTTCAGCAGATTAACATCATATAGCATTCTTTCAATGATGATTCAGGCATCAAGATGGACTCAAATGAACATGATGCAATGGAGTGTAATGATGTACTCGTCGAGACGAACAATTTGACATATTACACGCATGAAACGGAGCAGCACACAGGGAGATATGACATGGCAAATATGCACACATGGAGTAGGAAATCTGGCGACTTAGTGGAATTTCACCTCCGCGAAAAGTCAACTCAGGACGGGCTCGACCCGGGACGGAGGGATCCAGGCGCGGGGACGATGCGTTTGGAACCGCGAATGGGTGGATCTCATCCACCCGGGCGGATCTCGCCGGAGGATGGCCGGAGTTGGCGGGGTCGGCGGCCGAGGTCGAGGGAGAGGCCGGGAGGAGCCGCCGGCGGGCTCGGGGTCACCGGAGACGGCGCCACTCCGACGGCGGCGACGCTGCCGGGAGGCGGCGGGACGCGCGACCCGGAGGTTGGAGGCGGCGGGCACGCCGGGCGGCGGCGGCCGGAGGACACGGGCGGCGGGCGAGGAGGCGGCGGCGGGCATGAAGCGGGCGACGGCGGCGCGCTGCTCACGGCAGCGATGGCGTAGGCGCCCGGCGGACAACGGGCTGCTGCAGGCCGAGGCGGGCGGACGGCGGCGGCGGCGGGCTCGCGGGGCCGAGTCCTGGTCCCGCGTCCGCGCGGGTGGGAGGAGAGAGACAGGGAGGCGCGGGGCTGACGTGGCGGCGCGGGATAGGTTGAGGGCGGCGGCGGAGGTGACGTGGCGGCCTCTCATTGGCCGGAACGACGTGGCGGCTGCGGTGGACATGTCCGACGCGGAGGCGGACACGTCCGGCGGCGGGGAGGAGCGGGGCTAGGGTTTCATCTGCGCGAAAATCCGGGGGGGAGCACATATTTATAGGTAGAGGGAGCTAGGAGAGTCCAAATGAGGAGTGGTTTTCGGCCACGCGATCGTGATCGAACGACCGAGAGTATGGAGGGGAGTTAGATGGGTTTTGGGCCACTTTGGAAGGGGTGTTGGGCTGCAACAAAAGAGCCTTTTGCGGTTACCCGGTTAACCGTTGGAGCATCAAACGACCTCCAAATGGCACGAAACTTGACAGGCGGTCTACCGGTGCTATACCAAGGCCGCTTGCCAAACCTCGGTCCATTCCGAGACCGTTTAACACCCGCACACGAAAAGAGGCAAAAGGGGGCGCCGGGGGACATAGGAGTGCCGGATTGCAAAACGGACAACGGGGAAAATGCTCGGATGCATGAGACGAACACGTATGCAAAATGAAATGCACATGATGACATGATATGAAATGCAGATGATGACATGGCAAAGTGCAACACGCAAGCACATGACATGGCAAGGATGACAAATAACTGGCGGACACCTGGCGCATCGAATCCGGGGCGTTACACTTGCTGAGTACATTTGTACTCACGTTTGCTTATTTTATGTTTTGCAGAGAGACGTCAGTCTCGCTAGTAGTTCCGCGTGGACTTCGACGTTTATCTTGTTACCTCAGCTACGATCTTGTGCCCTCGGCAGGATCTGGTAGATAGTCGCTTCTCAAATTTTTTCATTTGTAGATGTCTACAGATCGGACATGTTAAGCTTCCGCTTGTGCTTGTTGCTTGTATGCTCTGTATGTTGGGTCATGAGACCCATGTTTGTAATATCTCGCTCCTCGGAGCCTAAGGAATAAATACTTTGAGTCGTAGAGTTATGTTGTGATGCCATGTTGTATTTACACATATCGAGCATATTGTGTGTATGTTTGAAATGCTTGGTATGTGTGGGATCCGACAATCTAGTTGTTTATCCTTGGCAGCCTCTCTTATGGGGAAATGTAGTCTAGTGCCTCCTTGAGCCATAGTAGTCCACTACAGCCCGGTTCACCGGAGTCCTGGTAGCCCAGCACTACTGCTCAGGACACTTGACTGGCCGGCATGTGTTTCACTTTGTTCTTGTGTCTGTCCCTTCGGGGAAATGTCACGTAGTGACATCCGGAGTCCTGCCTTGCCTGCTACAGCACGGGTTCCCGGAGTCCTGTTAGCCCAGTGCTACAGCCCGGATTCACACGCTGCTAACCAACATGCTCGATGTGATTCATGTATTCCTGTCCCCATGGGTTAGTGCCGCTTTGGGTTCACGACTAGACATGTCGGCCCGGGTTCTGTCATATGGATGCTAGCGACACTATCATATACGTGAGCCAAAAGCGCTAAACGGTCCCGGCCATGGTAAGGCGACACCGTGGGAATACCGTGCGTGAGGCCGCAAAGTGATATGAGGTGTTACCGCTAGATCTATGTGACTTGGAATCGGGTCCCGACAGCTTTGGTATCGAGCGATCGCTCAGAGGATTACCAAGCCAAACTGGTCGAAGTTGTGTCTAGAAATGCTTTAGTTATGTAAGGAATTGATTGTGGAAGGAACGTAAGGCTCTTTTTACTCCTTATACCTCATGGCCTTTCGATCCGAGTCATCCTCTTCTCTTCTACGGGTTTAAGCACTAGGCTTCTCATCTATCTATTAGGATGACGTGTTACTAATCCATAGACTTATAGAATTGATAGTTTCAATCTCAGTTCAGTTTTTACTACTTCCGTATGTTTATAGCTGGTCTCGGAACCTTGTTATTGTGATGTTGAGTGGTCATGCCACTATTTTGCAGGATGTCTCCAATCATTTTGAGCATTTAAAACCGTTATGCTGTCCGAGTCATACCAGGTTTCTAAATAATATGATGCATTTGCAAATTCCTTCTCTCCATTTCTAATGTTCATTTGGGCCAGATTAATCACACAAATTAGTATGTTGAGATACTTCGCTGCCTCGACATACATGTTGGAGTTATTATTATGACCCTAGGTGTTTTAGGAAGTCACCTAGTAATTTAGCAATGCTTTTGTATCCCCAGTGTGATGATTCTGGCCATTATTCTTGAAAGCATTCCATGATGTTATTAGTTAGTAGGCATTCTATTCCTGGGTTCTTGAACCCGAGATTCACCCTACTTCATGTTGTTAGTATCTGCTAGTTCCTTTAGGATACTAGTAACTTTGCGATAGTCCTCGAGGTCCATGGTATTTCCTTCTTCCAAATACTATGAACCGCTTATGGCAGAAGTTCCACGCTGAACTGAAGGATCACAATCAGAGTACTCTTGAGGAGTTCTCCATTCATAATTGTGAATCTGCCGCTCTACCCTTTCCGTACGGGTTATCCGGAAGAAACATGTTGAACTTGGTTCGACATACTAATCTATGCATCCACAACTCAGAAAGTTATATGTTCCTCGAGTTGTTCCTCCTTAGTTGTATTCTGACCCCCGTCTATCAATTGATAATCAAGAGTATGCATGCATCCATTCATCGATGCCTAGTATTCTTGTGGTCCGTCATGCCATTCTATTCTGGAATGACTAGGAGAAACAAACTCCAGTACCTCATCCATTTCTTGGAGTGGTCAAAGTAGTTGTATTCCGCAGATCAAAATGCCAATTCAGCTTTTGTTCTGTTCTACCCTGAAGTATTACCCACTTTATGTCAGGAACGTCATGAGAATTGCACCTTCCCTTATGAATTCTTGACGTAGTGATACTTCTCGCTATCATTATTCATTCCTCGGTCCCGTGTTAATGTAACCGGAATGTCGACAAAGTGAATTGTGATGTGTGAAATCGATACTCCTAGCAACCTTGTTGCTTGGTAGTAAATGGACAATGTTCTCACGCTTAGCGTGTTGGCTTTTAAATCATCATTCTAAGATTGACTGTGCTATCTAGTCCTTATTTTTGGTGCACTCTTCGATCAATGAGTTAGGACTGTGTCAATTCCTCACTCTTTTGATCATATCATCTTTCCCTGAAAAGCAGGATTGTTCTCGAGCTTAGTAACATATCGGTGGTTCGTGATATTCCGATTATCTTCTCGGAAGTATCACCAGGTTGTCACCTGACCGCTATGTTGAGTTCGTGATCAAGTTGGTTATTCTCTAAACCAGCCATTCTCCAAGAATCTATGTTGGATACCCCTGAGCTAGTCGGTTAAGCTAGACAACAACTTGGAGAGTTGGAAGATGAAAGCTTGTCCGACTTAGTTCATTTTAAGGGATATCCTCTTGAGTGTGTGTCGAAGAAAGATGATATCTTCATCGATTGGTCCCTGTGATCAGTTGTTGGATCTATTGCATTGTCAAAACTTTGACTTGAGTAAGGGCTATCGTCAAGTCAAATCAGAACCAATGATGTTCGTAATGTTGTCTTACTCGTGGTTGATCCCTCGAGCATACACCATTACATCTTTTGGTCTGACCAATGCTATCACCGTGTTCACATGATGGTGGAAGTCCAGTGATATGGAAATTTCGATGAGTTGTTGTTGAGCCCATCAGCAGCATTTTGTCTCCCCCATGATTCATGTTGAACATCAACCTAGTGTTGGAAACTTTGTAAGCATTACCTTCGTGTTTCGTTCATGAAGCCTATGTTTGGATGAAAGAAGTGACTTCCTCTAATTCACGTGCATTTGATGTAAGTTGTCGCCGTGGATCCGAGAAAGTTTGTTTTTGCTTCCTATGGAACCACCCCAAGTCAGTCATGCCTGTGCGAAGTATTCTATGGTCTGATAGACTGATCATCTTCATTCCATATGAATTCCCTAGCACCTCAAGCCACTGATTGAATTTTTCAAAGAAAAGAAGTTCATGCGCTAATCCTGAAGGGCCCAGACGGATATGCACAAGACTTCGTTATCTCAAAGATGGTTCCCAATCAGAACTCGGTAGTGTTTTATTGCAAGACTACCATGTGATCATGCTTGTCTTGGACAGCGTGTTCACGGGTTTGTAGCAGAACCAGCTCATGTTTTGGAGCTCTCTATCATAGTTCATTTCCCGAGAATCTCGCAACGTCATCTCGTCGAATTGTGTTGCAAACTTTCTTTTCAGACATGCTGAGTCTGAAGTATCCTATCACCAATCAAATCGGAATCTCAGGCAGATATGATGGTTGGAACATTCCCAACAGTTGCATTTTTTCCCAGCTTGCACCGCCATTGTGCCAATTTCCCATGGGCTGCCCTTCACAGCAGTTGCTGTCCCAGATCATTTTCAAAAGTGGACTTACCATGGGTCCCATCCATTTTCGACGATAAGCAAAAATCATCCATTGCGTTGTCTTCAACAAGGTAGTCCACATCATCCATCCTAGTTCGAGTATGTCATTTCTTCGAGCTCTTTCAAACGATCAATCGTAAATTGCCTTAAGCTGGTATGAAGGGTTCCAATGATCTATGGATCAAAAGTAATTCTTTTTGCCACTTAAGGGAGCAGTTCAACGAGTCACCTTCTCCAAGGTGCCCCGTTACGGGATCATGGCAATTATTTCCCTGCCACCTTGCCACCACCCACCATCTTTCTAAGTGTGGAATTGTTGCCACCAAATGAAACCCCGTCGCTTGTTCTTCCATCCCTTTCGATGTGTTTTGCGTCTCAACTCGAGATGTTTCAACATCTCATTCCGCGAGTTGATATTGTATAGCTCGATCTTTGAGGAAATCAATCCTAGTAGAGTTTCTTTCCGTCATCATTGTGTGAATGAAGATCTCAAAAGCGAGGATGTCAAGATCAACTTATGCAACGAATCAACAACCTCGAGGAGACAGTTGGATCATGAAGTTTGTGATGCTTAGTGTCCCCTTTGTCTTCTTACCTCACGTCTTGAATCTCGGGGCGAGATTCTTGTTTAGTGGGGGTGAGTTGTCACATCCCTAGCCTTATCTTGCACTAGGCTAGCACTTGCCTGTTGCATCATGTTTAAATTATTTTTAAACTTGAAATGGGGGATGTTCAAACCCTTGCACCACTTAAATCAAATAGGTTCAACATAAAAAAACATTTTCAATGAACCTGAAATGCCATTCTAAAATGTTCATCACCTCTGCCTTGGTCTTAAACCACTGTCAAAAGTGATGCACAAATTTCTAGGTCACTCTAAGGTCACTGGATTAAATCTTTAGTTATTTGAGTTTGGGCATTTAAATTATATAAAATATTTCAAATGCTCAAATAACCCCAAACCAAAATGTTCCATGCTGGATATATTCCAAGTAGTGGCCATGTGCAGTTTGGTGATTTTTGGAGTTGCCTAGGTATTTTTAGAAATGCAACAAACCTACAGAAATAAAACTAAAATGGAGACAAATGAAAATCCTGTTACCTGGCCTCACCTGCGCGGACCACCTGGCCAGCCCACCTGGCGGCCCAAGTGGCTGGCCCAGCCCACCACCGCTTTCCTCCCTGTCGTCTTCCCCTTGCCAGGAGGACGAGCGCGTAGCCGGCGCGCACGAGCACACGTCCTTCCACCTCCTGCTTGCTTGCCTGGCACGTGCATCGCCCGCCCCTCCCCTGGACTTCTCTCACTGTCCCTCGGCGTCCTCCCCCTTCTTTGCTCTCTCCCCGCACGCGCCCGAGCACTGCCGTCGCCGCCGTTCACCGTAGCCGCAGCCACCGCCTTCCCCTCGCCTTCTCTCTGTGTCTGCAAGCTCCTCCGCGACATACTCTACATCCGCGACGAGCCAAGCAACCGGGGACGGCCCATGGAGCCGTCACCGCCGTCTTCTTCACCTCCGGTCGCCCGAGATCACCGGCGCCATTCCGGCTGCACCAAGCCTTCCCCGAGCTCGCCGACCCCGCCGTTGGATTCGCTGTGAGCCCCACCGTCGATTCCCCCTTCTCCCCTGCCTCCCCGCGCTCTGTAGCCTTACGCCCGCTCGAGCCGAGCTCCGGCCGCCGCCGTGAGCCTCGCTCTGGCGAGCTCCGGCCTCCCCAGCTCCTCCCGTCTGCTCCTCTGGATGCGGACGAGCCCGGGCTACGCCCGTTGCCCTTAGCCGCCGCCCCCGTGGCCTGTAACGCGGACGCCGCCGCGTCCAGAGGTCGCCGCCGACGACCCTAGCCGGCTTGACATGCGGGCCCGGCCTGCCAGGTGATTAGCTTAAGGCTAATCACCGTTAACTAACCCCCTGACACTGACAGCGGGCCCCTGCGCCCTAATCTTTTAATTAGATTAGTAAAACCCCCTTGTTTAACACTGTGTCACTGACGTGTGGACCCCACACGTCAGGTTTGACCTGGTCAGCACCGTTGACCTGCTGATGCAGGCATGACGTCATGCTGACGCAGTTATCCATTTTCTGGATTTAATTAAATCAGGAAATTCCAGAAAATAACCAAAACTTCTAAAAATCATAGAAAATCAACCGTAGCTCCAAATCAAATAAGTTATATATGAAAAATGATCACAAAATTCCAATCTATCCATCTGTACCATTTCCATGCATGTTAGAACAACTTATACCTGCTGATCAGGTCAAATCAATTGAATGGCATTTAAACTCTCACATATGGAGTTTGAATTTGAACCTAGTGTTCAAACCAACCCCATTTAACATGTTGCTAGTTGCATTAGCTCAAAACACAGCATATTTCCATGTCATGATCATGCATCATATTGTTGCATTGCATTGATTGTGTTCTACCTTGTTTGCCGGTATTTGTCCCCTCTCGATAGACGTGGTTCCGACGATGAGTTTGATGACACCAATGAAGAACTATAATATCTTCAGAAGTGCCAGGCAAGCAAAACCCCCTTGTTCATTCCGATACAATCCCACTCTCTCACTCCTGCTCTCTTTTACTGCATTAGGACAACAACGATTCATCTTACTTCCTGCGATAGCTGAAACCCTTTATCCCTCTGCATGACTGTCATTGCCACGATAAATAGATGAAACCCACTAGCATGAGTAGGAGTTGTTTGAGCCCTGTTGTGCCTACTCATTCATGCTTGTTTGTCATGCCTGCTACTGCTTAGAGTTGAGTCAGGTCTGATTCATCGGGGACGAATCGGAGGTGTGTGAACATGTCCTACTATGTGTGAGCTAAGTGTGTGAATACGATTTGGTAAAGGTAGCGCTGAGAGGCCATGTAGGAGTACATGGTGGGTTGTTTCATTGAAACCATCCTCAAGAACTGAGTTATGTGTTTGTGATCCATGAACAGTTACTACCACACATTGGGATCCTTAAATGACTCTCTCGGCTTCTTAGCCACCCATGTCCTTTGTCCGGGAGTTGCAAAGTAGTTTCTGGTGTTTGTAGCATGCTGGGGGCCGCACACAGCGCTCACCTTAGGGGTGAGCTGTGTTGCGGTAGGCACGCGGGTCGTGTATCGATTCGCCTGCTTGGTGTCTCGGGAACCCCGCACACATCGTTCGGGGCCGTTAGTGGAAACCTCGGCGGACTCCTGCGGATGGAACCGAATAGGCGATAAACCTGGACTACGGACTTGAGTGTTTAGTTAGGGCGTGGCCGACACCCTCGCCAAAGCTTCCGCTTGAAGGTTGCCGAGATACACGAGGCGTACATGGCGGTAGGTGGCGAGCGTGTGAAGAAGTACACCCGCAGGTTAATATGATCTATTGAATTGCCGTGTCCGCGTAAAGGACTTGGGTTGCCTATAACAGTTCATAGACAAGTGAAAGTGGATACTCTAAAATGCGCAAGATAAGCGTGAGTGCTATGGATGGCGTTCTCGAGGGAGACGGAGCGGATCCATAGTGGTGTATTGATATGGTGAATATGTGGACTCGCAGCGCCACCTCAAAGAGTTATTTGCATCGTGAGTTCAGGATAGCCACCGAGTCAAAGCTGGCTTGCTGCGGTCAAACTCCACCACCCCTTTGTTGATAATGATGCATATGTAGTTAGTTCTGATGTAAGTCTTGCTGAGTACATTTGTACTCACGTTTGCTTATTTTATGTTTTGCAGAGAGACGTCAGTCTCGCTAGTAGTTCCGCGTGGACTTCGACGTTTAGCTTGTTACCTCAGCTATGATCTTGTGATCTCGGCAGGATCTGGTAGATAGTCAGGCTTCTCAGCCTTTTTCATTTGTAGATGTCTGTACTCAGACATGTTAAGCTTCCGCTTGTGCTTGTTGCTTGTATGCTCTGTATGTTGGGTCATGAGACCCATGTTTGTAATATCTCGCTCCTCGGAGCCTAATGAATAAATACTTTGAGTCGTAGAGTTATGTTGTGATGCCATGTTGTATTTACACATATCGAGCATATTGTGTGTATGTTTGAAATGCTTGGTATGTGTGGGATCCGACAATCTAGTTGTCTATCCTTGGCAGCCTCTCTTATGGGGAAATGTAGTCTAGTGCCTCCTTGAGCCATAGTAGTCCGCTACAGCCCGGTTCACGGAGTCCTGCTAGCCAGCAAGACTACCGGGACACTTGATCGGTGACATGTGTTTTACTGTTCGTGTCTATCCTTCGGGAAATGTCACGCGGTGACATCCGAGTCTGCCTAGCCTGCTACAGCCCGGGTTCCCTGAGTCTGTCAGCCCAGTGCTACAGCCCGGATTCACACGCTCCTAACCAACATGCTCGATGTGATTCATGTATGCCTGTCCCCATGGGTTAGTGCCGCTTTGGGTTCACGACTAGCCATGTCGGCTCGGGTTCTCTGTCATATGGATGCTAGCGACACTATCATATACGTGAGCCAAAAGGCGCAAACGGTCCCGGGCCATGGTAAGGCGACACCCGTGGGAATACCGTGCGTGAGGCGGCAAAGTGATATGAGGTGTTACCGGCTAGATCTATATGACTTGGAATCGGGGTCCTGACAGGAAGGCCAGACGTTTTCGGATTCTGGTACGTACGAGGTGGCCCGAGGCTTGGTCCGGCGAGGTCGCTCTGGACTGCTATCAACATCCCACATGGAGTTATCCGCGAGGGAGCCTCTAACCCTCTTAGGCGCTTTCGCCTCTGAATTTGTGGGGGCCACTCTCTTCTTCCTCCCCACTTCAGGTGGGGAGTCGTTTTCTTCTTCCTCTTTGTCGTCGCCATTAGCGGACGAAGAGGAAGTCTCGTCTTCGGACATCACGTCCGGAGCGCCTTTTTGGCGAGGGCCCTTCTTGGCCCCTTTGGCCGCTTTCCTGGCTGTCTTCTCTGTCACCTCATAAGGTGCTGGAAAAAGCATTTTCGTTAGTAATGGGAATTCTTGGTCTTCGGGCAACGGAGCCGGATAGTTAATCTCCTCAGCTACCTTGATCCAGGCCTGAAAACATGGGTAGGAAAGCTTAGGCTTTTTCTCACAATATGCTAGTAAAGGGTACACCTTGAGAACATTAAAAGAACTTACCGGGTTAGCCTGGCGTTTTAAGCTAAGCCCGCGATCTTCGGTCATGGGCAGTGGCGTCTCGCCGACCTTGAAGAGCACTTTCTAAAATTCTTCGTGCGTCGTGCCGAAGAGCTCTAGTAGCGTCTGGTGCTTGGCCGGATTGTACTCCCACAGATAGCAAGTCCGGCGTTGGCACGGAAGGACCCGACGAATGAGGATGACCTGGACCATGTTGATAAGTTTGATCTTCCTATCTATTATGTTTTGGACGCACGTCTGGAGCCCAATCAGCTCGTCCGAGGGACCCAAGGTTAGGCCCCTCTCTTGCCAGGAGGTGAGCCGCATCAGGATTCCGGATCCGAATTCGGGGGCCGCCACCCAGTTGGCATTACGCGGCTCGGTGATATAGAACCACCCCGATTCCCACCCTTTCACCGTCTCAGCAAATGAGCCTTCGGGCCAGGTAACATTGGGCATCTATCCCACCATGGCGCCTCCGCACTCTGCTTGTTGGCCGCTCACCACCTTCGGCTACACATTGAAGGTCTTCAGCCATAGGCCGAAATGAGGTGGGATGCGGAGAAAGGCCTCGCACACGACAATGAATGCCGTGATGTTGAGGATGAAGTTGGGGGCTAGGTCATGGAAGTCTAGCCTGTAGTAAAACATCAGTCCACGGACGAAGGGGTGAAGAGGGAAGCCCAGCCCACAGAAGAAATGTGTAAGAAACACAACCTGAGGGAGTCCTGGACTAGGGGGTGTCCGGATAGCCGAACTATCATCACGGCCGGACTCCAAGACTATGAAGATACAAGATTGAAGACTTCGTCCCGTGTCCGGATGGGACTTTCCTTGGCGTGGAAGGCAAGCTTGGCGATACGGATATGTAGATCTCCTACCATTGTAACCGACTCTGTGTAACCCTAACCCATCCGGTGTCTATATAAACCGGAGGGTTTTAGTCCGTAGGACGAACAACAATCATACCATAGGCTAGCTTCTAGGGTTTAGCCTCCTTGATCCGGTGGTAGATCTACTCTTGTACTACCCATATCATCAATATTAATCAAGCAGGAGTAGGGTATTACCTCCATCGAGAGTGCCCGAACCTGGGTAAAAACATCGTGTCCCTTGTCTCCTGTTACCATCCGCCTAGACGCACAGTTCGGGACCCCCTACCCGAGATCGGCCGGTTTTGACACCGACATTGGTGCTTTCATTGAGAGTTCCTCCGTGTCATCACCGATAGGCCCGATGACTCCTTCGATCATCAACAATGACGCGGTCCAGGGTGAGACTTTTCTCCCCGGACAGATCTTCGTATTCAGCGGCTTTGCACTGCGGGCCAATTAAGCTGGCCATCTGGAGCAGATCGAAGCTACGCCCTGGCCATCAGGTCAGATTTGGAAGTTTGAACTATACAGCCGATATCCGCGGAGACTTGATCTTGACGGATTCGAGCAGCATGACAAGCGTGTCGCCTTTGTCTCGATGGGCATGATCTAGCTCTGCAGCGAGCGGTGCCACGGAGGCCGCGCCGACATCCGCTCCGACCCTTAATCCGGGCGGATTCCCGATCGAGGGCGAGTGGTTGGACACCGCCTCGGGGGCTACAATCTCTACGGTGATTGAGCCGAACTCCATCCCTGTCCTTTGTGAAGACCTCGACTCCAGGGTGCCGGAATCCGAACCCTCCGCGCCCCTGCCAATCGAATCCGATTGGGCACCGGTCATGGAGTTCACTACCGCGGACATCTTTCAGCCCTTGCCCTTTGGCGACATCCTGAATTCACTAAAGTCTCTATCTTTATCCGGAGAGCCCTGCCCGCACTACGGACAGGAAGGTTGGGATACAGACGATGAAGAAATTCAACGCCCACCCACCACCCACTTTGTAGCCACTGTCGATGATTTAACCAACATGCTCGACTTCGACTCCGAAGACATCGACGGTATGGACGATGATGCCGGAGACGACCAAGACCCAGCACCTACAGGGCACTGGAAGGCCACCTCGTCATACGACATATACATGGTGGATATCCCAAAAGATCGGAACGGCGATGGAACAACGGAGGATGACACCCCAAAAAGCAACCGAAGCGCAGACCTCAGCGGCGCCGCTCTAAATCCCGCCACAGCAAAAACGGTGATTCCGGCATGGGAGATAATAACACCCCGGACAGTACCGAAGACAACCCCCTCCAGCAGGACTCAGCGTAGGAGGAGGGAGAAGCAAGTCCGCACGACAGTGCGGCAGAAAGAGAGGTCGAGGACGATAATTATGCACCTCCCTCCGAAGATGAGGAAAGCCTCGACGACGACGAATTTGTCGTGCCTGAGGATCCCGCCGAACAAGAGTGTTTCAAACGCAGGCTTATAGCCACGGCATGTAGCCTCAAGAAAAAGCAGCAACAGCTTAGAGCTGACCAAGACCTGCTAGCTGACAGATGTACTAAAGTCCTTGCAGCCGAAGAGTATGAACTCGAACGCCGCTCCAAAAGCTACCCCAAATGCAGGCCGTTGCCTCGATCAGAGGAGGAAGCACCCAAGTCACCAGCGCACGACATGGAAGACCGGCCACCCCGTGGTCGCGACAGAGAAGCCTCTCGGCCCTCCGCTCAAGCCACACCCCGACGCCGCTCAAAAAGTACCAAGGCACGGGAAAACGCGCCGGACTTGCGAGATATATTGGAGGACAAGGCAAAATATACAAGGTCGATCTACGGATCGCGTGGGCGCCCAACGACACGGGATGATTACCGTCGCGCGGATACAACAAACCGGCCGGGCGAACACGATGAGACAAAGCTCATATGAGCTACGTCGTGATATAGCCCAATACAGAGGCGCCGCACGCCCACCATGCTTCATAGGTGAAGTAATGGATCATCAAATCCCTGAGGGTTTTAAACCCGTAAACATCGAATCATACGATGGTACCACAGATCCTGCGGTCTGGATCGAGGACTATCTCCTCCATATCCACATGGCCCGCGGTGATGATCTACATGCCATCAAATACCTCCCACTCAAGCTTAAAGGACCAGCTCGGCATTGGCTCAACAGCTTGCCGGCAGAATCAATTGGTTGTTGGGAGGACACGAAGCCGCATTCCTTGATAACTTCCGGGGCACATATGTGCGACCACCAGACGCCGATGACCTTAGCCACATAATTCAGCAGCGGAAGAATCGGCCGACAATTCGGACACGGTTCCTAACAAAGAAAAATCAAATCGTTGATCGTCCGGATGCAGAGGCCCTTGCAGCCTTCAAACATAACATCCGCGACGAGTGGCTTGCCCGGCACCTAGGACAGGAAAAGCCAAAATTCATGGCAGCCCTCACAACACTCATGACCCGCTCTTGTGCGGGAGAGGACAGCTGGCTAGCTCGAAGCAACAACTTGGCCAAACATCCTGATAGTTCGGATCCCAAGGACAGCAATGGCAGGTCGCGTCGCAACAAGAACAAGCGCCGCATTAACAGCGATAATACTAAAGATACGGCCGTCAATGCCGGATTCAGAGGCTCTAAACCCGGTCAGCGGAAGAAGCCATTCAAAAGAAATACCCAGGGCCCGTCCAACTTGGACCGAATACTCGATCGCTTGTGCCAGATACATGGCACACCCGAAAAACCAGCCAATCACACCAACAGGGATTGCTGGGTGTTCAAGCAAGCAGGCAAGTTAAGTGCCGAACTCAATGACAAGGGGCTGCATAGAGATGACGAGGAAGAGCCCCGGCCGCCGAACAATAGAGGGCAGAAGGGTTTTCCTACACAAGTGCGGACGGTGAACATGATATACGCAACCCACATACCCAAAAGGGAGCGGAAGCGTGCACTAAGGGACGTATATGCGATGGAGCGATCGCCCCAAAGTTCAACCCATGGTCTTCCTGCCCGATCACCTTCGATCGAAGGGACCACCCCACTAGCATTCGTCACGGCGGTTTCGCCTCATTGGTTCTTGACCCAATTATTGATGGATTTCACCTAATCAGAGTCCTGATGGACAGTGGCAGCAGCCTGAACCTGCTTTATCAGGATACAGTGCGCAAAATGGGCATAGACCCCTCAAGGATTAAACCCACAAAGACGACCTTTAAAGGCGTCATACCGGTGTAGAGGCCAGTTATGCGGGCTCGTTACACTCGAAGTGGTCTTCGGATCCCGGATAACTTCCGGTTAAGAGTTAATCTTCGACATCGTCCCATTCGCAGCGGCTATCATACCTTCGCTTGGACGAACCGCATTTGTAAAGTTCAATGCGAGTGCCGCACTACGCATACCTCAAGCTCAAGATGCCAGGCCCTCGAGGAGTAATCACGGTCAATGGAAACACCGAACGCTCTCTCCGAACGGAGGAGCACACGGCGGCCCTCGCGGCGGAGGTACAAAGCAGCCTCTCACAGCAATTCTCGAGTCCGGCCACTAAGCGTCCGGACACTGTCAAGCGCGCCCGGAGTAACCTACAACAAGACCGCCTGGCACGATTCAAAGCAGCAGAGTAATCCGACCCCAACCCCAGCCCTCGCGAAATTGCGAAGCTAGTATTACGTACATAATTACGCCGGAGATACCATGGGCATATGGGGAGGGCAAGACCACGACACGCCAAGAATGTGGCTCGACCGCACCAGGGCCCCGATTGTGTCATTCCTTTTCTTTTTCCTTTTCTTCCTTTTTCTTACTTTCAGACTCCGTCTTTCGAAGTCCTGTCGGCCTTGGAATCGCCGAACTCACGATGCAACAGCCGAGGAAGAGAAAGCCACGCCGAGTGTTCGGTGGTCTCTATTACGAGCATTATACCTGTTTTACATACCATCCCGCAGCTTACCCCTGGAGGGGGACATGTTAGATAGTCCCATCCCTTTCTTATCGCACTACTTGTATCGTTCTGCTTGAAGGAAATATGCCCTAGAGGCAATAATAAAGTTATTATTTATTTCCTTATATCATGATAAATGTTTATTATTCATGCTAGAATTGTATTAACCGGAAACATAATACATGTGTGAATATATAGACAAACAGATGTCACTAGTATGCCTCTACTTGACTAGCTTGTTAATCAAAGATGGTTATGTTTCCTAACCATGAACAAGGAGTTGTTATTTGATTAACAAGGTCACATCATTAGTTGAATGATCTGATTGACATGACCCATTCCGTTAGCTTAGCACACGATCGTTTAGTATGTTGCTATTGCTTCCTTCATGACTTATACATGTTCCTATGACTATGAGATTATGCAACTCCTGTTTACGGAGGAACACTTTGGGTACTACCAAACGTCACAACGTAATCGGGTGATTATAAAGGAGTACTACAGGTGTCTCCAAAGGCAGATGTTGGGTTGGCGATTTCGAGATTAGGATTTGTCACTCCGAATGTCGGAGAGGTATCTCTGGGCCCTCTCGGTAATGCACATCACTTAAGCCTTGCAAGCATTGCAACTAATGAGTTAGTTGCGAGATGATGTATTACGGAACGAGTAAAGAGACTTGCGGTGACGAGATTGAACTAGGTATTGGATACCGACGATCGAATCTCGGGCAAGTAACATACCGATGACAAAGGGAACAAAGTATGTTGTTATGCGGTTTGACCGATAAAGATCTTCGTAGAATATGTAGGAGCCAATATGGGCATCCAGGTTCCGCTATTGGTTATTGACCAAGAATAGTTCTAGGTCATGTCTACATAGTTCTCGAACCCGTAGGGTCCGCACGCTTAAGGTTTCGATGACAGTTTTATTATGAGTTTATGAGTTTTGATGTACCGAAGGAGTTCGGAGTCCCGGATGAGATCGGGGACATGACGAGGAGTCTCGAAATGGTCGAGACGTAAAGATCGATATATTGGACGACTATATTCGGAGTTCGGAAAGGTTCCGAATGATTCGGGTATTTTTCGGAGTACCGGGGAGTTACGGGATTACGGGAGAAGTAATGGGCCTTGATGGGCTTTAGTGGGAAGAGAAAAAAAAAAGGCTGCTGCGCCCCCCCTCCCCTCTAGTCCGAATTGGACTAGGGAAAAGGGGGCCGGACACCTCTCCTTCTCCTCCTATTCCTTCTCCCTTCCTCCCCTTTTGGTGGACTCCTACTAGGACTTGGAGTCCTAGTAGGAATCCATATCCTGGCCGCACCTTTGCCTTGGCCGGCCTCCTCCTCCTCCATCCTTTATATACAGGGGCAGGGGGCACCCCATAGACACACAAGTTGATCATTGAGATCGTTCCTTAGCCGTGCGGTGCCCCTTCCACCAAACTACACCTCGAATATACCGTTGCGGAGCTTAAGCGAAGCCCTGCGCCGTGGAACATCATCATCGTCACCACGCCGTCGGTCGACGAAACTCTCCTCAACACTCGGCTGGATCGGAGTTCGAGGGACGCCATCGAGCTGAACGTGTGCAGAACTCGGAGGTGCCGACGTTCGGTACTTGATCGGTTGGATCGGGAAGAAGTACGACTACTTCCTCACGTTGCGTCAACGCTTCCGCTGCTGGTCTCACGAGGGTACGAGACAACACTCTCATCTCGTTGCTATGCATCACCATGATCTTGCGTGATCGTAGGAAATTTTTGAAATTACTACGTTCCCCAACAGTGGCATCCGAGCCTGGTTTTATGCGTTGATGTCATGTGCACGAGTAGAACACAAGTGAGTTGTGGACGATACAAGTCATACTGCCTACCAGCATGTCATACTTTGGTTCAGCGGTATTGTGAGATGAAGCGGCCGGACCGACATTACGCAGACGCTTACGCGAGACTGGTTTCACCGCCCGAGCACTCGTTGCTTAAAGGTGACCGGCGGTGTCTGTCTCTCTCACTTTAGTTGAATCGAGTGTGGCTACGCCCGGTCCTTGAGAAGGTTAAAACGGAGTCTATTTGACGAAGTATCGTTGTGGTTTTGATGCGAGGTAAGAACGGTTCTTGCTCAGCCCGTAGCAGCCACGTAAAACTTGCAACAACAAAGTAGAGGACGCCTAACTTGTTTTTGCAGGGCATGTTGTGATGTGATATGGTCAAAACGTGATGCTATATTTTATTGTATGAGATGATCATGTTTTGTAACCGAGTTATCGGCAATGGCAGGAGCCATATGGTTGTCGCTTATTGTATGAAATGCAACGCCATGTAATTGCTTTACTTTATCACTAAGGAGTAGCGATAGTCGAGAAGCAATAGTTGGCGAGACGACAACGATGCTACGATGGAGATCAAGGTGTCGCTACCGGTGACGATGGTGATCATGGCGGTGCTTCGAGATGGAGATCACAAGCACAAGATGATGATGACCATATCATATCACTTATATTGATTGCATGTGATGTTAATCCTTTATGCATCTTATTTTGCTTTGATTGACGGTAGCATTATAAGATGATCCTTACTAAATTATCAAGAAGTGTTCTCCCGAGTATGCACCGTTGCGAAAGTTCTTCGTCTTTGAGACACCACGTGATGATCGGGTGTGATAGGCTCTACGCTCAAATACAACGGGTGCAAAACAGTTGCACACGCAGAATACTCAGGTTATACTTGACGAGCTATGCATATAAGATATGACCTCGGAACACGGAGACCGAAGGTCGAGCGTGAATCATATAGTAGATATGATCAACATATTGATGTTCACCATTGAAACTACTCCATCACACGTGATGATCGGTCATGGTGTAGTTGATATGGATCACATAATCACTTAGAGAATTGGAGGATATTTTCCTAAGTGGGAGTTCTTAAGTAATATGATTAATTGAACTTTAATTTATCATGAACTTAGTCCTGGTAGTATTTTGCAAATTATGTTGTAGATCAATAGCTCGCGTTGTTGCTTCCCTATGTTTTCATATGTGTTCCTAGAGAAAATTGTATTGAAAGATGTTAGTAGCAATGATGCGGATTGGATCCGTGATCTGAGGTTTATCCTCATTGCTGCGCAGAAGAATTATGTCCTTAATGCACCGCTAAGTGACAGACCTATTGCAGGAGCAGATGCAGACGTTATGAACGTTTGGCTAGCTCAATATGATGACTACTTGATAGTTTAGTGCACCATGCTTAACGACTTAGAATCGGGACTTCAAAGACGTTTTGAACGTCATGGACCATATGAGATGTTCCAGGAATTGAAGTTAATATTTCAAGCAAATACCCGAGTTGAGAGATATGAAGTCTCCAACAAGTTCTATAGCTAAAAGATGGAGGAGAATCGCTCAACTAGTGAGCATGTGCTCAGATTGTCTGAGTACTTCAATCGCTTGAATCAAGTGGGAGTTAATCTTCCAGATAAGATAGTGATTGACAGAATTCTCTAGTCACCATCACTAAAGTTACTAGAACTTCGTGATGAACTATAATATGCAAGGGATGACAAAAACAATTCCCAAGCTCTTCGCGATACTAAAATCGGCGAAGGTAGAAATCAAGAAAAACATCAAGTGTTGATGGTTGACAAGACCACTAGTCTCAAAGGAAAAGGGCAAAGGGAAGAAGGGGAACTTCAAGAAAGAACGGCAAGCAAGTTGCTGCTCGAGTGAAGAAGCCCAAGTCTGGATCTAAGCCTGAGACTAAGTGCTTTTGCTACAATGGAACTGGTCACTGGAAGCGGAACTACCCCAAGTATTTGGCGGATAAGAAGGATGGCAAAGTGAACAAAGGTATATTTGATATACAAAATATTGATGTGTATTTTACTAGTGTTCGTAGCAACCCCTCGGTATTTGATACTGGTTCAGTTGCTAAGAGTAGTAACTCGAAACAGGAGTTGCAGAATAAGCAGAGACTAGTTGAAGGGAAGTGACGATGAGTGTTGGAAGTAGTTCCGAGATTGATATGATCATCATCGCACACTCCCTATACTTTCGGGATTAGTGTGGAACCTAAATAAGTGTTATTTGGTGTTGAGCATAAATATGATTTGATCATGTTTATTGCAATACGGTTATTCATTTAAGTAAGAGAATAAATTGTTGTTACATTTACATGAATAAAACCTTATATGGTTACACACCCAATGAAAATGGTTCATTGGATCTCGATCATAGTGATACACATATTCATAATATTGAAACCAAAAGATGCAAAGTTAATAATGATAGTGCAACTTATTTATGGCACTTGCCGTTTAGGTCATATTGGTGTAAAGCGCATGAAGAAAACTCCATCTTGATGGACTTTTGGAATCACTTGATTATGAATCATTTGATGCTTGCGAACCGTGCCTTTTGGGCAAGATGACTAAAGACTCGTTCTCCGGAACAATGGAGCGAGCAAATGACTTATTGGAAATAATACATACTGATGTATGCGGTCCGATGAGTGTTAAAGCTCACGGCAAGTATCGTTATTTTTTGACCTTCACAGATGATTTGAGAAGATATGGGTATATCTACTTGATGAAACACAAGTCTGAAACATTTGAAAAGTTCAAAGAATTTCAGAGTGAAGTGAAGAATCATCGTAACAAGAAAATAAAAGTTTCTACGATATGATCGCAGAGGAAAAATATTTGAGTTACGAGTTTGGCCTTCAGTTAAAACAATGTGAAATAGTTTCACTACTCACGCCACCTGGAACACCACAGCTTAATGGTGTGTCCAAACGTCGTAACCGTACTTTATTTTGATATGGTGCGATCAATGATGTATCTTACCGATTTACCACTATCGTTTTGGGGTTATGCATTAAAGACAGCTGCATTCACGTTTAATAGGGCACCATCTAAATCCGTTGAGATGACACCGTATGAACTATGGTTTAGCAGTAAACCTAAGCTGTCGTTTCTTAAAGTTTGGAGTTGTGATGCTTATGTGAAAAGTTTTCACCGATAAGCTCGAACCCAAATCGGAGAAATGCATCTTCATAGAATACCCAAAGGTAACTATTGGGTACACCTTCTATCACAGATCCGAAAGCAAGATATTTGTTGTTAAGATGGATCCTTTCTAGAGAAGAAGTTTCTCTCGAAAGAAGTGAGTGGGAGGAAAGTAGAACTTGATGAGGTAATTGTACCTTCTCCCTTATTGGAAAGTAGTTCATCACAGGAATCAGTTCGGTGATTCCTACACCAATTAGTGAGGAAGTTAATGATGATGATCATGAAACTTCAGATCAAGTTGCTACCAAACCTCGTAGGTCTTCAGAGTAAGATCCGCACTGAGTGGTACGGTAATCCTATTCTAGAAGTCATGTTACTAGACCATGATGAACCTACGAACTATGAGGAAGCGATGATGAGCCCAGATTCCGCGAAATGGTTTGAGACCATGAAATCTGAGATGGGATCCATATATGAGAACAAAGTGTGGACTTTGATGGAGTTGCCCGATGATCGGCAAGCCATATTATATAAATGGATCTTCAAGAGGAAGACAGATGTTGATAGTAGTGTTACTATCTACAAAGCTCGACTTGTCGCAAAAAGGATTTTGACAAGTTCAAGGTGTTGACTACAATGAGATTTTCTCAACTGTAGCGATGCTTAAGTCTGTCCGAATCATGTTAGCAATTGCCACATTTTATGAAATCTGGCAAATGGATGTCAAAACTACATTCTTTAATGGATTTATTAAAGAAGAGTTGTATATGATGCAACCAGAAGGATTTGTCAATCCTAAAGGAGCTAACAAAATGTGCAAGCTCCAGCGATCCATCTATGGACTGGTGCAAGCATCTCGGAGTTGGAATAAACGCTTTGATAGTGTGATCAAAGCATATGGTTTTATACAGACTTTTGGAGAAGCCTGTATTTACAAGAAAGTGAGTGGGAGCACTACAGCATTTCTGATAAGTATATGTGAATGACATATTGTTGATCGGAAATAATGTAGAATTATTCTGCAAAGCATAAAGGAGTATTTGAAAGGAGTTTTTCAAAGAAGGACCTCGGTGAAGCTGCTTACATACTGAGCATCAAGATCTATAGAGATAGATCAAAGACGCTTGATAAGTTTTTCAATGAATACATACCTTGACAAGATTTTTGAAGTAGTTCAAAATGGAACAGTCAAAGAAAGAGTTCTTGCCTGTGTTACAAAGGTGTGAAATTGAGTAAGAATCAAAACCCGGCCACGGCAGAAGATAGAAAGAGAATGAAAGTCATTCCCTATGCCTTGGCCATAGGTTCTATAAAGTATGCTATGCTGTGTACCAGATCTATTGTATACCCTGCACTGAGTTTGGCAAGGGAGTACAATAGTGATCTAGGAATAGATCACTGGACAGCGGTCAAAATTATCCTTAATGGAATAAGGATATGTTTCTCGATTATGGAAGTGATAAAAGGTTCGTCGTAAAGGGTTACGTCAATGCAAGTTTTGACACCGATCTGGATGACTTTAAGTCTCGATCTAGATACATATTGATAGTGGGAGCAATTAGCTAGAGTAGCTCCGTGCAGAGCATTGTTGACATAGAGATTTGCAAAATACATACGGATCTGAATGTGGCAGACCCGTTGACTAAGATTCTCTCACAAAGCAAAACATGATCACACCTTAGTACTCTTTGGGTGTTAATCACATAGCGATGTGAACTAGATTACTGAATCTAGTAAACCCTTTGGGTCTTGGTCACATGGCGATGTAAATTATGGGTGTTAATCACATGATGATGTGAACTATCGATGTTAATCACATGGTGATGTGATCTAGATTATTGACTCTAGTGCAAGTGGGAGACTGAAGGAAATATGCCCTAGAGGCAATAATAAAGTTATTATTTATTTCCTTATATCATGATAAATGTTTATTATTCATGCTAGAATTGTATTAACCGGAAACATAATACATGTGTGAATATATAGACAAACAGTATGTCACTAGTATGCCTCTACTTGACTAGCTTGTTAATCAAAGATGGTTATGTTTCCTAACCATGAACAAGGAGTTGTTATTTGATTAACAAGGTCACATCATTAGTTGAATGATCTGATTGACATGACCCATTCCGTTAGCTTAGCACACGATCGTTTAGTATGTTGCTATTGCTTCCTTCATGACTTATACATGTTCCTATGACTATGAGATTATGCAACTCCGTTTACGGAGGAACACTTTGGTACTACCAAACGTCCACAACGTAATCGGGTGATTATAAAGGAGTACTACAGGTGTCTCCAAAGGCAGATGTTGGGTTGGCGTATTCGAGATTAGGATTTGTCACTCCGAATGTCGGAGAGGTATCTCTGGGCCCTCTCGGTAATGCACATCACTTAAGCCTTGCAAGCATTGCAACTAATGAGTTAGTTGCGAGATGATGTATTACGGAACGAGTAAAGAGACTTGCGGTGACGAGATTGAACTAGGTATTGGATACCGACGATCGAATCTCGGGCAAGTAACATACCGATGACAAAGGGAACAAAGTATGTTGTTATGCGGTTTGACCGATAAAGATCTTCAGTAGAATATGTAGGAGCCAATATGGGCATCCAGGTTCCGCTATTGGTTATTGACCAAGAATAGTTCTAGGTCATGTCTACATAGTTCTCGAACCCGTAGGGTCCGCACGCTTAAGGTTTCGATGACAGTTTTATTATGAGTTTATGAGTTTTGATGTACGAAGGAGTTCGGAGTCCCGGATGAGATCGGGGACATGACGAGGAGTCTCGAAATGGTCGAGACGTAAAGATCGATATATTGGACGACTATATTCGAGTTCGGAAAGGTTCGAATGATTCGGTATTTTTCGAGTACCGGGAGTTACGGGATTACGGGAGAAGTAATGGGCCTTGATGGGCTTTAGTGGGAGAGAAAAAAAAAAAGGCTGCTGCGCCCCCTCCCCTCTAGTCCGAATGGACTAGGGAAAAGGGGCGGACACCTCTCCTTCTCCTCCTATTCCTTCTCCTTCCTCCCTTTTGGTGGACTCCTACTAGGACTTGGAGTCCTAGTAGGAATCCATATCCTGGCCGCACCTTTGCCTTGGCGGCCTCCTCCTCCTCCATCCTTTATATACAGGGGCAGGGGGCACCCCATAGACACACAAGTTGATCATTGAGATCGTTCCTTAGCCGTGTGCGGTGCCCCTTCCACCAAACTACACCTCGAATATACCGTTGCGGAGCTTAGGCGAAGCCCTGCGCCGTGGAACATCATCATCGCCACCACGCCGTCGTCTTGTGAAACTCTCCTCAACACTCGGCTGGATCGGAGTTCGAGGGACGCCATCGAGCTGAACGTGTGCAGAACTCGGAGGTGCCGACGTTCGGTACTTGGATCGGTTGGATCGGGAAGAAGTACGACTACTTCTCTACGTTATGTCAACGCTTCCGTTGCTGGTCTCACGAGGGTACGTAGACAACACTCTCATCTCGTTGCTATGCATCACCATGATCTTGCGTGATCGTAGGAAATTTTTTGAAATTACTACGTTCCCCAACACTGCTTTCATCGCAGTACCTTTTTGAATAAACAATACATAGCTTTTGCTTATTATTGCACTACTTCCTTTATCTATACATATGTTCATTTCATGACATGTTGCAACCGTACACTTTGGTACGGCCAATACACCAGGGGCTTAAGTATCCCAAAAATATGGTGTGATAAGTCCGAACACTTTCACAAGTGCGACACGCCGAACTTATAGCATTATATGAATCGGCTCCGAATCATATCTTGGGTCAATAGTTGGGTTTGCCCGGCTCCCGTGTTTTGGTACCTTACGTTCCGTTATATCGGCTAAGGTAGCACCGGGAGAACCACTGCGATTGTGCCCCAGTTGAGCTGGGTCGAGGACCTCAGTGGAGAAAGCTAAAACTGACCGTCATGATAGGGCGAGAGCGATCGTTGTTCAAGAGGTTTTTCGGGTCCCTAAAGACTTATGCCGCTTAGAGCGAGGAACCGAATTGTCCGCCAAGGCGTGGATAGCGCCCGAACTCGGTCTTCGAATACTAGGGCTTCGCCAAAATTTAAAATTATAGAATTCTATGGCTAAGTGAGAGTGTTCAAGCATTATAAGTCCGGTTGCCTTGTTCGTTGTGTTGGCGCCTCCTAGATGGACCCAAGAATGGGAACACGAGTGCTCAAGTTTATCCCGAACACCCCAAAGACTCGTGGCATGGGGGCTGAAGCCAACGACTTTCCATCTCTCAAATTTGATAAGCGGCCGCCTGAAGGTAATATTTTAAATTAACAAGCGTTGCTTAGCGATATGAACAAGTTTTCAGCGTACATGATAACAAATGCGAGCCTATTCAAAAATTACATCTTTGGAGCACTCATCCGCTATTCGGCGGGCACCCTTCAAGAGGCCCTCACAGTACATTTCGGGCGTGCGATGCTCCTTGCCCTTTGGTGGCCCGTCCGTCACAAGCTTCTCCGCATCCAGCTTGCCCCAGTGCACTTTAGCACGGGCAAGGGCCCGACGGACACCTTCAATGCAGACGGAGCGCTTGATGACTTCAATCCATGGACAGGCGTCCACCAGCCGCTGCACTAAGATGAAGTAGCTCACAGGCATGGCTTCCAATGGCCACAGCTGCGCTATAAGGCCCTTCATGGCCTGTTCGGCGACCTTGTGGAGCTCGACCAGCTGCTTCAGCTGGTCGCTCAGGGGCACCGGATGTCCGGCCTCAGCATACTGAGACCAGAACACCTTTTCCGTCGAGCTCCCCTCCTTGGCGCGGAAGAATGCGGCAGCATCAGACACACTACGGGGCAAATCTGCGAATGCTCCTGGAGAGCTCCGAATCCGGGTAAGTAATAGGTAATTCACTTTCACATGCTTGCTTTGCATAAAGAATGCCTTACCCGCCGCTATCTTCTTTAATGATTCAATTTCTTGGAGGGCTTTTTGGGCCTCGGCCTTAGCAGCTTTGGCACTCTCAAGAGCCGAGGCGAGCTCGGAATCTCGAGTCTTCGAGTCACGCTCCAAACTCTCGTGTTTTTCCACGAGATCTTGGAGCTCTTGCCGTACCTTGGCCAGCTGCGACTCCCCCTTATCTCGCTCGGTGCGTTCCGCAGCCGCTTTGTTTTCGGCCACGGCCATCGCTTCCTTCAGGGTCGCCATCTCGTTCGTGGCCCCTGCAGTACCCATGTTATTCCTGTTATTTTTTGCAACCGAACCCTTTCTATAAGGTATTTCTTTAATAAGGTACTACTTACCTTGCTTGTCCTCGAGTTGCTTCTTGGCTTGGCCGAGCTCGTTCTCGGACCGCTCGAGGCTCTGCTTCAATGCATTGACCTCCGCAGTTAGTGCGGCAGAGGTCAGCAGCGCAGCCTGCATTCCCATATTGACATACTTATGTTAGACTCCTGCGTATATCTTTTTAGATCCTTAGTACGGCTTTTCTTTCCGAACACCGAACTAAGCATCAGGGGCTACTGTCTATGCGGTAATATTTTTACATATTCTAAAACTTACCTCAAAACCTGTTAGAAGGCTGGTACAGGCTTCGGTCAGCCCGCTCTTGGCGGACTGAACTGTCCGGATCACCGCACTCATAATAGTGCGATGCTCCTCCTTGATGGAGGCGCTGTTAAGCACCTCCAGTAAGCTATCTGGTGCCTCCGGTTGGACAGAGGACACCGACGTCTTACCCTTCTTACGAAGGGACCGCTTGCCGGACTCCGGAACCGCTGAAGGTTCCGGCATCGAGTCCGGACAAGGGTCAGGCTTAGAGCCCCTGGGGGTCTTGCCCCCCACGCGCCTGGAGTGCGGGAGGTTTCCTTGTGGCGCCTCCTGCGCCACCTCCTCTTGACCAAGCCCCTCTTGGGGCCCCACCGCGGCGTCGTCCGCAGTGTGAGGTGAGGAGGCGGTCGGAAGTGAAGTACTCTCCATTTCCGGCGAACTCGGGACCCTTCCGCAAGTGGCGAACTTCGCCCTTGGGCGGGCTGCATGATTGTTCGGCATTAGAGAACACTATGCAATGATAAAAAAAGCCATGGGTATCCGGACACTTACGATCTCGCCAGGGGCTTGGCCCTTGTTGGCCAATCCTCCTCGTCGTCGTCGACGTTGGTGGAGAAGTCCGAGGGAAGGGTTCTTCCCTTCTTAGACCCTCCGGCCTCCCCAGTTGGGGCGGCCTTCCTTTTCCTCTCCTCCCCCGCTGTGGGAGAAGCTTCTTTTTCCTCCTCCTCGTCCTGAGGAGAAGATTCTGCTTCAGAATCTGACAGCACCTGGCGTCGGGAGCTCCTTCGAATTCTCGTGGCCTCCTTCTTGGCCTTCTTCTCCGGCACCACATGGGGTACCGGAGCCAGCAGCCCCGTCAATCGGGCGTCCGCTAGGTCTTCCGGCAAAGGAGCCGGACAGTTAATCTGTCCGGACGTCTTCAGCCAATCCTGTCAAAGATTAGGGAATTTTAGATCCCACATAGAGTCAATCTATGAAAAAAGAGTCCCGTAAAGGGTAAAATAACTTACCTCGCCCGCTTGACGCCGCGAGCTGTATCCGCGATCTTTGTTAGCGGACGCTGGGGCTTCAGCGCCCTTGAACAGCACCTTCCAGGCATCTTCGTATGTAGTGTCGAAGAGACGGCTCAAGGTTCGGTGCTGTGCCAGATCGAACTCCCACAAATTAAAGGCCCGTTGTTGGCATGGGAGAATCCGGCGGATGAGCATCACCTGGATTACGTCGACAAGCCTGAGATTCTTGTCCACCAGGTTTCGGACGCATGTTTGGAGTCCGGAGAGCTCGTCCGAATTCCCCCACATCAGGCCCGTCTCTTTCCATGACGAGAGCCGTGTGGGGAAGCCAGATCTGAATTCGGGGGCCGCCACCCATTTGGGGTCGCGTGGCTCGGTGATGTAGAACCACCCCGATTGCCAGCCCTTTATTGTCTCCACAAAGGCGCCCTCGAGCCATAGGACCTTGGTCATCTTGCCGACCATGGCGCCTCCGCACTCCGCTTGACGGCCGCCCACTACCTTCGGCCTGGCATTGAAGATCTTCAGCCATAGGCCGAAGTGGGGCTGGATGCAGAGGAAGGCCTCGCACACGACGATAAACGCCGAGATGTTGAGGATAAAATTCGGGGCCAGGTCGTGGAAGTCCAGGCCGTAGTAGAACATGAGCCCCCGGACAAATGGGTAAAGTGGAAAACCTAGTCCACGGAGGAAGTGGGGGAGAAATACCACCCTCTCATGGGGCCTGGGGGTTGGAATGAGCTGCCCCGCGTCGGGCAGCCTGTGCGTGATGTCGCCGGACAAATATCCGGCCTCCCGCAGTCTTGTGATGTGCCCCTCCGTGACGGAGGAGGCCATCCACCTGCCTCCCGCTCCTGACATGGTTGGAGAAGGTTGAGGTGGGATGTGCGGACTTGGGCGCTGGAGCTCGAGTGCGCGGAAATGGATTAGCAAAGGAGGAAGAAGGCGTAGGTGAAAAGGTGGATCCTTATCCCTTATATGGACGGACGGCTATGCATCCCCACCAGCCTGGTAAAACTCGCTTATCTCCCAAGCGCCGTAATCAATGGCGGCGGATGGGTTACCCACGTCCGTATTGATGAGAATCCGGAATAAGGGGCACGATCTATGCTTTGATAAGGCGTGCCAAGGAAACCGCCCGCTAAACGCGCTAAGGTGGAGCGGTAAAAACGATTCATATAAAGGCCTGGCAGGTGTGATGTCACGCCGCTGAATACGTCGGCAGATCTGTGCAAAAATTATTCTCTACGTGTTATGTGGAACTTGTTTTGCGAGCGGACACTATCCTGGTGTTCAAAACCTTCCATGAAGTATTCGGAGGAGGAACCCGCCTTGCAATGCCGAATACAATATGCGCGCCGGACTCGTCGTCATTGAAGCCTGGTTCAGGGCTACTCTTGAGGAGTCTGGACTAGGGGTGTCCGGATAGCGAACTATCATCACGGCGGACTCCAAGACTATGAAGATACAAGATTGAAGACTTCGTCCCGTGTCCGTATGGGACTTTCCTTGGCGTGGAAGGCAAGCTTGGCGTCTACGGATATGTAGATCTCCTACCATTGTAACCGACTGTGTAACCCTAACCTATCCGGTGTCTATATAAACCGGAGGGTTTTAGTCCGTAGGACGAACAACAATCATACCATAGGCTAGCTTCTAGGGTTTAGCCTCCTTGATCTGGTGGTAGATCTACTCTTGTACTACCCATATCATCAATATTAATCAAGCAGGAGTAGGGTATTACCTCCATCGAGAGGGCCCGAACCTGGGTAAAAACATCGTGTCCCTTGTCTCCTGTTACCATCCGCCTAGACGCTCAGTTCGGGACCCCCTACCCGAGATCCGTCGGTTTTGACACCGACACAACCCCTCATGGGGCTCTGGAGTAGGGTCGATCTGTCCCTTGGCGGGAGTCTATGAGCGATCTCCTTGGCCAAATATCTGGCCTCCCGAAGCTCCTTGATATCCCTCTTCTTGACGGAGGAGGCCATCCACTTACCCCCAGCTCCGGATTCGGACATCTTTGGAGTGCTTTCTCGGACGAGGGAAAAGCTAAGAGCTTGGGCGCTGGAGCTCAGGGACGGAAGGGCTGAGGAGGAGCCGAGGTGTGGGTGAAGAAAGGGAATCCTTATCCCCTTATAAAGGCCATGAATATCAAGCGTGTCCCCACTCACCTTAAACTCGCCTATTCCCAAGGGCCGTGCAAACGGCACGGTTGGGTCATCCACGCCCGTCTTGATGAGAATCCCGTAATAAGGGGACACGATCCTGCTTCGACAAGACGTGCCAATGACAACCGCGTCTCAAAACGTGGAGTGGCAGACGAAAAACGGTTCGAAATTATGAACGAACATACTTCATATCATGTTGTAAAAAGCTGTTAGCAGGTTAGACTTGTGTAAAAATATATTCTCTCTGTGGTTGTGCATGGTGTGTGACAGGTCCGGATACTATCATCGCATCCGAAGACTATCTTGAAGTTCGGATAGAAGGGAACCCGCCTTGCAATGCCGAAGACAATCTGCACGTCGGACTCCTCATCATTGAAGCCAGGTTCAGGGGCTAGTGAGGGAGTCCTGGACTAAGGGGTCCTTGGGCGTCCGGCCTGTTATCCATGGGCCGGGCTGATGGGCTGTGAAGACGTGAAGGCCGAAGACTGTACCTGTGTCTGGATTGAACTCTCCTTGGCGTGGAAGGCAAGATTGGCGACCGACTCTGAAGATTCCTTCTTATGTAACCGACTCTATGTAACCCTAGATCCCCTCGGTGCCTATATAAACCGGAGGGGTTAGTCTGGAAAGCAGATATTCATTTCCATAGTCATACAGGCTAGACTTTTAGGGTTTAGACATTACGATCTCGTGGTAGATCAACTCTTGTAATACTCATATTCATCAAGATCAATCAAGCAGGAAGTAGGGTATTACCTCCATAGAGAGGGCCCGAACCTGGGTAAAACATCGTGTCCCCCATCTCCTGTTACCATCGATCCTAGACGCACAGTT
Organism: Aegilops longissima; assembly: GCA_021605205.1. Lineage (NCBI taxonomy): Eukaryota > Viridiplantae > Streptophyta > Magnoliopsida > Poales > Poaceae > Aegilops > Aegilops longissima. Next base: position 160,512,847 of record CM038682.1, read on the forward strand.
CGGGACCCCCTACCCGAGATCCGCCGGTTTTGACATCGACACCCCCCAACGCCGAACCAAGACCACTGCCACCAAGACCAAGGAGACATCTATGGGCATGGATGAGATGCCACTAGCTAAGTTTGTCTCTCGCAGGAAGCTCAACCCCTATGTGAAGCCCCGTGAGAATTTCAGAGGGAATGATTTGTTCTGGACCAAGCAGCAGAATCTTATTTTTCTGGATGTGATCAAGGCCAAGCAGAACATCTACGTGGACGTACACTGGATCGACATGGATCACATGAGGAAGGGTAAACACCGGATATATTTTGATGAGGCCTTGGACATGGTGGAGCAATTTGGCATTGAGGACCTGATCACTTTCCACCTGGACTTCGACCCCGAGATTGTGGCTCAGTTCTTTGCTTCGGTCCACTTCCGTACTGATGAGGAACGGACCATGACATGGATGACCAATGGATAGAAGATGACTGCTAAGTGGAAGGAGTTCATGGCGATGCTCCAGGTTCGTGATGAGGGGCTCAACACGCCCGTTGGTGTTCGCCCTCATGCCAACCCCGAGCCAGCAAGCAAAAACAAGCTTCAGCCCTACTTTGTTGAGAAGAAGCTTCCTAGCAAGAAGGCATGGGTGCTGAACCCATTCCTTGACATCATGCACCAGATCTTCCGCAACTCCCTCTTTCCGCGCATTGGTGACAAGGATAAGGTGCATGCTTATCTCGTGGATATGATGCTCATCTGTGAGGAGGCGCGTCTCGCTCAGACGCAACCACTTGATGTCTCACATATCATGTGGTGTGAGCTACGATTTGCGGTGTTCAACCATAAGGTACCCATCTATGGACCTTACCTGTTCCACTTGATCTCGAGGACTTGGGAGCAGCTCTATCCCAACGATGAGTTTGTTGCCCCCGGCTGGATTCGTCATGAGCCCATCAAGCTCCGCATCAAGAGCCAATGGGCTAACACCACTATCCGTGCTAAGGCAGAGGCTTCTAAGATGGATGTGGATGAGGATGAGATTGAGGAGGAAGAAGTGGATGAGGACAGCTCTGAGGGTTACTCGCCTTCATCTTCTGAGCCCACCTGGGCTAAGAAGCTGAAGAACAAGATGAAGGCTTTGTTCTGCATGCAGGCCAAGGGACAGTACAGGACCCATGTTGCTTCCAAGGAGAGTCGCCGGCGCGACAAGAGGATCTTGAGGATGTTTGGCGAGCAGGTATCAAGCGGGTCCGAGAAGCACATCACCCTAGAGGCTGAATGGATGGTGAAGCAGGGCTACCAGTGGACTGAATCTGAGGAGGAGACCATTCCCGCTGCCGAGACCGACGAGGAGCGTGATGAGTGATCGTTTCAGCTTGGACTACCACCTGTGTCGTAGGTGTCCTCTCTGCCTTTTTGGCGTCTCGATGCCAAAGGGGGAGAGAGTGTAGGATTTGCGAGTTGTGTCGTGTTTTTTCGCTCTATCGCTTTGCTTTCGTTCTGTTGAACCTCATCCGCTTTGGTTTAGTTTGTGCTCATGAGACTAGACTCTATATCATATGGTGTAAGACATATGCACTCTAGCGTACTTTATTGTCTTTCATGCTTAGTAGCCCGTGAGCCTATGCTATCTTGTGCCCTTTACTTTATGCTCATATTTATTATCTTGCCTCCTTGCTTAGTGTTAGTTATATTGTTGCAAGATTTGCCTCGTCAATAAAATATAGCGGGAGTGTTGATCCTAGTATGTGTGCCGTGCAGTCCAAAGCATTTCTATAAGAGAGCACACATCTAGGGGGAGCGCGTCTATATTTTATAGATGTTGGGTTTGCCTATGGTTCATTTTATTTCCCTATGTGCAAATCATGCATTGTCATCAATCCACCAAAAAGGGGGAGATTGTAAGGGCATATTTATCCCTAAGTGGTTTTGGTGATTGATGACAATGCATTTGAGGACTAATCGTGTGCATTGAGCATTTCAGATATCTCATGTTTACGCACAAGACGATTTGTTGCCCCTCAGAGTCTTGTGAAGACGGAGTTTTTCCTACGTTTCTTTTCGATGGATTTGAGTCATAGGAAAGCCGTACTATTAAGAGGGGGTCCGCTTTTTTGAAAGGTTTGGGTGGAATCATCACGTACACGTATGTTCCTTTTGCACCACCTTTCCTTTGGCTCTTTGGAGCATCCTCCGGTTTTCCGTGTCTCTGCAAAATGAAGGACTCCTAGTGTTGTTGTGCTAGGGTATGCGCTAGTACTGCTCACGGGAGCGGTAGTACCGGCCAGGGACGCGGTAGTACCGCTCCACGGGCGCAGTAGTACCGTGGCCTCAGGCATGGCACAACAACACGAGCGGAAGTAGGGGCGGATGTAATTTTTTACATCCGCGTCCTGTGCGGTAGTACCGCTCCAGGTTTGCGGTAGTACCGCATCGGATTTTTGCATAGATCGAAACTCAGCGGAAGTAGCCACAGATGTAATTTTATATGTCCATGCCTTCCCAGCCTAGACAAATCCTGCCTTGTGGTAGTACCGCAAGGGGGAGCGGTAGTACCGCTCCGGCGGTTCTACCGCTCTTTGCTTCAACGCATCAGGGCTGGTCTAGCCCCTGCCGCGCATACGGTAGCACCGCGGTGCCCCACGGTAGTACTGCAGGCCCTTGCGGTAGTACCGCACGTCTGGTGCGGTAGTACCGCAAGTCGTGGGCTGAGTGAGTGGATAACGGTTGGATTTGTCCTATCACTATAAGAGGGGGGTCTTCTTCTCCGAGTTGACCACCTCTTCCATCCCTAAGCTCCATTTTCACCCGATCTCTCTCCCTAGCCAATCAAACTCGTTGATTTTCTAGGGATTGGTTGAGAAGGCCCCAATCTACACTTCCACCCAGAGAAATTTGATTTCACCCACTAATCCCTTGCAGATCTTGTTACTCTTGGGTGTTTGAGCACCATAGACGGTTGAGGTCACCGCGGAGCCATATTCCATTGTGTTGAAGCTTCGAGGTGTCGTTGGGAGCCTCCAATTAAGTTGTGGATATTTTCCCAACCTTGTGTGTAAAGGTCCGGTCACCGCCTCCAAGGGCACCAATAGTAGAATCACGGCATCTCGCATTGTGTGAGGGCGTGAGGAGAATACTGTGGCCCTAGTGGCTTCTTGGGGAGCATTGTGCCTCCACACTGCTCCAACGGAGGCGTACTTCCCCTCAAAAGGAAGGAACTTCGGTAACACATCCTCGTCTTCACCGGCTCCACTCTTGGTTATCTCGTACCTTTACTTGTGCAAGCTTATATTGTGTTGCATCTCTTGCTTGCTTGTGTGCTTGTTGTTGTTGCATCATATCGGTTGTTCACCTAGTTGCACATCTATACAACCTACTTTGATGCAAAGTTTAAATTGGTAAAGAATAGCTAAAAATTATTAGTTACCTATTCACCCCCCTCTAGTCAACTATATCGATCCTTTCACAAAGTACTGTCAGAGGTCTCATACCTCTCGACACGGGCATGAGTCTGAAATACTGGAACATCCCATATGCTCCATGGCGTTCAAAACGTTTTTGAAGTCCCGGTTTTAAGCCGTAAAGCATGGTGCACTAAACTATCAAGTAGTCATCTTATCGAGCTTGCCAAATGTTCATAACGTCTGCATCTGCTCCTGCAAGAGGTCTGTCACATAGCAGTGCATCAAGGACATAATTCTTCTATGCAGCAATGAGGATAATCCTCAGATCACGGACCCGGTCCACATCTTTGCTACTAACATCTTTCAACTTAGTTTTCTCTAGGAACATATGAAAAATAAAACAGTGCTATATCGCGAGATATTGATCTACAACATAGATTTGCAAATACTAACATGAGTAAGTTCATGATAAATTAAGTTCAATTAATCATATTACTTAAGAACTCCCACTTAGATTGACATCCCTCTAGTCATCTAAATGATCACGTGATCCATATCAACTAAACCTTGTCCGATCATCACGTGCGATGGAGTAGTTTTCAATGGTGAACATCACTATGTTGATCATATCTACTATATGATTCATGTTCGACCTTTCGGTCTCAGTGTTCCGAGGCCACATTTGCATATGCTAGGCTCGTCAAGTTTAACCCGAGTATTCTGCACGTGCAAAACTGGCTTGCACCCGTTGTATGTGAACGTAGAGCTTATCACGCCTGATCATCACGTGGTGTCTCGGCACGATGAACTGTAGCAACGATGCATACTCAGGGAGAACACTTGTACCATGAAATTTAGTGAGGGATCATCTTATAATGCTACCACTGTACTAAGCAAAATAAGATGCATAAAGGATAAACATCACATGCATTCAAAATATGTGACATGATATGGCCATCATCATCTTGTGCCTTTGATCTTCATCTCCAAAGCACCGTCATGATCTCCATCGTCACCGGCTTGACACCTTGATCTCCATCGTAGCGTCATTGTCGTCTCGCCAACTATTGCTTCTACGACTATCGCTACCGCTTAGTGATAAAGTAAAGCAATTACATGGCGATTGCATTTCATACAATAAAGCGACAACCATAAGGCTCCTGCCAGTTGTTGATAACTTCTACAAAACATGATCATCTCATACAACAATTTATATCTCATCACGTCTTGACCATATCACATCACAACATGCCCTACAAAAACAAGTTAGACGCCCTCTACTTTGTTGTTGCAAGTTTTACGTGGCTGCTACGGGCTTCTAGCAAGAACCGTTCTTACCTACGCATCAAAACCACAACGATTTTTCGTCAAGTGTGTTGTTTTAACCTTCAACAAGGATCGGCCGTAGTCAAACTCGATTCAACTAAAGTTGGAGAAACAGACACCCGCCAGCCACCTGTGTGCAAAGCACGTCGGTAGAACCGGTCTCATGAACATGGTCATGTAATGTTGGTCCGGGCCGCTTCATCCAACAATACCGCCGAATCAAAGTAAGACGTTAGTGGTAAGCAGTATGACTATTATCGCCCACAACTCTTTGTATTCTACTCGTGCATATCATCTACGCATAGACCTGGCTCCGATACCACTGTTGGGGAACATAGCATGCAATTTCAAAAATTTCCTACGCTCACGCAAGATCTATCTAGGAGATGCATATCAACAAGAGGGGGAGAGCATGTTCATACCCTTGAAGATCGCAAAGCGGAAGCATTTATCAACACGGTTGATGTAGTCGTACACCTTCACGATCCGTCCCGATCAAGTACCGAACGTACGACACCTCCACACTCAGCACACGTTCAGCTCGATGAAGTCCTCGCCTTCTTGACCAACAAGACGGGTGAGGTCGTAGATGAGTTCCGGCAGCACGACGGCGTGGTGACGGTGTTAGTGAAGAACAATCTCCGCAGGGCTTCGCCAAGCACAACGGAAACTATGACGGAGGATAAACTAGAGGGGACGGGGTTTTCGGCACACGGCTCGGTGATTCTTGATGTGTTCCAGGTGCTATCCCATCCCCTCTATTTATATGTTGAGCCCTGGGGTCGAAACTTGGAGTAAAAGCCTCCTCAAAGTCGGTTTTGCCCGCAGCGAAGAGTCCTTCTCGGACTTCCAGGACCAGATGCCACAGTCCTTGGCATCTAGCCCAGACGTCATGGGCCTCTGTCACAGCCCCAGATCAACCCTAGAGCTTGCTTGTAACTAGTAGCATTGCATCCATGCATCATGTTTAATTTCCATGAAATTTGAAATGGGGATGATCAAGCCCTAGCGCTAAAACAATTCAGATAGGTTCAACTTCAAAATATCTTCAAGAACCCAAAGTGGTTTGCAAAAATGTTCATGATTAATGGAAAAAGGTGAAAACCATATCCAGAGATGATGGATATTTTTTCAAGACATTTTGGATATTTTGAATAAACCATATTGTATTTGAATTGGGGCATTTAAATACTATTAATATTTTAAATGCTCCAACAATTTTGAAAATAGTTAAGGGCCTCTGAAATAATTCAGTTAATGCCCACAAATATTTTCAGGATTTATTTAAATGGTTTAGTATTTTACTAAACTAAAACAAACAGAAAAATAGAAAAGAGAATAATAAAAGAGGGGAGAGAACTGTACCTGACCAGTTACCTGCGCAGCCCACCTAGTGGCCCAGCCTTCTCTTCCCCCCCCCCTCCTCCTCGCTGGCCCAGTTGGCCCAGCCCAGCCCACCTACCCCCACCGCTCATCGTCTTCCTCTGCCAGAAGGCAGAGGCGAGGCGTGAAGGCCCAGCGATGCCGACGGCCACCTCCTGCCTGGCTGCCTGCGTCCCCGCTGGCCGGACGCCTCCACGTGACGCCACGCGCCTCCCCGAAACCCCCCTCGGCCCCTCTCCTCTCTCCAGAACGCCTCCCTCTCCTCTGCTCCCTCTCTCTCGCCCGGACCGAGCGCCGTCGTCGCCGCCCCTCGCTGCCCTCGCGGCCACCGCCACCCTCTCTCCTCCCCGGCATGTCCCCAAGCTCCGCCGAGCCCTCTCTCCCCTCCTCACCGAGCCTCCCGACACCGGAGCGCCCGAGGCGCCGCCCGCCATTTTCCCCTTCTCGGACCCGCGGACTTCATCGACAATTCGTCGGCTCGAACCTCCCGAGCTCGCCGATGCCATCGTCGCACTCACGGTGAGCCCCGAGTTGTTTCCCCTCTTCCCGACTCGTTCCCTCCCTAGCCACCATTCCCATCATGTCGAAGCTCGCCGCCGTGCCTCGTCGCCGGCGTGGCTAGAGCCCTTTGGCTCGGCCAACCCCACCTCCGTGCTCAGCGCAGCACCAGAGCACACGAGCACGCGCCAACACCCCCTAGCGCCTGCATCGCCTAACCGCCGTTGGCGAACTCCGTGGCCGCCAACCTCGTCGCCGACGCCGATTCCGCCGCCCGAGCTCAAGCCAATCCACCAAGAGCTTGGCTCCTCCCAGCTCCTCCTAGATGCTCTCCATGGGCCATTTGGTCGCCGAAGTGGCAAAACCACTCGCCATTGCCGGCTGGCTCGCCGGTGGCTAAACGCCGCAGCCAGCGTGGGATTTGACCATGGGTGGGCCTGGTTGACTCTCTGAGTCAATGACGGTGGGGCCCGACTACATTTAATAACTAGGTTTAGTTTTAATTAAAATCTAATTAAGTTAATTACTCTGACACGTGGGACCCACTGCCAGTTTGACCCGGACCAGCCCTGTTGACCTGATGACGTCATGCCAACGTCATGCTGACGCAGTAAACCCCTTTTCAGGAATTATTTTAATTCAGGAAATTCCAGAAAATGCCCTACACTTTAATAAATCATAGAAATTCAACCGTAACTCGGATTGAAATAAGTTATATATGAAAAATGATCAGAAAAATATGAAGAATCTGTTTATGCCATGATCATGCATGTTTGAACAAGTTAACCTCACTGAATAGGATGAATCATGATTAGGGTAATTTATGAAATAGCATTTGGAGTTGGAGTTCAACCTTGTTTGAATTCCACTTCAACTAACTTGGATTATTATTGCATTAGGTGAATTCAGTACCTTAACATGATCATGCATCATATATGTGCATTGCATTGATTGTGTTCTCTCTTGTTTGCCGGTAATTGTCCCCTCTCGGTAGACGATGTACCGACGATGAGTTCGATGACACCGATGAAGAACTATATTATCTTCAGAAGTGCCAGGCAAGCAAAACCCCCTTGTTCATTCCGATACAATCCCACTCTCTCGCTCCTGCTCTATTTTACTGCATTAGGACAACAACGACTCATGTGTTACTTGTTGCGGTAGCTGAACCCCTTGATCCTTTGCATGACTGTCATTCCACAAGAATTAGATGAAACCCACTAGCATGAGTAGGAATTGTTTGAGCCATGTTGTGCCTACTCATTTATGTTTGTTTGTCATGCCTGCTACTGCTTAGAGTTGAGTCGGGTCTGATTCATAGGGAATGAATTGGAATTGTTATGAACATGTCCTATTGTGTGTGAGCTAAGTGTGTGAACACGATTTGGTAAAGGTAGCGGTGAGAGGCCATGTAGGAGTGCATGGTGGGTTGTCTCATTGCAGCCGTCCTCGAGGAACTGAGTTACGTGTTTGTGATCCATGAAACAGTTACTACCACGCATTGGGCCCAAACCAATGGACCCTCTCGGCTTCTTGACCACCCTTGTCCTCGGTCAGGGAGTTGCAAGTAGTTTCGTGTTTGTAGCATGTTTGGGGGCCGCATACGCAACGCTGACCTTAGGGGTGGGTTGTGTTGCGGTAGGCACCGTGGTTCGTGTACCGAAAGTGCCCGCTTGGTATCTCGGGAACCCTGCACACATCGTTCGGGGCTGTATGGGAAACCTCGGCGGACTCCTGCGGATGGAACCGAATAGGCGATAAACCTGGACTAGGGACTTGAGTGTTTAGGTAGGCCGTGGCCGACACCCACGTTGGGCTTCCGCTTGAAGGTTGCCGAGTACATGTCGTAAACGGCGGTAAGTGGTGAGCGTGTGTGAAGAAGTACACCCTGCAGGGTTTAATATGATCTATTGAATAGCCGTGTCCACGGAGAAGGACTTCGGGTTGCCTATATCAGTTCATAGACAAGTGAAAGTGGATACTCTAAAATGCGCAAGATAAGCGTGAGTGCTATGGATGGCGTTCTCGTAGGGAGACGGAGGCGGGTCCATAGTGGTGTATTGATATGGTGAATATGTGGACTCGTGTGCCACCTCAAAAGAGTTACTTGCATCGTAGTTCAGGATAGCCACCGAGTCAAAGCTGGCTTGCTGCGGTCAAACTCCACCACCCCTTTTGATAATGATGCATATGTAGTTAGTTCGATGTAAGTCTTGCTGAGTACAATTGTACTCACGTTTGCTTATTTTATGTTTTGCGAGAGACGCGTCGGTCGCTAGTAGTTCCGCTTGGCTTGACGTTTAGCTTGTTACCTCAGCTACGATCTTGTGCCTCGGCAGATCTGGTAGATAGTCGCTTCTCAGCCTTTTTCATTTATAGTTGTGCGTACTGGACATGTTTAGCTTCCGCTTGTGCTTTGACTTGTATGTTTCGAGTGTTGGGTCATGAGACCCATGTTTGTAATATCTCGCTCTTGAGCCTAATGAATAATATTTTGAGTCGAGAGTTATGTTGTGATGCCATGTTGTATCTACACATATTGAGCATATTGTGTGTATGTTTGAAATGCTTGGTATGTGTGGGATCCGACAAACTAGTTGTTTATCCTTGGCAGCCTCTCATATGGGGAAATGTAGTCTCATGCCTCCGAGCGATAGTAGTCCGCTACAGCCCGGTTCACCGAGTCCTGCTAGCCCAAAGACTACTGCTTGGACACTTGATCTGGCGGCATGTGTTTCACTTCGTTCCTATGTCATCCCTTCGGGAAATGTCACGCGGTGTTATTCGAGTCTGCCTAGCCTGCTACAGCCGGGATACCGAGTCCTGTTAGCCAGTGCTACAGCCCGAATATATCGTTGATGACCGACATGCTCGATGTGATTCATGTATGCCTGTCCCCATGGGTTAGTGCCGCTTTGGGTTCACGACTAGCCATGTCGGCCCGGTTCTTTGTCATATGGATGCTAGCGACACTATCATATCGTGAGCCAAAAGACATAAACGGTCCCGGGCCATGGTAAGGCGACACCGTGGAATACCGTGCGTGAGGCCGCAAAGTGATATGATGTGTTACATGCTAGATCGGTGTGACTTAGGATCGGGTCCCGACAGCGTTGGTATCGAGCCCGATTGCTCAGAGGATTACCAAGCCAAACTGGTCGAAGTTGTGTCTAGAAATGCTTTAGTTATGTAAGGGAATTGATTGTGGAAGGAACGTAAGGCTCTTTTTACTCCTTTACCTCATGGCCTTCTGATCTGAGTCATCCTCTTCTCGTCTACGGGGTTTAAGAACTAGGCTTCTCATCTATCTATTAGGATGACGTGTTACTAATCCATAGACCTATAAGATTGTTGGTTTTAATCCCCAGTTTAATTTCTACTATTTCTGTATGATAACTGTTGATCCTAGAATCTTGTTATGATGTTGTTGAGTGGTTATGCCACCATTTTCTGCAGGATGTCTCAAATCATTTTGAGCATTTACAGCCGTTATGCTGTCCGAGTCATCCCAGGTCTCTAAATAGTCTGATGCATTTGCAAATCCTTTCCTTCCGTTTCCGATGTCCTTTTGGTCGAATAAGCACACTAACCCGGTCGGTTGAGGTACTCTGTTGCCTCGACACATATGTTGGAACTATTATTATGACCCTAGGTGCTTAGGAGGTCACCTAGCAATTTAGCAATGCTTTTGTATCCCTAGTGTGATGATTATGGCCATCATTTTCGAAAGCATCCCGTGATGCCATTTAGTAGTAGGTAATCTACTCCTGAGTTTCTGAACCCGAGATCCACCCTACTTACTTCATGTTGTTAGTATTTGCTAGTGCCTTTAGGATATTAGTAACCTTGCGATAGTCCTCGAGGTCCGTGGTATATCCTTCTTCCAAATACCATGAATCACCTATGGCAGAAGTTCTTTTGAGCCAAAAGATCACAATAAGAGTGCTCTTGAGGAGTTCTCCATTCATAATTGTGAATCTGCCGATTCTACCTTTCTGCATGGGTTATCCGGAAGAAATGTTGAGCTTGCTCGACATACTAATCTGTGCATCCACAACTCAGAAAATTATATGTTCCTTGAGTTGTTCTCTTAGATGCCTTCCGACCTTCATCTATCAATTGATAGCCAAGGGTATGCGTGCATTTGTTTATCAATGCTATTACTCATGTGGTCCGTCAAGCCATTCTATTCCGGAATGACCAGGAGAAACAAACTCCAGAGCCTCATCCATATCTAGGATTGGGTCAAAGCAATTGTACTTCGCGGATCAAAATGCCAATCCAGCTTTTGACTCTGTTCCACCTGGAGTGTTACCATCTTTATGTCAAGAATGTCATGAGAATTGCACCTTCTCTTATGAATTCTTGATGCAGTGATACTTCTCACCATCATCATTCATTCCTCGGTCTTCGTGTTGTTGTAACCGGAGAGTCGACAAGTGAATTATGATGTGTGAAATCAATACCCCGAGCAACTTGTTGCTTGGCAGCTAATGGACATTATCCTCATTCTTAGCGTGTTGGTTATTAAACCATCATCCTAAGATTGATCGTGCTACCTAGTCCTTATTTCTGGTGCACATTTCGATTGATGAGTTAGGATCTTGTCTAGTCCTCACTCATTTGATCATATCGTCTTGCCCTGAAAAGCAAGATTGCTCTCGAGCTTAGTAGCATACCGGTGGTTCATGACTTTCCAAATATCTTCTTGGAAGTGTTATCAGGTTGTCACCTGACCGCTATGTTGAGTTCGTGATCATATTGGTTTTCTTCTGAACCACCCCTTCTCCAAGAATCTGTGTTGAATACCCCTGAGCTAGTTGGTTAAGCCAAACAACAACTTGGAGAGTTGGAAGATAAAAGCTTGTCCAACTTAGTTCGTTCCAAAGGGATATTCTTGTGTAGTGTGTGTTGAAGTAGGATGATATCTTCATCGATTGGTCCTCGTGATCAGTTGCTGGATCTATTGTCTTATCGATCCTTTGACTTGAGGTGGGCAATCGTCAAGTCAAATCAGAACCAACGATATTCGTGATGTTGTCTTACTCGTGGTTGATCCCTCGAGCATACACCATTACATCTTTGGTCTGACCAATACTATCACGTGTTCACATGATGGTGGAAGTCCAGTGATATGGAAATTCCGATGAGTTGCTGTTGAGCCCATCAGTAGCATTTTGTCTCCCCCATGAGTCATGTTGAGCATCAACCTAGTATTGGAAACTTGTGTAAGCAATTCTTCGTGTTTCGTTCATGAAGCATATGTTTGGATGAAAGTAGTGACTTCCTCTAATTCATGTGCATCTGGTGTAAGTTGCCGCCATGAATTTGAGAAAGGTTTGTTTTGTTCCTTTGGAATCATCCCAAGTCAGTCATGCGTGCGCGAAGTATTCTATGGTCCGATAGGTGATCATCTTCATTCCATATGGATTCCATAGCACACCAAGCCACTGATTGACTTGATCAAGGAAAAGAAGTCTATGCTTGGGATCTAATCCATGGACTTGTGTAAAGACTTCGATACCCTCGATGATGGTTCCCCACCCGAACTCGGTAGTGTTTTATTATAAGACTACCATGTGGTCATGCTTGTCTAGGACAACGTGTTCACCTGTTTGTGGCAGAACCCGCTCATGCTTTGGAGCTTACTACCTTGGTTCATATCCTGAGAATCTCGCAACGTCTTCTCGTCGATTTGTGTTGCAACCTTTCCTTTCAGACATGCTGAGTCTGAAATATCCTAACACCAACCAGATCTGAATCTCAGGCGGATATGATGGTTGGAATATTCGAACAGTTGCATTTCGTTCCCAGCTTGCACCGTCCTTGTGCTATCTCGCTATAGACTGTCTTCTTAGCAATTCTTGTCAAGGTTTATCTTCAAAAGTGGACTTACCATGGGTCCCCCCCATCTTCGATGATAAGCAAAATCATCCATTGCGTTGTCTTCAACAAGGTAGTCCACATCATCCATTCTAGTCCGGGTGTACCATTCCTCTGCATTCCATCAAATGATCGCTTGTGATTGCCTTAGGCTGGTATAAAGAGTTCCAATGATCTATGGATCAAAAGTAATTCTTTTTGCCACTTAAGGAAATAGTTCTTTGCGTCACCTTTTCGAGGTGCCCCGTTACGGGATCATAGTAAATATTTCCTCACCACCTTGACACCATCCACCATCTCCCTAAGCGTGGAATTGTTGCCACCAATCAAACCCCGTTGTTGTTCTTCCATCCCTCTCGACGCATTTTGTGTCTCAACTCGAGATGTGTCACCGTCTCAGTCCGTGAGTTGATCATGTTTACTTGATCTTCGTGAAGATCGAATCATGTAGGGTTTCCCCTTCTTTCTGTTGTCGTGTCAAGTGAAGACCTCGAAAGCAAGGACGTCAAGACTAAGATGATGGAATGAATCAACATCCTCGAGGAGGGCAAATGGATCATGAAGATCGTGATAGTCTGTGACTTCCCTTTTCCTCTTGCCTCACGTCTTGAATCTCGGGGCGAGATTCTTGTTTAGTGGGGGTGAGCTGTCACAGCCCCAGATCAACCCTAGAGCTTGCTTGTAACTAGTAGCATTGCATCCATGCATCATGTTTAATTTCCATGAAATTTGAAATGGGGATGATCAAGCCCTAGCACTAAAACAATTCAGATAGGTTCAACTTCAAAATATCTTCAAGAACCCAAAGTGGTTTGCAAAAATGTTCATGATTAATGGAAAAAGGTGAAAACCATATCCAGAGATGATGGATATTTTTTCAAGACATTTTGGATATTTTGAATAAACCATATTGTATTTGAATTGGGGCATTTAAATACTATTAATATTTTAAATGCTCCAACAATTTTGAAAATAGTTAAGGGCCTCTGAAATAATTCAGTTAATGCCCACAAATATTTTCAGGATTTATTTAAATGGTTTAGTATTTTACTAAACTAAAACAAACAGAAAAATAGAAAACAGAATAATAAAAGAGGGGAGAGAACTGTACCTGACCAGTTACCTGCGCAGCCCACCTAGTGGCCCAGCCTTCTCTTCCCCCCCCCCTCCTCCTCGCTGGCCCAGTTGGCCCAGCCCAGCCCACCTACCCCCACCGCTCATCGTCTTCCTCTGCCAGAAGGCAGAGGCGAGGCGTGTGGGCCAGCGATGCCGACGGCCACCTCCTGCCTGGCTGCCTGCGTCCCCGCTGGCCGGACGCCTCCACGTGACGCCACGCGCCTCCCCGAAACCCCCCTCGGCCCCTCTCCTCTCTCCAGAACGCCTCCCTCTCCTCTGCTCCCTCTCTCTCGCCCGGACCGAGCACCGTCGTCGCCGCCCCTCGCTGCCCTCGCGGCCACCGCCACCCTCTCTCCTCCCCGGCATGTCCCCAAGCTCCGCCGAGCCCTCTCTCCCCTCCTCACCGAGCCTCCCGACACCGGAGCGCCCCGAGGCGCCGCCCGCCATTTTCCCCTTCTCGGACCGCGGACTTCGCCGACGAATTCGTCGGCTCGAGCCTCCCGAGCTCGCCGATGCCATCGTCGCACTCACGGTGAGCCCCGAGTTGTTTCCCCTCTTCCCGACTCGTTCCTCCCTAGCCACCATTCCCATCATGCCGGCTCGCCGCCGCCGTGCCTCGTCGCCCGGCGTGGCTAGAGCCCCTTTGGCTCGAAGCCAACCCCACCTCCGTGCTCGGTGCAGCACCGAGAGCACGAGCACGCGCCAACACCCCCTAGCGCCTGCATCACCTAACCGCCGTTGGCGAACTCCGTGGCCGCCAACCTCGTCGCCGGCGTCGATTCCGCCGCCCGAGCTCAAGCCAATCCACCAAGAGCTTGGCTCCTCCCAGCTCCTCCTAGATGCTCTCCGCGGGCCATTTGGTGGAAGTGGCAAAACCACTCTACGCCTTGGCGTCGCTCGCCGGCGGCTAAACGCCGGCAGCCAGCGTGGGATTTGACCATGGGTGGGCCCTGGTTGACTCTCCTGAGTCAATGACAGGTGGGGCCCAGCCCTGTTTAATAACTAGGTTTAGTTTTAATTAAAATCTAATTAAGTTAATTACTCTGACACGTGGGACCCACTGCCAGTTTGACCCGGACCAGCCCTGTTGACCTGATGACGTCATGCCAACGTCATCGACGTATGATAAACCCTTTTCTGGAATTATTTTAATTCAGGAAATTCCGAAAATGCCCTAAACTTTAATAAATCATAGAAATTCAACAAGAACTTCGGATTGAAATAAGTTATATATGAAAAATGATCAGAAAAATATGAAGAATCTGTTTATGCCATGATCATGCATGTTTGAACAAGTTAACCTCACTGAATAGGATGAATCATGATTAGGGTAATTTATGAAATAGCATTTGGAGTTGGAGTTCAACCTTGTTTGAATTCCACTTCAACTAACTTGGATTATTATTGCATTAGGTGAATTCAGTACCTTAACATGATCATGCATCATATATGTGCATTGCATTGATTGTGTTCTCTCTTGTTTGCCGGTAATTGTCCCCTCTAGGTAGGCGATGTACCGACGATGAGTTCGATGACACCGATGAAGAACTATATTATCTTGAAGTGCCGTGCAAGCAAAACCCCTTGTTCATTCGATACAATCCCACTCTCTCGCTCCTGCTCTATTTTACTGCATTAGGACAACAACGACTCATGTGTTACTTGCTGCGGTAGCTGAACCCTTGATCCTTTGCATGACTGTCATTCCACAAGAATTAGATGAAACCCACTAGCATGAGTAGGAATTGTTTGAGCCATGTTGTGCCTACTCATTTATGTTTGTTTGTCATGCCTGCTATCGCTTAGAGTTGAGTCGGTCTGATTCATAGGGAATGAATTGGAATTGTTATGAGCATGTCCTATTGTGTGTGAGCTAAGTGTGTGAACACGATTTGGTAAAGGTAGCGGTGAGAGGCCATGTAGGAGTACATGGTGGGTTGTCTCATTGCAGCCGTCCTCGGGAACTGAGTTACGTGTTTGTGATCCATGAAACAGTTACTACCACGCATTGGGCCGAAACCAATGGACCCTCTCGGCTTCTTGACCACCCTTGTCCTCGGTCAGGGAGTTGCAAGTAGTTTCGTGTTTGTAGCATCTTTGGGGGCGCACGCAACGCTGACCTTAGGGGTGGGTTGTGTTGCGGTAGGCACCGTGGTCCGGTGTACCGAGTGCCCATTTGGTATCTCGGGAACCCTGCACACATCGTTCGGGCTGTATGGGAAACCTCGGCGGACTCCTGCGGATGGAACCCGAATAGGCGATAAACCTGGACTAGGGACTTGAGTGTTTAGGTAGGCCGTGGCCGACACCCACGTTGGGCTTCCGCTTGAAGGTTGCCGAGTACATGTCGTAAACGGCGGTAAGTGGTGAGCGTGTGTGAAGAAGTACACCTGCAGGGTTTAATATGATCTATTGAATAGCCGTGTCCACGGAGAAGGACTTCTGGGTTGCCTATATCAGTTCATAGACAAGTGAAAGTGGATACTCTAAAATGCGCAAGATAAGCGTGAGTGCTATGGATGGCGTTCTCGTAGGGAGGCGGAGGCGGGTCCATAGTGGTGTATTGATGTGGTGAATATGTGGACTCGTGCGCCACCTCAAAAGAGTTACTTGCAATCGTAGTTCAGGATAGCCACCGAGTCAAAGCTGGCTTGCTGCGGTCAAACTCCACCACCCCTTTTGATAATGATGCATATGTAGTTAGTTCGATGTAAGTCTTGCTGAGTACAATTGTACTCACGTTTGCTTATTTTATGTTTTGCGAGAGACGTCGGTCTCGCTAGTAGTTCCGCTTGGGCTTCGACGTTTAGCTTGTTACCTCAGCTACGATCTTGTGCCTCGGCAGGATCTGGTAGATAGTCAGGCTTCTCAGCCTTTTTCATTTATAGTTATCTGTATCTGGACATGTTTAGCTTCCGCTTGTGCTTTGACTTGTATGTTTCGAGTGTTGGGTCATGAGACCCATGTTTGTAATATCTCGCTCTTGAGCCTAATGAATAATATTTTGAGTCGTAGAGTTATGTTGTGATGCCATGTTGTATCTACACATATTGAGCATATTGTGTGTATGTTTGAAATGCTTGGTATGTGTGGGATCCGACAAACTAGTTGTTTATCCTTGGCAGCCTCTCATATGGGGAAATGTAGTCTCGTGCCTCCGAGCGATAGTAGTCCGCTACAGCCCGGTTCACCGGAGTCCTGCTAGCCCAGCACTACTGCTTGGACACTTGACTGGCCGGCATGTGTTTCACGCCGTTCTATATCTGTCCCGGGAAATGTCACGCGGTGTTATTCGAGTCCTGCCTAGCCTGCTACAGCCCGGGATACCGAGTCCTGTTAGCCAGTGCTACAGCCCGAATATATCGTTGATGACCGACATGCTCGATGTGATTCATGTATGCCTGTCCCCATGGGTTAGTGCCGCTTTGGGTTCACGACTAGCCATGTCGGCCCGGTTCTTTGTCATATGGATGCTAGCGACACTATCATATCGTGAGCCAAAAGACATAAGCGGTCCGGGCCATGGTAAGGCGACACCCGTGGGAATACCGTGCGTGAGGCCGCAAAGTGATATGATGTGTTACATGCTAGATCGGTGTGACTTAGGATCGGGGTCCTGATAGCCTCGGCGTCTGGCCCAGGGCCAGACGCCATAGTCTCCGGCGTTTCCCCTGGCCTCCGCAAAACTCCTTTTGCACCGACATAAAGCCCCGTGGGCTTCACCCCTTGGCCTAACCATATCATCCTATATATCAATCTTTACCTCCGGACCATTCTGGAGCTCCTCGTCATGCCCGTGATCTCATCCGGGATTCCGAACAACATTCGGTCACCAATATACATAACTCATACAGTACTATATCTGTTGGGGAGCGCAGTATTTCAAAAAATTTACCTACGATCACGCAAGATCTATCTATGTGATGCATAGCAACGAGCGGGAGAGTGTGTCCACATACCCTCATAGACCGAAAGCGGAAGTGTTAAGTAACACGGTTGATGTAGTCGAACGTCTTCGCGATCCAACCGATCAAGTACCGAACGCACTGCACCTTCGCGATCTGCACACGTTCAGCTCGTTGACGTCCCTCGAACTCTTGATCCAGCTGAGGCCGAGGGAGAGTTTCGTCAGCACGACGGCGTGATGACGGTGATGATGAAGTTACCGATGCAGGGCTTTGCCTAAGCACTACAATGATATGACCGAGGTGGAAATATGTGGAGGGGGGCACCGCACACGGCTAAGACAATTGTCAACTTGTGTGTCTATGGGGTGCCCCCTGTCGGTGTCAAAACCGGCGGATCTCAGGTAGGGGGTCCCGAACTGTGCGTCTAAGGCAGATGGTAATAGGAGGTGGGGGACACAATGTTTACCCAGGTTCGGGCCCTCTCAATGGAGGTAATACCCTACTTCCTGCTTGATTGATCTTGATGATATGAGTATTACAAGAGTTGATCTACCACGAGATCATAGAGGCTAAACCCTAGAAGCTAGCCTATGATTATGATTATTCTTACCCTACAGACTAAACCCTCCGGTTTATATAGACACCGGAGGGGGCTAGGGTTACACAGAGTCGGTTACAAGGGAGGAGATCTACATATCCGAATTGCCAAGCTTGCCTTCCACGCAAAGGAGAGTCCCACCCGGACACGAGATGAAGTCTTCAATCTTGTATCTTCATAGTCCAACAGTCCGTCCAAGGTATATAGTTCGGCTGTCCGAGGAACCCCTAATCCAGGACTCCCTCAGTAGCCCCTGAACCAGGCTTCAATGACGATGAGTCCGGCGCGCAGATTGTCTTCGGCATTGCAAAGCGGGTTCTTCCTCCGAATTCTCCATAGAAGATTTTGAGAACAAGGATCGTGTCCGGCTCTGCAAAACAAATTCCACATACCTCCATAGAGAGTACAATATCTCACAATCTATACTGCTGACAAATTTCATAGCGTGACATCACGCCACGGCCCGGTCATTATTCGAACCGTTTTCCTCAACCAGCTACTGCACATATTGCGAGGCGGTTTGCTCGGCACGTCTTGTCGAAGCAGAGATCGTGTCCCCTTATCACGGGATTCTCATCAATACGGGTGTGGGTAACCCAACCGCGCCATCAATAACGGCGCTTGGGGAATAAGCGAGTTTACCAGGCAAGTGGGGAGGCGCAGAATCCCTGCTGCCTTTATAAGGGGATAAGTACTCCCTTTTGCACCCATGCTTTCTTCCTCCTCATCCATTCCCCTTCGCTCGAGCTCCAGCGCCCGAGCGTTCGTCTTCTCCGCCCACAAAGGTCTTCCAAAAATGTCCGGATATGGAGCAGGAGGCAAGTGGATGGCCTCTACCGTCCGGGAGAAGGATATCAAAAAGCTTCGGGAGGCCGGGTATCTGGCCAAGAAAATCAGCCACAGTCTCCAGACGGCGGGACAGATCGTCCCTACTCCGGAACCCCATGAGAGGGTTGTATTTCTCCCTCATTTTGTCCGTGGGCTAGGGTTTCCCCTCCACCCGTTCGTTCACGGCATCATGTATTATTACAGGATCGATTTTTATGATCTATCCCCCAATTCCTTCCTCAACATCTCGACATTCATCGTCGTGTACGAGGCCTTTCTCTGCATCTCGCCACACTTCGGCTTATGGCTAAAGATCTTTAATGTGAAGCCCAAGGTAGTGAGCGGCGAGCACGCCGAGTGCGGGGGTGCTATGGTGAGCAAGATGCCCAACATCACATGGCCAACAGGTACTTTTAATGATTTCATCAAAGAGTGGCAACAACAATGGTTTTACATCACTGAGCCGCGCGACACGGAATGGGCCGCTGCTCCCGAGTTCCGATCCGGAGCCCCTCTGCGGCTTACGTCCTGGCCCAAGAACAGCCTGGACTGGTCTTCGTCCGACGAACTTTCGATGCTCCAGACGCGCGTTAAGGATATGGAAGACAAGAATATCGAACTTGTCAATGTAGTCCAGGTGATGTTAGTTCGCCGGATCCTGCCTTGTCAACACCGGACTTGCAATTTATGGGAATTCGATCCAGCCAAGCACCAGACCCTACGAGAGCTCTTGTAACCGGCAACCTCTGTCCAACCAGAGGTGTCGGATGCTTTGTGGGCAGCGCTGAAGAGCGCCTCCATCGTTGATGAACACCGTGCCCTTATGGGCGCGGTGATTGAGAAGATTCAGTCTACTGAGAGTGGAATGAATAAAGCCAGTATCAGCCTTATAACAGGCTTTGAGGTATGTTTTATGAGGTTTCGAAGAGTGTCATAGAATGGATAGTTGAAAGTGCAACTATCCCGAGGTGGTTTTGGTAATTCATAACAGCATATAGCTCATTGAGCTAATGCTATTCCAAGACAAATATTTCTGGAAAGCTCAATGAATGGCATGGAATGGATGATGAAAGTGGATCCCTCAAAATATTAACGACAAAGGATTCGCTCAAGCTCAAAAGCTCAAGACTCTACATTTTACATTTTAGTGATCCAAGATCACATTGAGTCTATAGGAAAAGCCAATACTATCAAGGAGGGATGAGGTGTTGCTTAATGAGCCTCTTGCTTCATGTGCTTAGTGATATGCTCCAAAAACCCTCGACTACTTTCTCACATCCACATATGACCTAAACCTAAAGTCAAAATAGGTCCTACCGATTCTTTCTATCCGGCGCCACCGAGTTCAAGTGTCATAGCCACTGCCACAAACCCTAGGCAAATCGGTTTCACCGATAGGGATCTCGGTCTCACCGAGATGGGATTGTAATCTCTCTGTTTCCCTTCGTAACGTTTCGGTCTAACCGAAGTGAGCGATCGGTCCCACCAAGATTGCAATGCAAACTCTCTATTTCCCTTTCGTAACATTTCGGTCTCACCGAAAAGAGCGAATCGGTCCCACCGAGTTTACCTGACCAACTCTTTGGTTAGCTGTTTACCAAAATCGGTCTCACCAAGTTTGTGTAATCGGTCTCACCGAGATTACGTTATGCCCTAACCCTAACCATATCAGTCCTACTGAGTTGCATGTCGGTCCCACCGAAAACCCTAACGGTCACTAGGTTTACTGAATCGGTCCGACCGAGTTTGTTGATTCGGTCCCACCGAGCTTGGTAAATTCTGTGTAACGGTTAGATTTTGTGTGGAGGCTATATATACCCCTCCACCTCCTCTTCATTCATGGAGAGAGCCATCAGAACAAACCTACACTTCCAACTTGCTAGTTCTGAGAGAGAACCACCTACTCATGTGTTGAGGCCAAGATATTCCATTCCTACCATATGAATCTTGATCTCTAGCCTTCCCCAAGTTGCTTTCCACTCAAATCTTCTTTCCACCAAATCCAAATCCTGTGAGAGAGAGTTGAGTGTTGGGGAGACTATCATTTGAAGCACAAGAGCAAGGAGTTCATCATCAACACACCATTTGTTACTTCTTGGAGAGTGGTGTCTCCTAGATTGGCTAGGTATCACATGGGAGCCTCCGACAAGATTGTGGAGTTGAACCAAGGAGTTGTAAGGGCAAGGAGATCGCCTACTTCGTGAAGATCTACCGCTAGTGAGGCAAGTCCTTCGTGGGCAACGGCCATGGTGGGATAGACAAGGTTGCTTCTTCGTGGACCCTTCGTGCGTGGAGCCCTCCGTGGACTCGCGCAACCATTACCCTTCGTGGGTTGAAGTCTCCATCAACGTGGATGTACGATAGCACCACCTATCGGAACCACGACAAAAACATATGTGTCTCCAATTGCGTTTGAATCCTCCAAACCCTTCCCTTTACTTTCTTGCAAGTTGCATGCTTTAAATTCCGCTGCTCATATACTCTTTGCATGCTTGCTTGAAATGTGTGAAGATTGCTTGACTTGTGCAAAGATAGCTAAAATCTGCCAAAGTCTAAAATTGGGAAAAGATTAAGTTTTTAATTGGTCAAGTAGTCTCATCAACCCCCTCTAGACATACTTCAAGGTCCTACAAGTGGTATCAGAGCTTCGGTCTCCATTTGCTTTGATTTCCATAGCTTTTCGTGGTTGAGGGAGTTCCGGACAAGGGGGTGTCCGGATAGCCGAACTATCATCATCGGCTGGACTCCAAGACTATGAAGATACAAGATTGAAGACTTCGTCTCGTGTCCGGATGGGACTTTCCTTGGCGTGGAAGGCAAGCTTGGCGATACGGATATGTAGATCTCCTACCATTGTAACCGACTCTGTGTAACCCTAGCCCTCTCCGGTGTCTATATAAATCGGATGGCTTTAGTCCATAGGAGGAAGAACAATCATACCATAGGCTAGCTTCTAGGGTTTAGCCTCTTTGATCTCGTGGTAGATCCACTCTTGTAAGACACATCATCAATATTAATCAAGAAGGACGTAGGGTTTTACCTCCATCAAGAGGGCCGAACCTGGGTAAAACATCGTGTCCCTTGTCTCCTGTTACCATCCGCCTAGACGCTGATTCGGGACCCCCTACCGAGATCCGCGGTTTTGACACCGACATTGGTGCTTTCATTGAGAGTTCCTCTGTGTCGTCACCGATAGGCTCGATGGCTTCTTCGACCATCATCAACGACGCGGTCCAGGTGAGACTTTTCTCCCCGGACAGATCTTCGTATTCGGCGGTTTCGCTGCGGGCCGATTAAGCAGCCATCTGGAGCAGATCGAAGCTCGCCCTGGCCGTCAGTCAGATTTGGAAGTTTGAACTTCATGGCTGACATCTGCGGGGACTTGATCCTCGATGGAGTCGAGCCACAGCCGAGCGTGCCGCACTGTCACGGCGAGCATGATTTAGCTCTGCAGCCGGACAGTACCCTGGAGGTCGCACTCGAACCCGCTCCGATCTTCAATTCGGAGCCGGCTGCGCAGATCGGGGACGGATGGCTAGACACCGCCTCGGGGGCTGCAACCTCTACGGCGATAGAGCCGAACACTGATCTTGTCCCTCATAAAGCTCGCGACTCCGAGGTACCGAACTCCTTGCCGGACTTCGAAATTCCCGCGCCCCCTCCGATCGAATCCGATTGGGCGCCGGTCATGGAGTTCACCGCAGCGGACATCTTTCAACTCTCACCTTTTGGCGACATCTTGAGTTCGCTAATGTACCCCTCGTTATCAGGAGAGCCCTGGCCGGACTGCGGTCAGGACGGTTGGGATGCGGACGACGAAGAAATTCAAAGCCCACCCACCACCCACTTTGTAGCCGCTGTCGACGATCTAACCGATATGCTAGACTACGACTCCGAAGACATCGACGGTATGGACGATGATGCCGGAGACGAACAAGAACCAGCGCCTACCGGGCACTGGAAAGCCACCTCATCATATGACATATACATGGTGGATATCCCAAAGGATGGGAATGGCGAAGAACAGAGGAGGATGACCCTCAAGAAACAGCCCAAGCGCCCGGCGTTAGCGGCGCCGCTCTAAATCCCGCCCACAGCAAGAATGAAGACTCCGCACCGGAGATAACAATACACCGGACGGTGCGAAGCTAATCCACTCCAAAGCAAGATCCAGCGCGGGAGGATGGAGATGCCAGCCCTCACGAGAGCGGCGGAAGAAGAGGTAGAGGATTATATGCCTCCCTCCGAGACAAGCAAGCCTCGGCGATGATGAATTGGCGTGCTCGAGGATCCCGTCGAACAAGAGCGTTTTAGACGCAGGCTTATAGCCACGGCGAACAGCCTCAAGAAAAGCAGCAACAGCTTAGAGCTGATCGGGATCTGCTAGCCGGCGAGATGGATGAAGTCCTCGCGGTCAAGAGCATGAGCTCAAACGCCCCTCAAAGCTACCCTAAGCGCAAGCTGCTCCCCGATTAGAGGAGGAGGCTTCCAACCCGCATCACCGGGGAGACAATACGGTGGCTGACCACCACCCCGTGGTCGCGACGGAGAGGCCTCTAGGCCCTTCATTAGAACCGTACCAAAGATCGCTCAAAAAGCACACGGCCACGGGGCGCCCGGACCTGCGAGATATATTGAAGGACAAGGCAAGACAATCAAGATCGATCTATGGATCGCATGGGCGCCCACGATGCGTGGCGACAACCGTCGCGCGGACCTGATAAGTCGGCGGGCGAACAAAGCAGATAAAGCTCTTTTGAGCTCCGTCGTGATATCGCCCGATCTGAGGCGCAGCACACCCACTATGCTTCACGGACGAAGTAATGGATCATCAAATCCTCGAAGGGTTTAAACCCGTCAATATTGAATCCTATGATGGCTGTGAGACCCGCGGTTTGGATCAAGACTATCTACTTCACATCCACATGGCCCGCGGTGGCGATCTTCACGCCATCAAATACCTCCCCTCAAGCTTAAAGGACCAGCCCGGCATTGGCTCAACAGCTTGCCGCCAGAGTCAATTGGGAGCTGGGAGGACTGGAAGCCGCATTCCTTGATAACTTCCGGGCACTTATGCGACCACCAGACGTTGATGACCTAAGCCACATAATTCAGCAGCAGACGAATCGGACGGACAATTCGGACACGGTTCTTAACCAAGAAAAACCAAATCGTCGACTGTCCGGATGCGGAGGCCCTCGCGGCCTTCAAGCATAACATCCATGACGAGTGGCTTGCCGGCACCTAGGACAGGAAAAGCCGAAATCCATGGCAGCCCTCACATCACTCATGACCCGCTTCTGCGGGTGAGGACAGCTGGCTAGCACGCAGCAACAACCTCAACAAAAATTCTGGCAGTCCGGACTTGAAGGACCGAAATGGCAGGCCGCGTCGTAACAAAAACAAATGCCGCATTAACGGCGACAATATTGAGGATACAGCAATCAATGCCGGATTCAGAGGCTCTAAACCCGGTCAGCGGAAAAAGCCATTCAAAATAACTACTCCGGGTCCGTCCAATTTGGACCGAATACTCGACCGCTTGTGCGGATACGGCACCCCGAAAAGCCAGTTAACCACACCAACAGGGACTGTTGGGTATTCAACGAGCAGGCAAGTTAATTGCGAAAACAATGACAAGGGGCTGCATAGCGATGACGAGGATGAGACCCAACCGCCGAACAATAGAGGACAGAAGGGTTTCCCCCCACAGGTGCGGACGGTGAACATGATATACGCAACGCACATACCCAAAAGGGAGCGGAAGCGTGCACTCAGGGATGTCTACGCGATGGAGCCAGTTGCCCCGAAGTTCAATCCATGGTCCTCCTGCGCGATCACTTTTGACCAAAGGGACCACCCACCAACATCCGCCACGGCGGATTCGCCAGACCGGTCTTAGACCCAATCGTCGATGGATTTCACCTAACGAGTCCGATGGGCGGCGGCAAAGCAGCCTGAACCTGCTTTACCGGGATACGGTCGCGCAACATGGACATAGACCCTCAAGGATTAAACCTACCAAAAGCGACCTTTAAAGGCGTCATACCAGGTGTAGAAGCCAATTGTACAGGCTCAATTACTGGAAGTGGTCTTGGATCCCGGATAACTTCGAAGCAAGGAGTTAATCTTGACATAGTCCCGTTCATGGCGGCTATCATGCCTTGCTCGGACGTGCAGCGTTTGCAAAGTTCAACACGGTGCCGCACTCGCATACCTCAAGCTCAAGATGCCGGGCCCTCGAGGAGTCATCACGGTCAACGGAAACACCGAGCGATCTCTCCGCACGAAGGAACATACAGCGGCTCTCGGCGAAGCGCAATGTAGCCTCTTAAGGCAATTCTCGAGTCCGACCGTTAAGCGGCGGACATAGCTAAGCGCCCGGAGTAACTTACAACAAGACCACTGGCACGTCCGAGCAGCGCCAGCGATGCGGCCCTAACCCCAGCTCTGCGAAGCGTCAAAGCAGGTCCTCGCGTACACCATTACGCTCGAAGATACCATGGGCATGGGGAGAGGGCACGACCACGATAAACCCAGATGCGGCTCAACCACACAGGGGCTCTCAAGTGCTTCGTTCCTTTTCTTTTCTTTTTACCTTTTACTTTTTACCCACAGGACTCCGTTTGTCGAGAGGCCTGTCCGCAGCAGAACTGCCGAACTCACGATGCAACAACCAGGGAAGGATAAAGGCTACAACGAATATACAGGTGGTCTCCATTACGAGCATTTTTATACACCAATCTGCAGCCTACCCCTGGAGGGGGACATGTTTAACAGTCCCATACCTTGCTTATCGCACTATTTGTATCATTCCGCATTCGTAGCAACACTTATTGAATAAAACAATGCAGCACCTTTTTGCTTATAATTGCATTTCTTTTTCATACATATGTTCATTCATGTTGCATCCGTACAATTTGGTACGGCTAATATACACCAGGGACTTATGTTTCCCGCATTATGGTATGATGAGTCCGAACACTTTCACAAGTGCGGCACCCCGAACTTATAGCACTATATGCATCGGCTCCGAATCATGTCTTGGGTCAATAGTTGGGTTTGCCCGGCTCCCATGTTTTGGTACCTTACGTTCCGTTATATCGGCTATGGTAGCACTGGGAGAACCACTGCGATTCCGCCCCAGTTGAGCTGGGTTAACGCCTCAGTGGAGAAAGCTAAAACTGACAGTCATGATGAGGCGAGAGTCGGTCGCTGTTCGAGAGGTTTTTTGCGAGTCCTTAAAGACTTATGCCACTTAGAGCGAGGAGCCGGATACTGTCCGGCCAAGGCGTGGATAGAGCCCCAAATTCGGCCTTCCAAAGACTAGGGGCTTCGCCGAAATTTAAAATTATATAATTCTATGGCTAAGTGAGAGTGTTCAAGCATTATAAGTCCGGTTGCCTTGTTCGCTGTGTTGAGCGCCTCCCTAGATGGACCCAAATATGGGAACAAGAGCGCTCAAGTTTATCCCGAACACCCCAGCACTCGTGGCATGGGGGCTGAAGCCGACGACTTGCCATCTCTCAGATTTGATAAACAGCCGCACAGAAGGTAATATTTTAAATTAACAAGCGTTGCTTAGCGCATATGAACTAAGTTTTCAGCGCACGGGATAACAAAATGCGAGTCTACTCAAATATTACATCTTTGGAGCACTCACCCGCAATAGTGCGGGCGCCCTTCAGCACACTCTTATAATACATCTCGGGCGTGCGATGCTCCTTGCCCTCTGGTGGCGGGTCCGTCACGAGCTTCTGGGCATCCATCTTGCCCCAGTGCACCTTTGCGCGGGCAAGGGCCCGACAGGCACCCTCAATACAAGCGGAATGCTTGATGACTTCTACCCACGGGCACGCATCCATCAGCCGCCGCACCAGGCCAAAGTAGCTACCAGGCATGGCCTCCTTAGGCCACAGCCGAACTATGAGGCCCTTCATGGCCTGTTCGGCCGCCTTGTGGAGCTTGACCAGCTGCTTCAGCTGGTCGCTAAGGGGCACCGGCTGTCCGGCCTCAAACATCTTGAGACGAAGACCTTCTCCGTCGAGCTCCCCTCCTCGGCCCGGTAGAATGCGGCAGCATCGGACACGCTGCGAGGAAGATCTGCGAACGCTCCTGGAGAGCTCCGAATTCAGGTAAGCAACAGGTAATTAACACTCACATGCTTACTTTGCGTGAAAAATGCCTTACCCGCCGCTATTTTCTTCACCGCCTCAATCTCCTGGAGGGCCTTGTAGGCTTCGGCCTTAGCGGCTTTGGCACTCTCAAGAGCCGTTGCAAGCTCGGACTCGAGTCTTGAGTCACGCTCAAGCTCTCATGTTTTTCACGAGATCCTGGAGCTCTTGCTGTACCTCCGCCACCGCGCCTCCTGCTTCTCTCGCTCGGTGCGCTCCGAGGCCGCATTGCGTTCGGCCGCGGACACCGCCCTCTTCAGGGTCGCCACCTTGTTAGTGGACACGCTGCGAGGAAGATCTGCGAACGCTCCTGGAGAGCTCCGAATTCGGGTAAGCAACAGGTAATTAACACTCACATGCTTACTTTGCATGAAAAATGCCTTACCCGCTGCTATTTTCTTCACCGCCTCAACCTCTTGGAGGGCCTTGTAGGCTTCGGCCTTAGCGGCTTTGGCATTCTCAAGAGCCGTTGCAAGCTCAGACTCTCGGGTCTTCGAGTCACGCTCCAAGCTCTCATGTTTTTTCACGAGATCCTGGAGCTCTTGTTGTACCTCCGCCAGCCGCGCCTCCTGCTTCTCTCGCTTGGTGCGCTCGCGGCCGATTACGTTCGGCGCGGCCACCGCCTCCTTGGTCGCCACCTCGTTAGTGGCCCTACAATTCCACGTTATCCTTGTCATTTTCTTGCAACCAAATCCTTTTCTATAAGGTACAATTTTCATAAGGTATTACTCACCTTCTTTTTCTCGAGCTGCTTCTTGGCATGGCCGAGCTCGTTCTCGGACCGCTCGAGGTTTTCCTTCAAAGTATTGACCTCCATGATCGGTCTTGGCGGAGGTCAGCAAGACAACCTGCAATCCCATATTGACATATTTTTATGACTCCTGCGTTTATCTTTCTAAAGATCCTCAGTCCGGCTTTTCTTTCCGAACACCGAACCGAGCATCAGGGGCTACTGTCTATGCGGTACCATTTTACATATATTGAAATTCTTACCTCAAAGACTGTTAGAAGGCTGGTACAGGCTTCGGTCAGCCCGCTCTTGGCGGATTGAACTGTCCGGATCACCGCACTCATAACAGTGCGGTGCTCCTCCTCGATGGAGGCGCCGTTGAGCGCCTCAAGTAAGCTATCCGGTGCCTCCGGTTGGAAGGAGGACACCGGCGTCTTACCCTTTTTGCGAAGGGATCGCTTGCCGGACTCCGGAATTGCTGAAGGTTCCGGCATGGAGTCCGGACAAGGGTCGGGCTCAGAGCCCCTGGGGGTCTTTCCCGCCACGCGCCTGGAGTCCAGGAGGTTGCCTTGTGGCACCTCCTGCGCCACCTCCTCGTGACCAAGCCCCCCTTGGGGCCCCATGGCGTTGTCCATGGCGTGAAGCGAGGCGGTCGAAGCAAGTACTCTCCATTTCCGGCGAGCCTAGGGACCCTTTCGATGAATCGGCGAACTTCGCCTTTAGGCGGGCTGCACGATTGTTCGACATTAGAGAACACTCTGCAATAATAAAAAAGCCATGGGTATCCGGACACTTACGATCTCACCGGGGCTTGACCCTTGTAGGCCAATCCTCCTCGTCGTAAATCGGCGTTGGTGGAGAAGTCCGGAGGAAGGGTTCTTCCTTCTTGGACCCTCCGGCCTCCCGGTTAGGCGGCCTTCCTTTTCCTCTCCTCCCGGCTGGGGAGAAGCTTCTTCTTCTTCCTCCTCGTCTTGAGGAGAAGATTCGCTTGAATCCGGCGGCACTGGCGTCGGGAGCTCCTTCGAGTTCCGTGGCCTCCTTCTTAGCCTTCTTCTCCGGCACCACATGGGGTGCGGAGCCAGCAGCCCCGTCAATCAGGCGTCTGCTGGTCTTCCGCAAAGGAGCTGCCGCAGTTAATCTGTCCGGACGTCTTCAGCCAGTCCTGTCGAAGAATAGGGAGTTTTAGATCCCCGTAGTGTCAATCTATGAAAAAGAGTCCGTAAAGGGTAAAATAACTTACCTCGCCGGCTTGACGCGCGAGCTGTATCCGCGATCTTTGTTAGCGGATGCGGGGCCAGCGCCCTTGAACAGCACCTTCGGGCATCTTCGTGCGTAGTATCGAAGAGCCGGCTCAAGTTCGGTCTTTGTGCGGATCGAACTCCACAAATTGAAGGCCTGTTGTTGGCATGGGAGAATCCGGCGGATGAGCATCACCTGGATTACGTCGACAAGCCTGAGATTCTTGTCCACCAGGTTTCGGACGCATGTTTGGAGTCTGGATAGCTCGTCCAAATCCCCCCACTTCAGGCCCGTCTCTTTCCATGACGAGAGCCATGTGGGGAATCCAGATCTGAATTCGGGGGCCGCCACCCATTCAGGGTCGCGTGGCTCGGTGATGTAGAACCACCCTGATTGCCACCCCTTTATTGTCTCCACAAAGAAGCCCTTGAGCCATAGGACTTTGGCCATCTTGCCGACCATGGCGCCTCCGCACTCCGCTTGACGGCCGCCCACAACCTTCGGCCTGACATTAAAGGTCTTCAGCCATAGGCCGAAGTGGGGCTGGATGCAGAGGAATGCCTCGCACACGACGATAAACGCCGAGATGTTGAGGACGAAATTCGGGGCCAGGTCGTGGAAGTCCAGGCCGTAGTAGAACATGAGCCCCCGTACAAATGGGTGAAGTGGAAAACCTAGTCCGCGGAGGAAGTGGGGGAGAAATACCACCCTCTCATGGGGACTGGGGGTTGAAATGAGCTGCCCCGCGTCGGGCAGCTTGTAGGCTTGACATCGCCGGACAAGTATCCGGCCTCCATGATCTTGTGATGTGCCCCTCCGTGGCGGAGGAGGCCATCCATCTGCCTCCGCTCGACATGGTTGGAGAAGGTTGAGGAGGAAAGTGCGGACTTGGGCGCTAGAGCTCGAGTACACGGAAATGGATGAGCAAAGGAGGAAGAAGGCGTAGGTGAAAGGGTGGATCCTTATCCCCTTATATGGACGGGCGAAGCTATACATCCCCCACCAGCCTGGTAAAACTCGCTTATCTCCCAAGCGCCGTAATCAATGGTGCGGATGGGTTACCCACGTCCGTATTGATGAGAATCCTGGAATAAGGGGGCACGATCCACGCGTTGATAAGACGTGCTAAGGAAACCGCCTCGCTAAAACATGCTGAGGTGGAACAATAAAAAATGATTCATATAAAGGCCTGGCCGTGGTGTGATGTCACGCCGCAGAATACTTCAGCAGATCTGTGCAAAAATTATTCTATCTACGGTGTTATGTGGAACTTGTTTTGCAGAGCCGGACACTATCCTGGTGTTCACAATCTTCTATAAATTATTCGGAGGAAGAACCCGCCTTGCAATGCCGAAGACAACATGCGCGCCGGACTCGTCGTCATTGAAGCCTGGTTCAGGGGCTACTCAGGGAGTTCGAACTAGGGGTGTCCGGATAGCGAACTATCATCATCGGCGGACTCCAAGACTATGAAGATACAAGATTGAAGACTTCGTCCCGTGTCCGGATGGGACTTTCCTTGGCGTGGAAGGCAAGCTTGGCGATACGGATATGTAGATCTCCTACCATTGTAACCAACTCTGTGTAACCCCAGCCCTCTCCGGTGTCTATATAAACCGGGTGGCTTTAGTCCATAGGAGGAAGAACAATCATACCATAGGCTAGCTTCTAGGGTTTCGCCTCTTTGATCTCGTGGTAGATCCACTCTTGTAACACACATCATCAATATTAATCAAGCAGGACGTAGGGTTTTACCTCCATCAAGAGGGCCCGAACCTGGGTAAAACATCGTGTCCCTTGTCTCCTGTTACCATCCGCCTAGACGCACAGTTCGGGACCCCCTACCCGAGATCCGCCGGTTTTGACACCGACAGTTGTCATAGCCTTGGTTTCACAACCTAGGAGAGTATGGTGTCTAGCGAGGGAAATTATCACCGTAGAGGTACTTACTTTGATGCACTAATTTTGCTAGTTGGAAGCATAAGATGAAAATGCATATTCTCGGACATAACCCCGCCGTTTGGGCTATTGTGTGTATTGGCTTGCAAGGTGAATTATTTGATGGGAGAGAACCGAACCATGAAGCTAGTGCGGGGGAATTGAAGATGATGCAATACAACGCTCAAGCTTGTGATATCATCTTCAATGGCTTGTGCCCCGAAGAATTCAACAAAATCAGCCGTCTTGAGAATGCAAAGAAAATTTGGGATACTTTGATTAATATGCATGAAGGTACCGACTCCGTCAAGGAATCCAAGTTGGATGTGCTCCAAAGTCAGCTTGACAAGTTCAAAATGAAGGATGGTGAAGGTGTCGCTGAAATGTACTCTAGGCTTGCTCTTATGACAAATGAGATTACTGGCTTAGGAAGTGAAGAGATGACTGACAGATTCATCATCAAGAAGGTCCTAAGAGCATTGGATGGAAAATATGATACCGTGTGCACATTGATCCAAATGATGCCAAATTACAAAGATCTCAAGCCAACGGAAGTCATTGGAAGAATTGTTGCTCATGAGATGTCACTCAAGGATAAGGAGGAACTTCACAACAAGTCAAGTGGTGCTTACAAAGCCTCATGTGAAGCCCCCACATCATCAAGTGAGAAACAAACCTTCAATGAAGAATTGAGCTTAATGGTGAAGAACTTCAACAAATTCTACAAGAGTAGAAGCGAAGAAAGAAGCTCTAAGTCAAGGTCCTACAAAGACAAAAGATCTTCTAGTCGAGAGTGCAATTGCTACAATTGTGGGAGACCCAGACACTATTCCAATGAGTGTACAACACCCTACAAAAGAAGAGAAGACTCTCCGAAAAGAAGAAGTAGAAGAGAAGAATCACCACCAAGAGAGAGAAGGAGTAGAGATGATCGTTATGAACGAAAACCCTCACGGAGAAGCAAGGATTCGGAAAGGAAGGACAAGTCATCAAAGAGCTACACAAAACAAAGACATCAAGCTCATGTTGGTGAATGGGTATTCGGCTCCGACTCCGACAATCACTCCGTGAGAAGCTATCACTCCGACTCGAATATACTCAAGATGAAGGTGTTGCGGTCTAGCACTTGTGTCAACCAACTCCTCGACATATTTGATTCACCAAATGAAGGAATTGGAAGATGCTTCATGGCCAAAGGTCCTAAGGTAACACACCCGAGTATGTTGATTTTAATAGTGATGAAGATGACTTGTTAGGTGATGATGATTTACTTATTGACAACTCTAGTGATGAATACTATGATGAAACGTCAATTAATCATGCTAATCAAGATGAAACGAATGACAATGATAAGGAGAAGATTGAGCTTCTAACTAAAGAACTAAACACTCTTAAGTTAGCTCATGAAACTATCTTCGAAGATCATCGAGAACTTTTAAGGGCTCATGAGAAGTTACGCTTTGAAAAGCTCAATCTTGAGCAAGAGCATGAGTTCCTAAAGGCAATCAATGATGATCTCCGTAAGAAAAGTTCTTCTTACATTGCCAAGCGTTTACTCTTATCTACTTACATGCCTCAAGTCAAGTCTAGTAACAAGAACAAGAAAGATTCTTCCTCTAGTAGTAACAATAACAATGCTAAATCCAATATTGTTGCTTCTAGTAGTTCTCTTGATTCCACTAATGATTCTCTTAGCCAAGTTACACTTGAGCAAGAAAACAGCTTATTGAAGGGAATTATAGAGAAAGGTGTATACAAGAGCCTTGCCGGGAGTAAGCAATTCGAGGAAATTGTACGCAAGCAAGGAAGGCATCGGAAGAATCAAGGTGTTGGTTTTGAACGAAAGTTCAATGCCAATGGGGTTGAGTGGGAAGAAGATCAATACCCCAAGACGAAGTTTGTTCCTCAACAAGAGAAGTATGATCCTACTTCCTTCAAGGGAACACAAGCACAAGATGATCTTCCACCACAAGACCACAAGAACAAAGGCAAGGACAAGCTTCAAGAGGAGATTGATGCATTTGAAGAAGCACCTAAGGCCTTGGTCAAGTGGGTTCCCAAGACTACGTCAAGTTCTACTTCATCAAGTACAACTACAACACCAAGGATTCCCATCAAGATGATGTGGATCCCGAAGAAGAAGAACTAGAGTGTTCTTGAGGGTGAATCTGCCAACATTCCTCACTCATATCATTATGGTAAGGACAAGTGCAATCATCTTCCATATATTGCACTAGTTCAAGGAGTCACAAACCCTCATGTTGGTAAGGCAAGGGACAAGGTAACCTAATGTTTTCATGGACATCATCTTGTGTGTGCATCACTCTATGTCTATGGATATTCTTGTTTGTTCCTTGTGGGACTAACCCATGTAGGTATTGAAAGTGCAACTCACTCCAAAGGATTGCTCCAAAAGATCTACATCAACATTGAGCATCCACATCTTCAACACCTACATGAAGTCATCATCGAAAAACCCCAAGGTTAGTTCATCCCTCTAAGGGGGGATCTCACATCTAGGGGGAGCTTAACTCTAAGAATTGAGTCAAAGCAACTCTAATGATGTGAACACATAAATGCTTTATGTAAAAGTGGTAACCCCACATGAGCTTAAACGATGAGTATGACCTATGATCAAATGTTCTCATTTTACTCCTAAGTCAATATACTCATATATAGATGACCTAGTCATCGCCAATTGTTTGATAGATGCTAGAATTGTTTGTGCATGCTTTGTCACATATTTCATTTGTCATTTTATTGTGTGAGCATGTTGGTAGCATATCTTACTCATTCGAGGACATCCACTTGTTGTTTTGATTGATTTGATTCTTTTCTTTGGCCAAGTGGATGGACAAGAATGCCTAAGAACCTTCTCTAGCTATCTATGCTTTACTCGTCTCAAACTCTATTCATGCTACATCACAAAATTTGATCAAGTCAGATTCGAACCACTCCGTGTGAGGAGCACTCAGAGTCCCCGATTCGTCATAGACTTAAACTTCCAAAACTTCTTTGTGCTTTTCGCTGTGACCGATTCCTCCATTTCGGTCATACCGAGATCACTAAGTCGATCTAGGTTTTCATCTCGGTGCCACTGATTTGAACTTTTCGGTCACACCGAGTTGCTATAACTGTCAACAGTTATGCATCTCGGTGCCACCGAGTTGTTCCACTCGGTCACACCGACAGTGTCGGGCTATATATTCACACGGGCAAAATTTTGGAAAACTTTCTCCAAACCTCTTCGCCGACGCATAGCTCACTCTGCCATCTAGGTCTTCGGATCGTCGACTTCGTCGCCAGCCGCCTCCTGCCGCTGGTCTCCACCGCCGTCAATGGATTTCATCTCCGCCGTTGCCGCCGTAGCGAGTTCATCACCGAACTAGGGTATGAACTTGATCACAGTGCTATCCTCGGCTGATTCTCAGCACATTGTGTTCATTATGATTCTTTCCACGATTGAAACACCTCTATCCAGTCAAAACAATCCTTAGAATAGATGCGATTCGTAAATTTAGGGTTAGGTTTCCACCGAAACCATCTCGGACCCACCGAGTTGAAAAACTCGGTCCCGCTGATTCGGCTAACGCCATTGCACTAGTAACTCTCGGTGTGACCGAGAATTGCTAATCGGTGTGACCGATTTTAGAACTTTGTGAAACCCTAGCAGTCTCGGTGCCACCGAACTATGACTCGGTCTGACCGAGTTCACTAGTTTAGGTTCCAAAACTGCTTCGGTATCACCGAGTTTGAAAATCGTTTGATCCGAAATGCTTTCTGTGGAAAACTAAAACTAAGTTTTTGAATCATTCTTTTGCAAAAATCTCTGCATTTTGTGATGCTCATCCACACTATCTCATCTATAACTATTCACGTGGTCAGCGATCGGTGTGTGCAGCATGTCGGACCAAAGTGACAGCGAGAACAAGTCGAGGAGCAGATCATGAGATGAGTGAGGGCACTAGTCCCTCTAGCAGCTCAGATGATGGAAGCAGAAGCACTCCCAGCAATTTGCCCAAAGCTGCCACCAGGACAAGGAAGAAGAGAACCTCAGAATCTGAGGATGAGGATTATGTGGCAATAGAAGATGAGGCCATATCAAAGAAGAAAGTGCTCAAGAAGGAGTATAGATCAACTGCAGTAAAGCTAGGGATGAATATCAAAAGGCCAGCAGGAAGACAACCAATGTCTAAAGCCAGAGTCTCCACTCAAGCATCTTTGGAATCCCAACCCAAAGTGTCTTCTGCAGAAGGAAAGAAAAGGAAGGAAAGGGTCAAGAAGACCATGTCCAGAGTGATTGGAAAGCCTTCCATGATGGAAGAAGAAGAAGAGGTTGCTGCACCAGCACCCAAGGTACAAAAGCTGATGGGTGTCGGGGAAGCTGATCGTAACCCACGAACACCTATGGGACCGGCGGACCGAGCCCCTTTCGGTTCGGCGGGGAGCGGAGATCGCACGAAGAGCAGATCGAGGCGAAGCACACGAGCAGTTTACCCAGCTTCGGAGCTCTCCGGAGAGATAATACTCCTACTGCTGCTTGTCTGATTATGTTGTGTTCTTGCTAGGGAGCAATGAGAGCTACAAAACCTAGCTTGAGTGTCTCTGGTTTCGAATGAGTCGAACCGAACCCTCTCTACGTTGCACATGGGCCTCCTTTTATATGCTCAAGGGGTCACCAACAGGTGGCAACGTAGACGAGGGCAAAAAAGGGAAAAAGACTTGCGGTTGGTACAACAACTTTGTACAGTGTATTCTACCTAACTATGACGGCAAGGGACAAAAGCATTAAATGCCCGTCCATGTCGCTTGAACAGTGCAACAGGGACCGTCAGGAGCGCCACCGTTCGCCACGATGGCAATCTTGTCAGCGCCGCTTACCGCTGCTCTCCGCTGGCCGCACAGCCTCTTGACACGCGTGCCTGGAATGGTCCCATGGCGACACGTTGGTGGATGAGCTGGAGCGGAGATAAAGAGTGGTTGCCTGCCGCGGCAAGCGCCTTGCTGCGGCTGAATCCTTGTCGCGCCCAGAAGCTTGTCGCTCACCGAGCCTTCCCGGCAAGCTCCTTGTAACGCCCCCGATGCGGCTATATCTCCCACGTGTCGAGGCATGACTTAGAGGCATAACCGCATTGAAAGCAATGTCGCAAGTGAGGTAATCTTCACACAACCCATGTAATAAATAAGGAAAGAGATACATAGTTGGCTTACGATCGCCACTTCACACAGATACATAAATAAACATCCATCATTGAGTACACTCAAGGTCCGACTACGGAACCAAAATAAAAGAAGATACCCCAAATGCTACACAGATCCCGATCGTCCCAACTGGCACCACTCTGATCATCGGAAAAAGACACATAGTAGCGACCACGTTCCTCGTCGAACTCCCACTTGAGCTCGGTTGAGTCACCTGACCGCATCATCGGCACTGCAACTGTTTTGAAGTATCCGTGAGTCACGGGACTCAGCAATCTCACACCGCGAGATCAAGACTATTTAAGCTTATAGGAAGGACAGGGTAGTAAAGTGTAGCTGCAGCAGCGACTAGCATATATGGTGGCTACATCGCAAAAGAGAGCGAGAAGAGGAGCAAAGCACGGTCGTGAAACTAGTAGCGATCAAGAAGTGATCTGAACGACTTACGCCGACATAACTCCAACACCGTGTTCACTTCCCGGACTCCGCCGAGAAGAGACCATCACGGTTACACACGCGTTGATGTGTATTTTAAATTGAGGTCAACCGGGTTTTCTACAACCGACATTAACAAATTCCCATCTGCCTCATAACCGCGGGCACGGCTTTCGAAAGATAATACCCTGCAGGGGTGTCCCAACTTAGCCCATTATAAGCTCTCACGGTCAACGAAGGATATTCCTTCTACCGGGAAGACCCGATCAATCTCGGAATCCCGGACTACAAGACATTTCGACAACAATAAAACAAGACCAGCAAAGCCACCCGACTGTGCCGACAAATCCCGATAGGAGCTGCACATATCTCGTTCTCGTGGCACACCGGATGGGCAAGACGTCGGGTTGGCATAGACCTGGATTGCCAGGGGCGCGGACATCGCCCAGTTGGGCCAAGACTCGAAGGAGCACTGGTCCGGGGTTTAAAATAAGATGACCCTCGGGCTCATGAAAACCCGGGAAAAGGCTTAGGTGGCAAATGGTAAAACCAAAGTTGGGCCTTCTTTGGAGGAGTCTTATTCAAAGCGAACTGTCAAGGGGTCCCATAAATCACCCAACCGTGCAAGGAACGAAATCAAGGAACATAACACCGGTATGACGGAAACTAGGGTGGCAAGAGTGGAACAAAACACCAGGCATAAGGCCGAGCCTTCCACCCTTTACCAAATATATGGATGTACTAAATTATAGCAGATATATATTGTGATATCCCCAACAAGTAAACATGTTCCAAAAAGGAACAACAACTCCATGTTCCAACACGGAACAAACTTCAGCTTCACCTGCAACTAGCAACGCTATAAGAGGGGCTGAGCAAAGCGGTAACATAGCCAATCAACGGTTTGCTAGGAAAAGGATGGTTAGGGGCTGACATGGCAATATGGGTGGCATGATATAGCAAGTGGTAGGCATCGCAGCATAGGCATAGCAAAAGAGCGAGCAACTAGCATAGCAAAGATAGAAGTGATTTCGAGGGTATGGTCATCTTGCTCGCAATGTTCTCGAGTTGTCGAAAGCTTGATCCTCGTAAGCATTCTCAACAGGTTCCTCGCTCACGCACTCGTCTCGGCTCTACCCAAAGCAAGAACACAAACAAAGGAACCACAATAAATCACGGTGCAATGCACAATCAACATGATGCAAAACATGGCATGATATGCGGGATGTGATATGCAATGCGTAAAAGCGCCCGGAAGGAAAATGATGAACCAGGCATCAACTTGGCAAACCAAGCATGCCACTGGAAATATGAGATGATTTCGGTTGAAATCGATATAAAGATCACCGGAATCGGATGCACGGTTTGCAAATGACAAGCGAAACAAGAATGGCACAAATCTGCCATTAACAGCATGATGCCACTTAGCAAGCAACAAGAAATTAAGCTACTGCACCCAAACGTATCAACAAAGCACATGGCAGTGATCTACACAAGATGCTTGACAAAAGATGAGCACTGAGCTACGGCTAAATCACATCATAACCGGTTCAAACAAGCATGGCAAAAGTGCACAAAATATCAGGCTGGACATGGCAAAAACAGCATCAGGTTGCAATGTTCAGAGCAACAAAACTACATGCTACAGGAACTTATAATAGCAAAACAAGGCATGGCATGAATATACTCAAAGCATAGAACAAAAGTCCCTTACTGACCATAAGCCAAAAAGGATCAGAAAATATAGTAACACCCATGTCAATATTGAAAGTTTCGTTAACAGATTCAGCAACATGGCATGTCAAAAACTGATAACAAGTAGGCATGTTTACAAGCTCAATGCACTCACTACAGAGCCTTATATGAAAAACTAAGCATACATACATCAAGAAGACATGGCATAGAAGACATACATTGCAAGAACAATAACATAGCATACATGGATCAACCACAACAACCTAGGCAAAATTGAATAACATGTAAACAATCTGCAAGGAAACATTTGATAGCAAAAGTAGAGCTCGATTGACTCAAGCTATGGCACTCCATAATTGCAAACAAAGGCATGGATGGATAGAGCAAGACATGTTTTACAAAACATCCTTACTGAAGTATCTCAAAATATGCATGGATCTCTTGGTAGCATCAAGTTAACATGGCATCAAAATATCAGCTAAACAGGGCTGAAAACAGCAACATCAGGACACCTACTTTGCATGCTTGTGCTAGTCACCAAATAGATCACAAAAATACATGGCATACACCCCTGGAAAGATGGCATGGCATATTAGAAAACACATGTAGGACTCAAATTCATAGGATGCACACATCAATCATGGCAAAAATAACAAAAGTGCAAGTTCTGTTAAGAAACAGAAACTAACATCACATAGCCCTCTTCTAACAGCATTTCGGGCATCAAGATGATCTCAAATGAAAATGATGCAATGATATGAAATGATCTACTCTTCGAGGCGAACATTTTGACATATTATACGCGCAAAATGGATCTACAGATGCAAAGATATAGCATGAAGAAAATGACACAAAATATTAACGGAAGAAAAGACTTAGAAGAAAAGAGGGAGGAGAGGAAGTCAACGGGATCGGGATCCGGGATCCGAGATCCGGATCGGGCGAGGCGGCGCCGGAGGGGGCTCGCCGGAGGGAGAGGAGGCGCCGGCAGGGTCGGGGCCGGAGCTCGTGGTGGCGGCGGCGCCGGGCGGGAGGCGGCGGGCGGCGGCGATCCGGCGGTGGCCGGCGAGATGGCAAGGCGGCCGAGGCGGAGGCGCTGAGCCGGCGGGAGGCGGCGGCGCTGGGCCGGGCGGCGGGAGGCGGCCGAGGCGGCGGCGCTGGGCCGGGCGGGCGGGAGGCCGAGGAGGCGGCAGGCGGGGGGCGGGCATGGGAGGCGGCCGAGGCGGGCGGGCTGGGGCTGGGTCGGGCGCCATGGGCGGCGGCGACCGGCCGGGAGGGCCCCACGCTGGCCTGGCTGGGGCAGGCGTGGCGGAGGCGGCGGGCGGGCCACGTGTCGCGCGCGGGGATGAAAAATTAGGGTTTCGGGGAAGAAGACCCGGATTTGGAAGGGGGTGATGTATAAATGGGCATAGAGGGAGCTAGGAGAGTCCAAATGAGGTGTAGTTTTCGCCCACACGATCGTGATCGAACGACGGAGAGCATGGAAGTGACTTAGATGAGTTATTGGGCTGTTTTGAAGGGGTGTTCGGCTGCAACTCAAAAGAGGCCTTTGCGAGAGTGCGGTTAACCGTTGGAGTACCAAACGAGCTCCAAATGACCCGAAACTTGACCGGTGGTCTACGGGTGGTATACCAAGGCCACTAGACAAACCTCGGTCCATTTCGAGAAGGTTTAGTACCCGCACCCGGAAAAACGTAAAAGGGGCCGCCGGGGGAGATAGGAGTGCCGGATTGGAAAACGGACAACGGGAAAAATGCTCGGAATCATGAGATTTAACACGTATGCAAATGCGATGCACATGATGACATGATATAAAATGCATGACATGGACAAAATGCAAAAAGAAGAAAAACCCAACCACGGAGGGAATATCATATCACAATGCCGAAAATGGCAAGAGTTGGAGTTACAAATATGGAAAGTTACTTCCGGGGTGTTACACTCCTCTTGCCGGGGTCTTGTCTTCTGCGTGCCTTGAGTGGCCTTCCCGGCAAGCTCCTCTTGCCGGGGCCTTGTCTCCTTGACTTGAATACTTTGTTTTTGAATGGCTCCAAAGGAACCACGGAGGACCTTGGCGGTCACCAGCAAGCCTTGCTGCTGGTGCTGTAATCTGCCCGTGCACAAGTTCGGGATACT
Source organism: Aegilops longissima (assembly GCA_021605205.1). Classification (NCBI taxonomy): domain Eukaryota; kingdom Viridiplantae; phylum Streptophyta; class Magnoliopsida; order Poales; family Poaceae; genus Aegilops; species Aegilops longissima. Next base: position 160,553,322 of record CM038682.1, read on the forward strand.
AGGGTACCCTACTCCAAAGACACCGACAGAGCCCTCGGGCCTGGGCCACACACGGCGCCGAGCTCTGTTGGGCCAGGCCCAAAACAGTGCACGGGCACGCGCGGCCTAGATCACGCCGTTACTTGCTCCGGACCCACCACGTCCCCCATGAACAGCACGCGTCGAACGTGGCGTCGTGGGGGAGATCGTGGGGGTTTTTCTTTAATTGGAAAAGCGGAACGTCCGCCCCCTCTCCCTCCTTATAAACAGGGGAAACAGGGGCAGGTCGCCCACCTCGCCATTTGCTGTCCCATCTCGAAAACCACCGCCGCTCCCCCCTTCTTCTCTAGTCTGAAGAGAGCGACGCTCCGCCCCCCATCGCCACCAGCGCCATCAAGTCCGTCGGTCTCCTCCCCCACCTTCGCCGTGGCTCCGAAAGCCGATAAGGGGAAGGGCGTGAATTCGGCCGAGGCGCAGCGGCTCGCGGCGCTGCGGAAGGAGCGGGCCATCATCCCCCCCCCCCAGCTCGACGCAAAGGAGCTGAGAGAGGGCTACTACCTCTTCTGGTCGACGGAGACGCGGGCGCATCCGCGCACGAAGGTACTCTCCGCCGCCGCATCAGAGTTGGTTCCGAGCGGGTACCCTTTCTTCGCGCTCTTCTTCTATTGCGGGCTCTGCCCGCCCTTCTCTGAATTCTTCTGCGATATCATGAACACCTACGGGCTTCGCCTCCTTGATTTCACCCCCAATGCTGTCCTGACCATGGCAGTTTTCGCACACCTTTGCGAAAACTTTGTCGGAGTCCACCCAAACGTAGCCCTCTTCCGCCACTTCTTCATGCCCCGCGTCGAGAGAGGAGAGCCACTTGCCGGAGGGATTGCTTGGATCTCCAGGATCGGCAAGAAAGAAGCCTATCTGGAAGGAGAGCTCCGTAGCAAGTGGGAGGAGTGGAGAGCCGATTGGTGTTGGATTGTTGAGGAGAATCCGCAGCCCTTCACTGCCCAGCGCCAAACTCCCATAGTGCGCGGCAACGATTGGAGCAACTTGGCGCCGGAAGATGCTAGGTTGAAGATTGCTGTGACCCGGATCTTGCGCCTCAGGCTTGCCGGACTCACCGTAGGCGCTGTTGGCGTAGATTTCCTTCGCCGCGACGCTTCCCTTGCAGGAGAGGAGGAGACCTGGTTGGGAGTTCCAAATGCGGCGGACATCATGAGGCTGCGCCGGGCCTCAACTGGAATTTCACTGCCTTGGAGTTGGATGCGATGCTCTTTGGAGTTGTTCAAGCATGACCCGATCACCCCGAGTGGTTTAGGTTGCCGAGGGAGTCGCCCCATTGTGCAACAATTCTTCGCCGACCGCATCCGCACCATGATGCCGCCAGCGATTCGCATGGGATCGCTCCAACCTGGCAAGAGCTGCGGATGACGTCGCGCGGCAGTTCTTCGACAGCTTGGAAGAAGTGCCGATCCGCCCGAAAGCAGAAGTGGCTCACCCATGACACCACCGACGCCGAGATGCAGCGACGCCACTGTGCCGGAGGAGGCGGCAGCAGCTGCTACCGGGCGAATCGGGTTCACCGTGGAGGAGGCAGAGGCAGCAGAGGCGGCAAGCCTTGCCGACGAGAAGAGCTTGCCCGGCGAGGAGGAGCGGGCCGAACCCGGTTGAGCCGGGCGAGCCTGTCGAGGCGCCTCCTCCACACCTTCAAGTAGCTTGCATGAAGCGGAGCCCCTGCTCCACTAAGAAGGCGCCTCCGCAAAGCCGGGAAGTGACGGGCGGCAGACGGGCCAACAGCCGCAACGCTGCGGCGACGCGCTTCCAGGCAAGCAAGCATCAATGCTGAGAGCACCCACACCGCTGCAACAGCTGAGGCGGGATCCTCTCAGGCCACCGCTGCCACCCCCGCCAAGCGGTCAAGAGAACCTACTCCTCCGCCTCTTCGCACCGGAGGCGAGCCGGAATTTGATCTCTCCGCGCTCAGCTCCGACGAGGAAGAAGAAGAAGAGTAAGCTTCTATGTTGTGCTTGTATTTCTTCAATTTGGTTGCTTTGTCTTGTATCTGATTTGCTTCATTCTAAACTCTTTCCTTTTCAGGACGCTGGCCCAGAGAGCGTCGAAGAGAGTAGGGCTGCAAACGAGTCGAGTTCGAGCGAGTTGGTGTTGGCTCAGCTCAACTCATATTAAAATTCGAGCTAGCTCAAACTGAGTGAAGCTCATGATCGAGCTATAGAACATGACTCATGCTTAGCTTGTAACGATCTCGAGTCGATCTCGAGCTAGCTTCGAGCTAAATGAGACGGTGAAAACTATAAATTTATGACTATCTTGTCGTTCTCGGGAGGGCTCATCTTGGTATCTTGGGCCAAATAGCAATAAATGGTGGTCTTCGTGGACGAAAAATAAGAAAATGAAGGTGCATATGCTGGGAATTTTTGCCAAAAACAACAGGATATTTAATACATAGTCGATCTCGTACCATAATTAGGCCTAGATCTCCTCTGCACTTAAATAAGCTTCCATGTTTGCTAGTAAATAAAATGAAGAAAATTCATGAACATCATATATGGTAACAAATTATCTTATTTCCCTTTAATATGTGGCATATCATTTAACATAATGATATCATGTCGAGTTATCGAACTAAAATCGAGCGGGCCAATATTGGCTCAAGATCGGCTCATTTCTCGGTCGAGCTACATAAAGTGTTCAAACTCAGCTCATTTCTTTTCGAGTCGATCTCGAATTGAGCCAAAAAACGAGTCGATCTCGAGCGGCTCACGAGTCTCGAGCTTTTCTTGCAGCCCTAGAAGAGAGCCAAGACCCCGGTGGTTGTCATCGAGGATGATCCCCCTGTGGCAACAGGAGGCGCATCTGAGATCCCCTTGCCGGACCCGGAAACCCTTCCTTAAAGCAGCCCCCAGCACAGCCCCCAGCGTGAGTATATGGTTTACTTCTTACTGTTAGGCGTGCATGGATGCTTCTTCTTTGTTGATATCTGACTGTTGGTTTGTGTAGGAGCAGAGCAGCCTCATCAGGAGTGCCCGGAAGCTGCTCCCGAAATTCCATCTGCTTCGACTACGCCGCCAAGGGAGAATTCCCCGGCAAGGGAGCGTTCTCCGGCAAGGGAGACTTCTCCGGCGAGGGACAGCACCAGTGATCCTCCGATTGTCGAGACCATGGCTGCAGATCCCATCGCAGGTAATCCCTTTGACCGAAAATTTCCCTTGGGTTCTTTTTCTTCCGTTCTTCTTTTCGAACGCTTGCTTGACTGTTCTTTCTTTTTCTGGTCGTCAGATCCATCTGCCGCAGAGCCGATGGAGACTGAGGTCGCCGGGCGAGGAGAGTGCGCTGCTGGCAACACCGACGACGCCGCCACCATGGAGGAAGAGGCTGGCGCCGATGGGTCCGCCGGCGAAGAGGCCGCCAAGGCTGCCGCCGCAAAGGCTGGCGAGGGGTCTGGCGATCGTACTGACGACCCTGAGGCTGCAGGAGCGCTAGGCGCTACGCCGACCGCCGATCCCTCCGCCACCGGTGCAGCGTCAGGCTCCGAAGAGCCCCAGCCCGGCGCTTATCTGAAAGCCGGCGATGGCATCTTCATTAAGCTCCCCTGGGCCTCGAGCTCCAGGGCGCAGGTCGAAGGAGAGACCTTCGACGGAGAGCTGCTCGCCTCCGCTGGGCTGACGCTGGTGGACGCGCCAAGCAGCAGCAGCGGCGAGTCTTGAGGAGGAGCAGCTACTGAAGAAACTGTTGTCGCTCTACCGCGCCCGACAAGCTAGGTTGGTGTTCCGGGAAGCACTTGTCGCGAGAGCGGGAGCAGACATGGAGAAGCGCGCATAAGAGCTCCGGGGCGCCAACCAAGAAGCTCTCCGGAACATGGCAGAAGAGCGGGAGCGACTCGCTGAAGAGCGCACAGCCTTCATCCTTGAGAAGGCTGAGGTCGAGGAGCAGCAACGGCTAGCTGCCGAGAAGCTATCTGCGCAAGAAGGCGAGTTGGCGCAGCGGAAGATCAACCTTGACAGCTATGAGGAAGAGAGCTTGCTGCGAGCAATCAATTGGCGGAGCTCTCAAGGAAGCAAAGATGTTGCCGCAGCTGCCGAGGCCGCCAAGAAAGAGTTGGAGACAAAGTGACGCAGCTGGAGGCCAACCTCCGTAAGAGCGGCGAGGAGCTCGCTGGCGCTGAAGCACGAAGCGCGAAGGACGCCTACACTCTTGGCGAGTTGCAGGCCGTCCTCTTGAGAGGATCAAAGAGCTCGACGCCGCCAAGGACTCCAAGGCAGATCTTGAGCTGAAGCTGACCACCTTGATGGAGACGCTGGACGGCGCCAAGGAGCGGGAAGTGGGTCTGTTGGAGAAGATCAAGGCCAACGAGGAGCTGCTGGCGAATGCTACTGCTGCCTGAGCACCTTCGTGGATAATGTGGAGCTCGACTGAAGGTCTTGTGAATATCGCCGCCGCCATCGACAAGGAGCCGATGGAGCTGGGGATGGTGGATCTCGGTATACTCCCGACGAAGCGCCCAACCCAGCGCCAAACTCAGCTTGTTCTTCAAGGGCGTGGTGACGGCTCTCCAGCGACTCCGGGAAGAGATCCCAAAGCAGCTGGCCGAGGAATCGCGCCAAATCTGCGCAGGAGCTCTCTAGAAGGTGTTGATGAAGGTGGCCTTCCGCAATCCAGGCCTCAACCTCAACGGCGTCCTCAGATCCTTGCCGCCAGATGCCGATGTGGAGGCGCTCAAAGCCCTTGTCGCACCCATTGTGGACAAGGTGGGCAAGATCAAGTGGGTTGATGGCGACCGCGTAGATTAGGCCGCCAAATCTATCTTTCCCTTGTCGCTGCTGATCATGTTTAGGAGAACAATCTATTAGATCTGCGACAAGTTACTTTTGTAATATAACTCTATCTTAGGCAATGATTGTAATGTTATTTCCTTCACTGGATTCCTTCCTTTTTATGTTTGTGCGCTACGCTTTTAGGGAACTTGTCGTTGCTGGCACCTTTTTCATGAAAGCGCCGAGTCTGAACATCAGCAGCTCCTTCTTTGGCGGTGCCGCCCCGACAAGCAACCTTGTCGCAACAAGTTGCAGCTCACTTAAGTTGTTGAGCGGACTCAAACAAAGTAAGGGCGCGACTAGCTACGAGTTGGTTCCTCCGCCGCATGTGTTTTCCATACAAAGTACTATCGTTCGAGGAAGATAACTTAAAAATTTTAAAAACTGGTTGCTCAAACTTTGGCAACTTAGCATTTCTGTCGTTTGCTTCCCGATAAGGTGAAACTTCCTCGAGCAACGCTTGGTCCATGGCATTATCTTCTCCTTCCCCCCTGGTCAACTTGTGTGCGAGGGAACCTTCCATTCTTTAAGAAAGAGAAAGAAGAGAAAATAAAGTTATGGAGCCTTATGGCTCGTTATTGCTTACCGGGTGTGGGTGCTGCACAAAATGTTAGATAATACATGCAAAAATGATTATGAAAGCATGTAGTTAACAAGCTGTGCGCAACACATGAGCTTTACTGATGCACGGGGTCTGCGCCCGGCTTTGTACAAAGGATTACATGCAACATGGGCAAGACTTGCACAAAAGGTGGTTGCCGGAACAGGTTCCGGCAACCGCGCCCTATGGGTAAAACTTATGAAGATGCTCAATATTCCAGGAGTTGCTCACCGGAATGCCATCTTCGGTCTCAAGGCGGACATCGCCAGGCCTAGTGACTCGTCTCACCCGATAAGGGCCTTCCCACTTCAGCGTCAACTTGTTGGAATTCTTGGCGGACTGAACGCGCCGAAGAACAAGGTCGCCTTCCTCGAGACTTCTGGCACTAACTTTGCGGCTATGGTAGCGGCGCAAAGCTTGCTGGTAACGAGCAGCTCGTACAGCGGCCTGAAGACGGTCCTCCTCAAGGAGCAGCGCGTCATCTTGTCGCAGCTGCTCTTGCTCAAGCTCATCATAAGCGAGCACTCGAGGTGACCCGTATACGAGTTCCGTGGGGAGAACTGCCTCTGCTCCATAGACTAGAGCGAAGGTGTCCGCCGATGGCTCGATTTGGCGCCGCTCGATCGACCAAAGAACCACCGTAGCTCCTCAATCCAGTTTCTTCCGCACTTGTGCAGCCTGCCGAAAGTTCTGGTCTTGAGCCCGCAAGAGCACTTCAAAGATTTGCTCTCTCTCGCTTGACCGCTGCTTCTCGGATGAGCAACGAAGCAAAGCAGACCTTGGCGCCAAGATCTTGGACGATCTTGCATGAAGGTGCAGCTCAGAACTGTGTGCCGTTGTCGGTGATGATCCCGTTAGGAACTCAAACGGCAAACAATCGACCAAGAACTTGACTGCCGATCGTGCTGTCACCTTCCTCACGCTTCCACTTCCGCCACTTTGTGAACTTGTCGATTACGACGCATAAGTACTCAAAGCCCCGACAGCTTGGGGAAAGGGGCCGAGGATGTCGAGCCCCTGCACCAAAAATGGCCGTGATAAAGGGATCGTCCGAGAGCTTGAGTGGCTGGTGTATCTGCTTGGAATGGAACTGCACGCTTCACACTTGGTTACTTGTGCGCTTGCATCCGGAGGGCTGTCGGCCGAAGAAACCTTGCGGAACGCTTTGTCGGCAAGTGCTCTTTGCGCCAATGTGGTGACCACATATGCCTCCATGTATCTCTCGCCAACAGCTTCATCCATCTTCCCGATGAATACACTTCAATTTCACTCCGTTGAGTCTTCTTCTGTACAGAATGATGTCGACAAACTGGTACATACTTGACTGCCGGGCTACTCTTTCCGCTTCTTCTTACTCTTCGGGAAGTTCTCCTGTCTGAAGGAAATGGACGATCTGCTGTGCCCATGCTGGAGCTTGTGGCTCGACAACAAGGACTAAAGGCACATTTGCTGCTGCGGGAACATCCACTTCTACGGCGAGAACCTGCGGCTCAGCCAGAGCTTGATGATCCCCGGCAAGCTTGCCGGAGCAAAACTTGTCGGGAGCGTTCGCTTCAACGAAACAAACCTTAGGCTTGTCGGAGCAGGATCGCTCCTCAAGCATATATCTGCGTTGATCTTGGGGACCTTCTTGGCGGCGGCTTCAGGGAGCTCTGCCGGAAAGTAGTCACCAGAAACCAACTTCCTCTTCTTGCTCTGTCCAGTTGATGGTGCTACAGTTGGTTGAGTCAGCTTGAGCACGAAGATCCCTGGTTCCATTGTGTAACTTAAGTGCGGCGCGACTTCGACAAGCCATCAGCAATGTCGCTCGAGCTCTTGGAATATGTTCCATTTGTAGGCCGTCAAAGTGCTCTTCTAGCTTTCTCACTTTGTCAACATAAGCCTCCATCAACGGACTCTGATAATCTTTGTTTACTTGGCGGACGACAAGCTGCGAGTCACCCCTAACAATGAGCTTCTTAATCCGAAGGTCTACTGCGATCCTGAGACCGGCAAGCAAACCTTCATACTCGGCCGTATTGTTTGTTGCTTGCTCCTTGGGAAAGTGCATCTGGACTATGTACTTGAGGTGCTCTCCGGTGGGCGCAACAAGCAGTACGCCAGCACCGGCGCCTTGCAGCGAGAAGGCACCATCAAAGTACATCAGCCACTCTTTGATTGCTTCCTTGACGGGGATACTCGTCTCGAATTTCTTCATCTTGCGCTACGCCCATTCTGCAATAAACTCTGCCAATGCTCGCTTTGGATAGTTGAAGTGCTTTCAAACTTGAGGCCAAAGCTTGACAGCCCAATGCCCACTCGACAATCCTGCCTGTTGCTTCGGATTTTGCAAGATCCTCTTCAATGGAAAGCGAGTGACGACTGTGATCTCATGTGCTTGGAAATAATGGCGCAGCTTCTCGAGGCCATGAGGAGGCCGAAAAGCAATTTCAGACACCGTAGTACCTGCATCTTGCCCCCTCAGAAGGGAACCGAAAGTACACTGGCGCTGCACCATCCTTTTCTCGCACCTTTTCGCACGCCTGCGCAGATCCGTCCTTGTCGGGACTAGAGCTTGTCGGTGAAGCCCCCTGCTTGTCGTTGGATGCGTCTGCCTTGGTTGCCGGCTCATCATCTGCCTCCCTTTCCGCTACTAACGCAGCACTAACCACTTGATTGGTTGCCGCTATATATAGCAGCAACTTCTCTTATGGCCTAGGTGCGACAAGTATTGGAGTGGAGGACAGGTACCTCTTTAAGTCCTGCAGCGCAGCCTCCGCTTCGAGTCCATTTCATTGACCTGCCTTTTTCAAAATTTTGAAAATGGCAAGGCACGCCAGCAGACCTAGAGATAAACCCATCGAGAGCAGCAACGCAACCGCAAGTCTTCGTACATCCTTGACGCGCTTTGGTGCTTCAATCTGCTCAATGGCCTTGATCTTGTCGGGATTGGCTTCAATTCCCTCACGAGACACGAAGAACCCAAGAAGCTTGCCGGAAGGGACTCCAACACGCACTTCTCGGGTTGAGCTTGAGGTTGATCTTGCGCAGATTTGCAAAGGTCTCATCTAAATCTTGAACCGAGTTGATTTGTCCTTGCTTTTGACCACTATGTCATCCATGTAGGCTTCTACATTTCGTGCATTTATGCTCAAAAGCGCCATGGACTACTCTTGCAAACGTTGAACCAGCATTCTTTAGCCCAAAAGGCATCCGTACAAAACAAGATGTGCCACATGGGGTGATGAATGCGGTTTCTCCTCATCCTCTTCTCGCCATGAAGATCTGATGATATCTCGAGTATGCATCAAGAAATGAAAGCAAATCACATCCAGCCGTGGAGTCAATAATCTGGTTGATGCGCCGCAAGGAAATGGGTCTTTGGGACAAGCTTTATTAACATCTCGTGAAGTCGATACAAAGTCTCCATTTCCCATTTGCCTTGCGCATAACTACAGGATTGGCCAACCACGAGGATGGAGCACTCCCGACAAGGCCTGCTGCTTCCAATTTCTTGATCTCTTACGCAATGAATTTTGGCGCCCACCGCCCGCTTCCTCGACTTTTCGCTTGACGGGCCGCGATGAGGACAGATAGCCAGGTGGTGCTCAATTACTTCCGGGAACACCGGGATGTCGACGGTCGCCATGCAAATACGCCGACGCTCACCCGCAGAGCAACGCGCCGCTTCCTATTTAGGGTCAAGCGTGGCACTGATGGTGAAGGTACCACCAGTGCCGTCCTCCTTGGCGGACACCTTCTTGGTCTCTGGAGCTGCCATCGTCTTCTTACACTTGCCGGTGGAGCTCGATGGTGCGTCCTCGACGGTAGCGCAGCACTCCGAGGAGGTGCGCTTGCCGGAGTGGGCATCAGAGCTCTTGCCGGACTTGGTCTTCTTCTTCCCTCCGGGAGCTTTAGCAGCAAGTGGCTTGCTATCTGTTGCAGCTGCTGCCTCCCGGTAAATCTTGTCGGCGCAGATAAGAGCATCCTTCTTGTCGCCATGGACAGAAATGACACTTACCGGGCCTGGCATCTTGAGCAAGTTGTATGCATAATGAGAGGTTGCCATGAACTTGGCGAGTGCTGGGCGGCCAAGTATCCCATTGTAAGGCAATGGAAAATCAGCAACGTCAAACGTGACCCTCTCAGTCCTGAAGTTTAGCTCGCTGCCAAACGTTACCGGCAACGTGATCTTCCCCTTCGGCTTGCTCCTTCCCGGATTAATTCCTTGGAATGTGCCAGTCTCTTCGAGCTCGCTGTCAGGGATCTGAAGTTTCTGGAGCACCGCGGAGGAGATCAGGTTTAAACCGGTCCCACCGTCAACTAGCATCTTTGTGACCTTGAGGTTGCGGATAGTTGGTGAGACCAACATCGGCAAGCACCCGACCGTAGTTATGCGATCAGGGTGGTCCTCAATATCAAAGATGATAGGCGTGCTGGACCATTTCAGAGGTTTGCGCGACTCTACGAATGGTTCTGCCGCATTAACTTCCCGCATCCACTGCTTGAGTTGGCGGTGTGAAGTATGTAGAGAAGCACCGCCGTCAACACAGAGGACCTCTGTGGCTCTCTGAAACTCCTGCTCATCGGTCTCGTCGTCTTCCATATCTTCATCGTCATCGTCGTCTTCATCTTTGTCGCGCCGCTGGGAGGTCTGTCTCCTTGTCGCTGCTTGGCCTTGCCAAGGCCCTCCCCGCCGGTCGCTTCTTGCTAACTCCCCAAAGACCTTCCTGGGCCTTCTCCTTGTCGCGCCAGTACTCAGCCTTCGCTGTTCAACAAGCTGCTCGACCTTCTTGCAGCTCGAGGTCATGGCCCTTGGTGCGGTGGATCTTGCAAGATTATTTGTTGAGCTGTCCTCGCTTGTCGGCGGTCGCCACAGTCGGCATCGGTGCCGCCGCAACTTCCTTGCCGGAGCCACCAACTTTGGCTTTCTTGGCGGTGCCACCGTTGCCGGACTGCTCGACAACTAGCACATCTTTGCCCTTTTTCCTTCTGTTGCTCCGCCACCGGCTTTTCTTCGCCGGGGCGGTTTCCTCACTATCAGATCCTGCTTCGCATTTTCTCCCGGAGTCTCCTCCTTCCTCAAAGACGCACACTTGTCGGCCAAGGCATACAGCTCACCGACGCCTTGACTTTGCACATCGCCATCTCTTTCCTCATCCCGCGGTTCCGCATGTTCGATGAAACGCGCCGATCACCGCGGGGGTGGACATCCGATGTTGTAGTGCGACGGCTGAATCTCCGGATGAACTTGCGCAGGACTCTCCTTCCTTTCGGCGCAGCAGATGAAGGTCGCTTCTGGCCATGAGGCTTGTGGCGCCTGTGAAGGCGCCGACAAACTGATGGCATAGATCCGCCCAAGAGGATATGGAGCTGTCCGGCAGGTGCATGAGCCAAGATCTGACATTGGGCCTGAGCACCAGCGGGAAGTAGTTGGCGAGGATCTTGTCGTCGCCCCCGCAGCTTGCATCGCGATGGTGTAGATGCCGAGGAACTCCGACGGATGCGTTCTGCCATCGTACTTCTCTCGCACATCTGGCTTGAAATTTTTCTTGTCGGGCCACTGGACTTGCCGCAGCTCGCGAGTGAACGCAGGGCAACCTACTGCGTACGGCAAGTCACCTGGTTCTCTGGCGTTTGCATGTCGACAGCGGGCCCAGCGCGCTGGTCGGATTGGCGTCGCGCTTCTCTTCGACGCTCGATGCGAGTTCGAGCATCTTCTTGTTGCCGTTCCTGAAGAACTCGGCGCTGGTCGCGACGAGCTCGTGGATCCGACGACGCGGTGGAGTCGCTGTCGAGGTGGATCCGATGAGTCGGCGATCTTGGCCTTCTGGGTGGAGAGTGCATGGTAGTTTCACCCCCACAGGTTTCGTCGCCACCGGCTCGTGCCTTGTCGCCTTGCCGCGGCAGCGATGTGCTCGGTTGCCGCGGAGCGTCGCTGTTGGCAAAGCCGATGAGACTCTGAATGGTGGCCCTCCATTCGTCGACCTTGTCCGCCGTTGGAGGGTAATCCAGGAGCAGTTGAGCTCGCGCCAAAGCTTCTGCTTTAGTGGTGGGCGGCAATGGCGATCGGTGCGAGGAGCGGGATATGCTCGGACTTCTAAATATGTTAGAAGGAGCAGTATCTCGTCCAGGCGACCGTTTCCCACTCGCACCAGCCTGTTGGTGCGCAAGCTGCTCTTGAGCGTCCCTGGATCCACCAGCTCGATCTTGGCCCAACGAGAGTATGGTGCTGCGAGCACCATGACGCTGTCGGTCTCGCGCCTCCTGAGATGGACGCGGTGCGTGTACGGACGCCGAGGTTTGCGCAGCCTTGTCCTTGGACTTGGCAGTGTCATGAGCTCCCTCGTCGGCGCCCGTTCTTCCGCCGGTGTCTACCCCACCACCCGTTTGCTCCGGTGGTGGCGGGTTCGACGTGGACGGCTCCGCTGCCGCCGAAGCCTTCTTCTTCGGTGGCATGTCGATGAAGATGTTGCTCGTGTGAACGCCGGATCAGGTTCACACAGCCTCAATGCCCCCTACCTGGCGCGCCAAAGATGTCGGGGAAGCTGATCGTAACCCACGAACACCTATGGGTCCGGCGGACCGAGCCCCTTTCGGTTCGGCGGGGAGCGGAGATCGCACAAAGAGCAGATTGAGGCGAAGCACACAAGCAGTTTACCCAGCTTCGGAGCTCTCCGGAGAGATAATACTCCTACCGCTGCTTGTCCGATTATGTTGTGTTCTTGCTAGGGAGCAATGAGAGCTACAAAACCTAGCTTGAGTGTCTCTGGTTTCAATGAGTCGAACCAACCTCTCTACGCTGCACATGGGCCTCCTTTTATATGCTCAAGGGGTCACCAACAGTGGCAACGAGACGAGGGCAAAAAGGTAAAAAGACTTGCGGTTGGTACAGCTACTTTGTACGTTGTATTCTACCTAACTCGACGGCAAGGGACAAAGCATTAAATGCCCGCCCATGTCGCTGAATAAAGGCAATGTGGACCGTCAGAGCGCCACCGCTCGCCATGATGGCAATCTTGTCGGCGCCGCCATCGCAGCTCTCCGCTGGTCAGACAGTTTCTTGACACGCTACCGAATGGTCCCATGGCGACACGCTGGTGGATGAGCTGGAGCGGAGATAAAGAGTGGTTGCTCGCGCGGCAAGCGCCTTTGCCGCTGGCTGAATCCTTGTCGCGCCGTAAGCTTGTCGTCATCGAGCCTTCCCGCAAGCTCCTCTTGCCGGGTCTTGTCTTCTTCGTGCCTTGAGTGGCCTTCCGGCAAGCTCCTCTTGCCGGGCCTTGTCTCCTTGACTTGAATACTTTGTTTTGAATGGCTCCAAAGGAACCACGGAGGACCTTGGCGGTCACCAGCAAGCCTTGCCGCTGGGTGTCAGAATCGCTTTCAGGCACGAAGTTCGAATACTAGGGTACCCCTACCCAAAGACAATCGACAATGGGTGATGCTATAAAGTCAGGGGCTGCAACATCAAAGCCCAAAGTAGCACCCAAAGCTGCCTCCAAGCCCAAGAGTGCACCTAAGAGGAATACCAGGAGTATACCAGCTGCTGAAAAGAACAAGGCCCCAAAGGTTCGATGTTGTCCGAGGAAGATGATGAAGGACAAGTCCTAAGGAAGCTCAAACCCAAGATTCTAGACCACAATGATGCTCATCCTGTGGCTGAGAACATGAAGATCAGGAGAGATTTAGGGTTGAGGCTATGGAGAGAGTCAGATCCATATGCCACCAGGAGAAGGACTGTTGTTGATTACAGGTTCCACACAAAGGAACAGCAGGATTCCTATGAGACAATCTTGTTGCACAAGAAGCCGATAGTGTGTGATATGAGGTGGGTCGACTGGACCTACATAAAGGAGAATGAGGAACATTATCCTGGAGTGTATGACAGCTTCATTGCGTGTGGAGTTGCAGACTTTGTTGGGCAGAAGCTCACAAACTGGAATGATGAGCTCATTATGCAATTCTACTCCACATCACATTTCTATCCACATGGCAGGATAGTTTGGATGTCTGAAGGAACGAGATACCAATCAACCATTGAGGAATGGGCAGGTCTGATCAATGCCCCAAAGGAGAGTGAAGATGACTTGGACGTTTATGCAAAGAAAAAGATGGATCACAACTCTATGTCACAGATGTACAAGGAGATCCTAGACAAAGCTCTTGAGACTTTCAAGCTTGGGTCAATCCATTTTCTTCTGTTAGGGCTGCCAACGATCAACTGGATCCTAAGGCACACTCTTTTGCCCAAATCAGGTGACTACAACATGATCAGAGGGCATGCAATTAATTTGCTACACATATTTGATGTGCCACAGAAATTCAAGGTCATGAGCCTCATGGTTGAGACTATCAAGAGGACAACAGTAGACCAAAAGAGAAGTTGTGGATATGCCCCACAAATTCAGGAGTTGATTAACTCAAAGATGGGCACAGGAAAGTATCTGTTGGATAAGGAACACTTTGTTCTCTATCCTGACTTTGAGGACAATCAAGTTATGATGAATGAGAATGAACCATCATTAGTACAAGCTCAAGAGAAGAAGGAGAAAGCAAAGAAAGAGAAGGCTGCCAAGATGCCAACACAAGAGGAGGCGTCTGAGTACTTTTTGAAGAGCAAGCAGGACCAGCTTAGTTACTTTATAGCATCAACTCTGAGGATTGAGAAAGGATTGGCCACCCTAACTCAAAACCAGGAGAGCCTGGAAAGAATCATGGAACAAAAATTCTATGATCTTGATGTCAAAGTAACTGAGATTCAGTCAGTTGTGGAGCAGCTACAGGATGACATGCGGTGAGGAAGGGTAGGACAACCATCGATGCATTTGCCAGAGTGCCTCGAGCTCGAGATCAGCTGCAGAGCCAAGAATGCACACACCGAGTCACTTCATCCGCTTCCAGCTACAGCTCCAACAAGCAACCAGCTCCAAAGACTAACTCCTTCAGCTCCTTCCACATCAACTCAAGTCTTCGTCCAACGAGCCATCTCTATGCCACCAATTGAAGACCAAGCCTGAGAGACGATATAGTACTATGCATTTTCTAGGAACTTTTTGGTAACTTGTTGCCAAAGGGGGAGAAAAATTTATAGATCATAGGCTTCGAGAGAGAGAGTTTGCTTTTGTTCTCTCTTGTCTTCTTGGTTTAACTTTGTTTGCTTTTGATTGCTTAAGATACTATGCTATTATCTGTGAGACATTGATGATCATGTGTTTGATCATAAGCTACACTTATGCTTGTTAGATGATATTATCTTACTCATCCTTATATGATCATTCACTTTGCTTGGTGATGAGTGCATGTATTCAATTTTTATTATTTTGAGCGCTCCACCAAGATGTATGTGACATGGAAGAGTAACCCATGAGCCTAATTCCTTGTGCATTTGCAGTCCAAAGCAAATCTTAAAATATGCACAAATTTAGGGGGAGCTCTTGCTTATCACATACTTCTCAAAGCGACGATGTTTTTCAATCTTATTATCATTTGTCGAAGCTTTGATCTATATGTTGTCATCAATTACCAAAAAGGGGGAGATTGAAAGTGCAACTATCCCTAGGTGGTTTTGGTAATTCATAACAACATATAGCTCATTGAGCTAATGCTATTCCAAGACAAATATTTCAGGAAAGCTCAATGAATGGCATGGAATGGATGATGAGAGTGGATCCCTCAAGATATTAAGGACAAAGGATTGGCTCAAGCTCAAAATCTCAAGACTCTACATTTTACATTTTAGTGATCCAAGATCACATTGAGTCTATAGGAAAAGCCAATACTATCAAGGAGGGATGAGGTGTTGCTTAATGAGCCTCTTGCTTCATGTGCTTAGTGATATGCTCCAAAAACCCTCGACTACTTTCTCACATCCACATATGACCTAAACCTAAAGTCAAAATCGGTCCTACTGATTCTTTCTATCCGTGCCACCGAGTTCAAATGTCATAGCCATCGCCACAAACCCTAGGCAAATCGGTTTCACCGATAGGGATCTCGGTCTCACCGAGATGGGATTGTAATATCTCTGTTTCCCTTAGTAATGTTTCGGTCTAACTGAAGTGAGCGATCGGTCTCACCGAGATTGCAATGTAAACTCTCTGTTTCCCTTTCGTGACATTTGGGTCTCACCGAAAAGAGCGAATCGGTCCCATCGAGTTTACCTGACCAACTCTCTGGTTAGCTGTTTACCAAAATCGGTCTCACCGAGTTTTTGTAATCGTTCTCACCGAGATTACGTTATGCCCTAACCCTAACCATATCAGTCCTACCGAGTTGCATGTCGGTCCCACCGAAAACCCTAACGGTCACTAGGTTTAGTGAATCGGTCCGACCGAGTTTGTTGATTTGGTCCCACCGAGCTTGGTAGATTGTGTGTAACGGTTAGATTTTGTGTGGAGGTTATATATACCCCTCCACCTCCTCTTCATTCGTGGAGAGAGCCATCAGAACAAACCTACACTTCCAACTTGCTAGTTCTGAGAGAGAACCACCTACTCATGTGTTGAGGCCAAGATATTCCATTCCTACCATATGAATCTTGATCTCTAGCCTTCCCCTAGTTGCTTTCCACTCAAATCTTCTTTCCACCAAATCCAAATCCTGTGAGAGAGAGTTGAGTGTTGGGGAGACTATCATTTGAAGCACAAGAGAAAGGAGTTCATCATCAACACACCATTTGTTACTTCTTGGAGAGTGGTGTCTCCTAGATTGGCTAGGTGTCACTTGGGAGCCTCCGACAAGATTGTGGAGTTGAACCAAGGAGTTTGTAAGGGCAAGGAGATCGCCTACTGTGAAGATCTACCGCTAGTGAGGCAAGTCCTTCGTGGGCGACGGCCATGGTGGGATAGACAAGGTTGCTTCTTCGTGGACCCTTCGTGGGTGGAGCCCTCCGTGGACTCAGCAAGAACTGCTGCCCTTCGTGGGTTGAAGTCTCCATCAACGTGGATGTACGATAGCACCACCTATCGGAACCACGACAAAAACATCCGTGTCTCCAATTGCGTTTGAATCCTCCAAACCCTTCCCTTTACTTTCTTGCAAGTTGCATGCTTTAAATTCCGCTGCTCATATACTCTTTGCATGCTTGCTTGAATTGTGTGAAGATTGCTTGACTTGTGCAAAGATAGCTAAAATCTGCCAAAGTCTAGGAAAAGGTTAAGTTTTTAATTGGTCAAGTAGTCTAATCACCCCCCCCCCCTCTAGACATACTTCAAGGTCCTACAAGTGGTATCAGAGCTTTGGTCTCCATTTGCTTTGATTTCCATAGCTTTTGGTGGTCACAGCCTTGGTTTCACAAACTAGGAGAGTATATGCCTAGCGAGGGAAATTATCACCGTAGAGGTCCTTACTTTGATGGCACTAATTTTGCTAGTTGGAAGCATAAGATGAAAATGCATATTCTCGGACATAACCCCGCCGTTTGGGCTATTGTGTGTATTGGCTTGCAAGGTGAATTTTTTTATGGGAGAGAACCGAACCATGAAGCTAGTGCGGAGGAATTGCAGATGCTACAATACAACGCTCAAGCTTGTAATATCCTCTTCAATGGCTTGTGCCCCGAAGAATTCAACAAAATCAGCCGTCTTGAGAATGCAAAGGAAATTTGGGATACTTCAAATGATATGCATGAAGGTACCGACTCCGTCAAGCAATCCAAGTTGGATGTGCTCCAAAGTCAGCTTGACAAGTTCAAAATGAAGGATGGTGAAGGTGTCGCTGAAATGTACTCTAGGCTTGCTCTTATCACAAATGAGATTGCCGCTTAGGAAGTGAAGAGATGACCGACAGATTCATCATCAAGAAGATCCTAAGAGCATTGGATGGAAAATATGATACCGTGTGCACATTGATCCAAATGATGCCAAATTACAAAGATCTCAAGCCAACGGAAGTCATTGGAAGAATTGTTGCTCATGAGATGTCACTCAAGGATAAGGAGGAACTTCACAACAAGTCAAGTGGTGCTTATAAAGCCTCATGTGAGTCCCCCACATCATCAAGTGAGAAACAAACCTTCAATGAAGAATTGAGCTTAATGGTGAAGAACTTCAACAAATTCTACAAGAGTAGAAGCAAAGAAAGAAGCTCTAAGTCAAGGTCCTACAAAGACAAAAGATCTTCTAGTCGAGAGTGCAATTACTACAATTGTGGGAGACCCAGACACTATTCCAATGAGTGTACGGCACCCTACAAAAGAAGAGAAGGCGCCCTGCAAGAGATCCAAGAGGCAAGGAAGATCGCGGCGGGTAAGGCTTTTTTCCATGTAAATCAAGTATTTGAGGGGAAATCATGTTTCTAATTTGGAGTTCAGAATTCTCCAGGGTATTCATGAACTGCCCCGCAAAGCATATCGGTTGCCGCCCAATTCTACCAAGCTGAAGAAAGGAACACCGGGATAAGCTCTTCTCGTCAGAGTATCCGCAATCAATTATCCGGTGTTTTTGCCGATCAACTGAAACAGCTGATCGAACTGCATAGGGCGGCCGAACTAGCCATGAAGGATTTGATTATCCGGCTATGGCCCGCCGAGCCGATTCCAAGCAGCTAATTCGGGCTCGTGAAGCGGCTTGTGAGTGCCTGCCGTCGACTTGACGTCATCAAGCGGTCGGTCTGCATAGAGGGTGCGCTGAATGGCCTTCGCCGCGCAAAGGTGCATCGGGGAAGATGGATGCTGAAAAGTCGATGACCGAGGGACCGCCAGAGGGGAAGGAGCACCGCAAGCCCGAATTATATTACGAAAGTGTCCTGAAAGGATCCTGCCTTGCGGCGGAGCAATGCACCAAGGACATTATATTTCCATGAATACAATCATGTTGTCCTTTGTAATGTTGAACAAGGTCATTTCTATTATTTATTGCCTGTTATATAAAAGTTTGTCCTCCTGCGCGGCTGTTTGATATATTAATCCTGAGAGTTGGCCAGTCGTCGGCTTCTGCCCCCACGTAGGAAGTATGGGGGTGTTCAGGATAAACCTGATCACTCTTTATCCCAGTTTTGGGTCCTTCGAAGGAGGTGTTCAGCACAACGAACCAGGCAATCAGACTATAGGGCTTTATCACTCTCACTTAGCCATAGGAGCTTTAGAAAAGGAAGGTAGGCGCAACCCCTAGTGTTCGAAAGACCGCATGAGGGGCTCTATAAGCACCTGATCGAAAGAAAAGCCGATCCATCGCACGCTGCATTGGTTATGGCATTATGCGGGAGGAATCCTTAAAGATTTTACAACCTCTCGAACAGCTGAACAGCTCTCGCCGTATCATGACAGTCAGTTATCGGCTTTCTCTACTGAGGTGCTCATCCGTAAGAACCGGGACACAATCACAGTAGTTCTCCCTGAGCCGCCTTAGCCGATATAGCAGAACCTAAGGCAGCAAAACATGGGAGCCGGGCAAACCCAACATTTGACCCAAGACATGATTCGGAGCTGATGCATATAATGCTATAAGTTCGGGGTGCCGAACTTCCATGAAGGTGTTCAGACTTTATTGCCGTATTATGGTTAAAACGAAGCCCCTAGCATATTTAAGGCATATCGCGGTGTACGGATGCCACTTGACAAAAGAATTTCAATAAGAAATAACAGCAGGTAAGCGTCATATAAATCCACATGTTGTATTTGAATAGTACATCGATGCGTATGAGTACATGTAATGTGATAAAAAGAAATATGACTATGGAACCTGCTGAGACCAGGGGGAAGAAGCTGTATGCGGATCCGGAGTATAGTCGGATGGTCATCGCGGGGAATATCTAAGGATTCCCTTGCGCATTTGAGCTGCTTCCATATAGCCAGTCCTGGTCTGCGCAAAGTTGAACCTGCAAAGAAAATGTAAGAAATGCTTGTGTGCCGCAGAGCGGTTGAGCCACGGTATGTGGCCTATCCTGGCCTTCGCCTGAGTGTTTAATTGAGCTCTGGACGAGCCGAGCTATCCTGCCTCGGAGTAGTTCAGAGTTCTTTGGTGGTGTCCGGGAGCCTGGCCGTCGACTCGAGGTTCGATTGAAAGGTGCCACTCGTTGCTTCTGCTGTTAAAGCAGCGGTATACTCTTTGGTACCAAGGGAAAGTTCGGCCTGGCCATTAACCGTGATGATGCTGCACGGACCGGGCATCTTGAGCTTACGGTAAGCATAATGTGGCATCGCGTTGAATCGAGCGAACGCGGTTCGTCCGAGCATTGCCTGATAATCACTGCGAAAGGGGATGATGTCGAAGATTAACTCTTCGGCACGGTAATTGTCTGGTGATCCAAGGACTACCTCATGGGCGATGGAGCCTGTATAGCTGGCCTCCACACCTGGTATAACACCTCTAAAGGTGGCTTTAGTGGGCTTGATCACCGAACGATCAATGCCCATCTTGCGCACTGTGTCCTGGTAAAGCAGGTTTAGACTGCTGCCACCGTCCATAAGGACTCGTGCGAGGTGGAACCCGTCAATTATTGGGTCGAGGACTAGTGCGGCTGAATTGCCCTGATCAGTGTTAACCGGACGATCTGTGCGGTTGAAGGTGATCGGCCCTAGTTTGTATTGTGGGAAGATTGGTTCCGTTAAGCTGACATCCCTGAGGGTGCGCGTCCGGTCTGAGTCGGGAGTGTGGGTGGTGTTTACCACGTTCACCGTTTGGATTTGCGGGGGAAATTTCTTTTGCCCTCCTGTATTCGGTGATCTGGGCTCCTCGTCACCATCATCGCTTTGAGACCCCTTATCTTTGTTTTTGGCGCCTGACCTGCTGGCTTGTTTGAAGACCCAGCATTCTTTGTTGGTATGATTGGCTGGTGTTCCTGGGGTGCCATGAATTTGGCATGGGCGGTCGAGTATGTGGTCCAGACTGGACAAACCCGAATTGTCCATTTTGAATGGCCCTTTCCGCTGACCGGACTTAGAGCCACCAAATCCGGCATTGACTGTCGTATCTTCGGTGTTTTCACCATTTTTGCGGCGCTTGTGTTTGTTGCGTCGGGGTTTGTCATTGCTATATCTGGCCTCTGATGTGCCAGGGTTGCTTGCTGTGTTATTGCTACGGGCCAACCAGCTATCCTCGCCCGCACAAAAGCGGGTCATGAGTGTCGTGAGGGCTGCCATGGATTTTGGCTTCTCTTGGCCGAGATGACGGGCGAGCCACTCGTCACGCATGTTATGTTTAAAGGCCGCTAGGGCTTCAAAGATCCGGACAATGACAATTTGGTTCTTTTAGTTAGGAACCGAGTCCAGAATTTCTGGCTGACTCTCCGGGCTGTTGTGTTATGTGACTTAAATCATCAAGATCCGGTGGTCGTGACATAAGTGCCCCGAAGTTGTCCAGAATGTGTCTCGCCAGTTCTCCCAACTTCCGATGGAGTTTGTCGGCAAGCTATTCAGCCAATGCCGAGCCGGCCCTTTGAGTTTTAGCGGGAGATACTTGATGGCGTGTAGATCATCCCCGCGGGCCATGTGAATGTGGAGGAAGAAATCCTCTATCCATACCGCGGGGTCTGTAGTGCCATCATATGATTCAATGTTCATGGGTTTAAACCCTTCTGGGAATTCATGATCCATTACTTCATCAGTGAAGCATAGGGGGTGTGCGGCGCCTCTGTGTCGGGTTATATCACGACGCAGTCCATACGAGTCTTGTCTACTGTATTCGGCCCCGGCCGGATTTGCTTTTAGTATATCCGGCGTGATGGTCGTCGTCACGCGTTGAGGCGCGCCCCCGTGATCCGTAGATCGATCTTTTATGTCCTGCTTTGTTTTCCAATACGTCTCACAGGTCATGTGTGTTGCCCCGGGCCTTGGTGTTTTTGTTTGACTGGCGATGGGGTGCGGACTGGACTTCGGGCTGATATGCCGCTTTGACTCGGCCACGAGGTGGCTGGTCAGCCGCATCATACGCTGGTAGTGTAGGCTTTAATGCTTCCTCCTCGAGTTGGGGTAGCAACCTGCGCTTTGGGTAACTTTTGGTTGGGCGCCGAGTTCAGATTCTCGCTGCCGTGACCTCGGTCCATCTATCCACTAGCAGATCTTGGTCAGCTTGAAGCTGTTGTTGCTTTTTCTTCAGGCTTTTTGCTGTGGCTATAAGCCAGCGCTTAAAGCGCTCCTGCTTGACGGGATCCTCGGGCACGATAAATTCTTTGTCGCCGAGGCTAACCTCGTCTTCGGAGAGGGGCATGTAATTTTCATCCTTTGATTCTCTGTCTACTACATGTTCCTTAGGGCTAGCTTGCCCATCCTCCCACTCAAAGCCTGGCTGGAGGGGATTGTCTTCGTCTTCGGCACTACCCGCAGCGTTATTGTCTCTTGTGCCGGTGTCACTGCTTTTGCTATGGCGGGGCTTAGAGCGGCGCCGATGACGCCGGTGCTTAGATTGCTTCTCGAGGGGATTATCCTCCATTGCCTTATTGCCATCGCTTTGTTTGGGGGTGTCCACCATGTATATATCATATGATGAGGTGGCAGTCCAGCGCCCTGTGGGCGGTGGTTCCTGTTCTTCTCCTGCATCGTCGTCCATACCGTCGATGTCTTCGGAGTTTAAATCGAGCATGTCGATTAAGTCGTCGACAGTGGCTATTAAGTAGGTGGTGGGTGGGGAATGAATTTCTTCGTCGACCGCTTCCCACTCAAGCCGGACATAGTTCGGCCAAGGGTCTCCTGACAAGGAGAGAGACCTCAACGAATTTAGCATGTCGCTCAGGGGCGAGTGCTGAAAGATATCTGCGGAGGTAAACTCCATGACCGGTGCCCAATCAGATTCAATAGGCACGGACGTAGGTGGTTCAGAGCCTGTGGCCAGGGACAAATCCAAGGGTCCGGCAACACAGGTCTCATAGGAGGTGAAGTCAGTATTCGGCTCTATCGCCGTTGAGTGAGCGGCCTCCGTGGCGGGGTCCATCCACCCGTCCTCGGACGGCATGATCTGCTCCGGACTGAGGGCCGGAGTAGCCACAGGTGTGATCTCCCGAACACCATCCGACGACAGAGCTAAGTCATGCTCGTCGTGACTGTGCGGCGCACCTGACATGGGCTCGAATCCATCGAAGATCAAGTCTCCGCGGATGTGGGCAGTATAGTTTAAGCTTCCAAACCTGGCCTGACAGCCAGGGGCGTAGCTCTTGATCTGCTCCAGATGGCCAAGCGAGTTGGCCCGTAGTACGAAGCCGCCGAATACGAAGATCTGTCCGGGGAGAAAAATCTCACCCTGGATCGCATCGTTGCCGATGATTGAAGGAGCCATCAAGCCTTTCTTGTGATGGCACAGTGGAACTCCCAATGAAAGCACCAACGTCGGTGTCAAAACCGGCGGATCTCGGGTAGGGGGTCCCGAACTGTGCGTCTAAGGCGGATGGTAACAGGAGGCGGGGGACACAATGTTTACCTGTGTTGGGCCCTCTCGATGGAGGTAATACCCTACTTCCTGCTTGATTGATCTTGATGATATGAGTATTACAAGAGTTGATCTACCACGAGATCGTAGAGGCTAAACCCTAGAAGCTAGCCTATGATTATGATTATTCTTGCCCTACGGACTAAACCCTCTAGTTTATATAGACACCGGAGGGGGCCAGGGTTACACAGAGTCGGTTACAAGGGAGGAGATCTACATATCCGAATTGCCAAGCTTACCTTCCACGCAAAGGAGAGTGCCACCCGGACACGGGACAAAGTCTTCAATCTTGTATCTTCATAGTTCAACAGTCCGACCAAGGTATATAGTCTGGCTATCCGAGGACCCCCTAATCCAGGACTCCCTCACCCCCCTCCCACGTATATAAAGGAGGGGAGGAGGAGAGGGCTGGCCCTCATAGGTCGCGCCCAAGGGGGGGAGTCCTACTCCCAGTAGGAGTAGGTTTCCCCCCTACCTAGTTGGAGTAGGAGAAGAAGGAAGAGGGAGAGGGAGAGAAGGAAAGGGGGGCCGGCCCCCTACCCCAATTCGGATTGGGCTTGGGGGGCATGCCCTCCACCTGGCCGTCTCCTCCTCTCTTCCACTAAGGCCCAATAAGGCCCATTGACTCCCCGGGGGGTTCCGGTAACCTCCCGGTACTCCGGAAATGCCCGAATTCATCCGGAACCATTCTCGTGTCCAGACATAGCCTTCCAATATATTGATCTTTATGTCTCGACCATTTCGAGAATCCTCGTCATGTCCGTGATCACACCCGGGGCTCCGAACAACCTTTGGTACATCAAAACACATAAACTTATAATACCGATCGTCATCGAACGTTAAGTGTGCGGACCCTACGGGTTCGAGAACTATGTAGACATGACTGAGACTCATCTCCAGTCAATAACCAATAGCGGAACCTGGATGCTCATATTGGCTCCCACATATTCTACGAAGATCTTTATCGGTCAAACCGCATAACAACATACGTTGTTCCCTTTGTCATCGGTATGTTACTTGCCCGAGATTCGATCGTCGGTATCTCAATACCTAGTTAAATCTCGTTACCGGCAAGTCTCTTTACTCGTTCCATAATGCATCATCCCACAACTAACTCATTAGTCACATTGCTTGCAATGCTTATAGTGATGTGCATTGCCAAGAGGGCCCAGAGATACCTCTCCGACAATTGGAGTGACAAATCCTAATCTCGATCTATGCCAACTCAAAAAACACCATCGGAGACACCTGTACATCATCTTTATAATCACCCAATTACGTTGTGATGTTTGATAGCACACTAAGTGTTCCTCCGGTATTCAGGAGTTGTATAATCTCATAGTCATAAGATAATTTATAAGTCATGAAGAAAGCAATAGCAACAAACTAAACGATCATCGTGCTAAGCTAACGGATGGGTCTTGTCAATCACATCATTCTCTAATGATGTGATCTCGTTAATCAAATGACAACTCATGTCTATGGCTAGGAAACTTAACCATCTTTGATTAACGAGCTACTCAAGTAGAGGCATACTAAGGACACTCTATTTGTCTATGTATTCACACATGTACTAAGTTTATGGTTAATACAATTCTAGCATGAATAATAAACATTTATCATGATATAAGGAAATATAAATAACAACTTTATTATTGCCTCTAGGGCATATGTCCTTCAGTCTCCCACTTGCACTAGAGTCAATAATCTAGATTACACAGTAATGACTCTAACACCCATGGAGTCTTGGTGCTGATCATGTTTTGCTCGTGAGAGAGGCTTAGTCAACGGGTCTGCAACATTCAGATCCGTATGTATCTTGCAAATATCTATGTCTCCCTCCTTGACTTGATCACAGATGGAATTGAAGCGTCTCTTGATGTGCTTGGTTCTCTTGTGAAATCTGGATTCCTTTGCCAAGGCAATTGCACCAGTATTGTCCCAAAAGATTTTCATCGGACCCGATGCACTAGGTATGACACCTAGATCGGATATGAACTCCTTCGTCCAGACTCCTTCATTTGCTGCTTCCGAAGCAGCTATGTACTCCGCTTCACACGTAGATCCTGCCATGACGCTTTGCTTAGAACTGCACCAACTGACAGCTCCACCGTTTAATATAAATATGTATCCGGTTTGTGACTTAGAGTCATCCGGATCAGTGTCAAAGCTTGCATCGATGTAACCATTACGATGAGCTCTTTGTCACCTCCATAAACAGGAAACATATCCTTAGTCCTTTTCAGGTATTTCAGGATGTTCTTGACCGTTGTCTAGTGATCCACTCCTGTATTACTTTGGTACCTCCCTGCTAAACTAATAGCAAGGCACACATCAGGTCTGGTACACAACATTGCATACATGATAGAACCTATGGCTGAAGCATAGGAAATGACTTTCATTTTTTCTCTATCTTCTGTAGTGGTCGGGCATTGAGTCTGACTCAACTTCACACCTTGTAACACAGGCAAGAACCCTTTCTTTGCTTGATCAATTTTGAACTTCTTCAAAACTTTATCAAGGTATGTGCTTTGTGAAAGTCCAATTAAGCATCTTGATCTATCTCTATAGATCTTGATGCTCAATATATAAGCAGCTTCACCGAGGTCTTTCATTGAAAAACTCTTGTTCAAGTATCCTTTGATGCTATCCAGAAATTCTATATCATTTCCAATCAACAATATGTCATCCACATATAATATTAGAAATGCTACAGAGCTCCCACTCACTTTCTTGTAAATACAGGCTTCTCCAAAAGTCTGTATAAAACCATATGTTTTGATCACACTATCAAAACATTTATTCCAACTCCGAGATGCTTGCACCAGTCCATAAATGGATCGCTGGAGCTTGCACACTTTGTTAGCATCCTTTGGATCGATAAAACCTTCTGGTTGCATCATATACAACTCTTCTTCCATAAATCCATTCAGGAATGCAGTTTTTACATCCATTTGCCAAATTTCATAATCATAAAATGCGGCAATTGCTAACATGATTCAGACGTACTTAAGCATCGCTACGGGTGAGAAGGTCTGATCGTAGTCAACTCCTTGAACTTGTCATAAACCTTTCGCAACAAGTCGAGCTTTGTAGACAGTAACATTACCGTCAGCGTCAGTCTTCTTCTTGAAGATCCATTTATTCTCTATGGCTTGCCGATCATCGAGAAAGTCAACCAAAGTCCACACTTTGTTCTCATACATGGATCCCATCTCAGATTTCATGGCCTCAAGCCATTTTGCGGAATCTGGGCTCATCATTGCTTCGTCATAGTTCGTAGGTTCGTGTAACGCCCCAAATCCGAAGCGCCAGGTGTCATCCAGTTGTTCGCCGTTGTTGCCATGCCACTTGCTTGCGTGTTGCATATTGCCATGTCATCATGTGCATCTCATTTTGCATACGTGTTCGTTTCTTGCATCCGAGCATTTTCCCTGTTGTCTGTTTTGCAATCCGGCACTCCTATGTCCTCCGGCGTTCCCCTTTTGTCTCTCGTTGTGAGCGTGTGTTAACGTTCTCCGAATGGCCCTAGGTTTGCCAAACGGCCTTGGTATAGCACCGGTACACCGCCTGTCAAGTTTCGTGCCATTTGGAGTCCGTTTGATACTCCAACGGTTAACCGGGTAACCGTAAAGCCCTCTTTGTGTTGCAGCCCAACACCCCTCCAAAGTGGCCCAATAACCCATCCAAACCCCCTTCATGCTCTCGGTCGTTCGATCACGATCGTGTGAGCGAAAACCGCACTCCTTTTGGAGTCTCCTAGCTCCCTATGCCTATATAAACACATTCTCCCCCGAAATTTGCGGATGAGTTCCACCCTAACCCTAGTCTCCTCCTTCCTCCCGTCGCCGGACGTGTCCGTCCGGCCGGACATGTCCGCCCGCCCCCTCAGCCATCCACGGGCCGCCACGTGGTGCACCACCGCCGCCCTCCGCGTCGGCCCGTGCGGCCCGTCCCGGCCATCGCTGCCCGAGCCGCACCCAGCGCCGCCCGCCTCTCCGCCGCCGCCTGCGGCTCGAGCTGCCTCAAGCCGCCGGCCGCCACCGGTCACCGCCTGTCGCCCGTCGCCGCCGCCGAACGGCCCCGCCTTCGCCGCTGGGCGCGGATCCGCGAGGAGGGCCCAGATCCTGCCGTCCCCGTCCTTCTCCGGCCTCCTCCTCTCCAACTCCGGCGGTTGCTCCGGTGAACCTCGGTTCCCGTGCCGCGCCTGATCCAGATCTATCCCGCAGGTTGACCCTGATTTTTCCTGTCCCCGAATTATTTGCATTTTGGTCCCCTGTTCATCGCATCATAACTCCATCCATACTGCTCCGTTTCGCGCGTGTAATATATCAAAATGTTCATTGTGAGATGCTCTACATTTTTCTCCATTGTGCCATGTTCATTTGAGTTTATCTTCATGCCTGAATCATCATTGCAAGAGTGCTATATGATGTTAATCTGCTGAAACTGTTATAACTTGATGATTTGTCATTTTTGTTGCATTTGATGTGTGCATCCTATGAGCATGAGATCTATATATGTTTTTAACTAAACCATGCCATCTTTACAGGGTTTCCATCCATGTATTTTTGTGAGTTGTGTAGTGAGTGCATCAAGCTTGTTAAGTAGGGTACTTGCTGTTGCTGTTTTGCTAGGCTGAATCTGTTATTTCGTGATGCTATGTAAACCTGCTGCTACAACTCATTGTATGCATAATCTGGATATGTTCACTAAGGATGTTTTGTTAAACATGTCATGATCTATCCATCAATGCCCCTGGTTACGTTTATAGCTTGTTGTAGCTTGTCGTAATCTTGCTCCAAAGTTGCTAAATAATGTTGCTGTCAGCATGTCAACATTAAGTTCAGTTTTGTCATGAGTTTTGGTAGTGATCCATGCACCCTATAAACTTTCTCTTGCCATTCTTAGCTTCCTAAACATGTCTTCTTATTGTTGGTTGCCTTGTCATGCCATGTCATTCTCTGTGGTGAGTGGTACAAGCTCACCAACATGCCTACTTATCGTTGTTTCTACCATGTATGAATATGTCATATAACTTGCTATGTTTACATGGGTGCCATCATATCTTCTGTTCCTTTTTGGCTCATGGTCAGTAAAGGACTTTTGTTCTATGCATTTATTAGTATCATGCCGTGCCTTCGTTTGCCATGTTAAGTTCCTGTAACATGTTGTTTGATAGCTCTAAACATTGCAACCTGATGTTATTTCTGCCAAGTCTGAAACTGTTATTATATGCAATCTTGCCATGTCATTTTGAGCATGTTCTAGTATTTCTGGAGATAGCTCAGTGTTCATGTTCTGTTATGCTTTACCTGAACATCATGCCCATGCCTTTTTTTCATATTGTGGTACTGTAGCATGTTGTTTTGATGCTTGCAATATGCCTAGTTGCTGTTTTGGACAGCTTGTCCTTTAAACTTTATAGTGTATGTGTGAAACCGTTGCTCCGTTTTGAGTGTGCTCTATATGAAACTTGCTTGATTTTGCATGTAGTTTCATATTATCATGTTGCATCCTTGTTTTGAGGTGTTTGCTTGATGTTTGTATGCATTTTGCATCAATGCCATGTTTAACTTGTTTTGCTCATATCTTCTAGGCCGTAGCTCCAAATTAAATGAACTTTATATGTAACTTGACTAGAATCTCGTGTAGATCATCTTGGTGCATCTTAACTTGCTATTTAACAACTTTAACATAAGGTGTATTCAGATCTGGACCAATTTCGAAAATTGCATATGAGGACTTGCCAGAATTGTTATATGTTGTTTCCGGCCTCATTTAACTTGACTTGATGTGTTGCTCTTGTTTGCATCATCTCTTGCCATGAGTAGCTTCATGTAGCCTTGACATGCATCATGCTTGTTGTGCATCATGCCTTGTTCTTGTGTGGTGTGTTTACCATGTTGTGTGCTTCCTATCGATAGTTCCCGTTTCATTGCGATCGTGAGGATTCGTTCGTCTACGCTTGGTTCGTCTTCGTGGCTTCATCTTCTTCATGGACTCGTTTTTCTTCCTTGCGGGATTTCAGGCAAGATGACCGCTACCCTGGATCTCACTACTATCATTGCTATGCTAGTTGCTTCGTTCTATCGCTTTGCTGCGCTACCTATCATTTGCTCTTCAAGCCTCCCAAATTGCCATGTCAGCCTCTAACCTTTTTCGCCCTTCCTAGCAAACCATTGCTTGGCTATGTTACCGCTTTTGCTCAGCCCCTCTTATAGCGTTGGTAGTTGCAGGTGAAGTTGAAGATTTCTCCATGGTGGACAGGATTATGTTGGGATATCACAATATCTCTTATTTAATTATTGCATCTATATACTTGGTAAAGGGTGGAAGTCTCGACCTTATGCCTGGTGTTTTGTTCCACTCTTGCCGCCCTAGTTTCCGTCATACCTGTGTTATGTTCCCGGATTTTGCGTTCCTTACGCGGTTGGGTGATTTATGCGACCCCCTTGACAGTTCGCTTTAAATAAAACTCCTCCAGCAAGGCCCAACCTTGGTTTTACCATTTGCCTCACCTAGCCCCTTTTTTCCCTTGGGTTTCCATAGCCCGAGGGTCATCTTTATTTTACCACCCCGGCCGGTGCTCCTCGAGTGTTGGTCCAAACTAGAGCACCGTAGGGACCATTCCTTGGCAACTTGGATTACGTCGGTATCTGACGCTTAGCTTATCCGGTGTGCCTCGAGAACGAGATATGTGCAGCTCCTATCGGGATTTGTCGGCACATCCGGCGGTCTTGCTGGTCTTGTTTTACCATTGTCGAAATGTCTTGTAAACCGGATTCCGAGTCCGATCAGGTCTTCCGGAGAAGGTATATCCTTCATTGATCGCGAGAGCTTATCATGGGCTGTTGGGACACCCTGCAGGTATAATCTTTCAAAGCCGTGCCTGCGGTTATGCGGCAGATGGGAATTTGTTAATGTCCGGTTGTAGATAACTTGACACCAGATCCGAATTAAAACGCATCAACCGCGTGTGTAGCTGTGATGGTCTCTTTTCGGCGGAGTCCGGGAAGTGAACACGGTTCTGGGTTATGTTTGACGTAAGTAGGAGTTCAGGATCACTTCTTGATCATTGCTAGCTTCACGACCGTTCCGTTTGCTCTCTTCTCGCTCTTATTTGCGTATGTTAGCCACCATATCATGCTTAGTCGCTGCTGCAACCTCACCACTTTACCCCTTCCTTTCCCATTAAGCTTTGCTAGTCTTGATACCCATGGTAATGGGATTGCTGAGTCCTCGTGGCTCACAGTTTACTAAAACAACAGTTGCAGGTACAGGTTATGCGATCATCATGACGCGAGAGCGATGTTTACTTGTTTTGGAGTTCTTCTTCTGCTTCTTCTTCGATCAAGGGATAGGTTCCAGGTCGGCAGCCTGGGCTAGCAGGGTGGATGTCGTTTGAGTTTCTGTTTGTGTTTCATCCGTAGTCGGATGG
Source organism: Aegilops longissima (assembly GCA_021605205.1). Taxonomy (NCBI): domain Eukaryota; kingdom Viridiplantae; phylum Streptophyta; class Magnoliopsida; order Poales; family Poaceae; genus Aegilops; species Aegilops longissima. Next base: position 160,583,505 of record CM038682.1, read on the forward strand.
TACTCTTATGTATTGTGATGTTGTATTCGTGTGGCATTGTATGCCTCTTGTATGTAACCCCATCTATTATGTAATGTTGATGTAATGATATCCACCTTGCAAAAGCATTTCGATATGCGGTTCTATCCTTGGTGGGAACTTCGAGTCTCTTTAGGATAGTGTCCCATATTGGGCGTGACAAGTTGGTAATCAGGTCCTCGACCGACCCTAGGAGCCCCCTTGATTGATCGTGTAGTTTGGCCGATATCGAGTCTAGAATAAAGCTATTTTCGGAGTCTAGTTATATCTGAGAGTAGGACTTCTTTTTACTCCTCAGCCCCTTCGTTGCTCTGGTGAGGAATCTTGACGTAGGTGTTTTGAATTACTTCTCTTCCCCTTCAAATTTTTCTTTAGGATCACGTAGTTGGTTTTTCTGATCGTTGGTTCTCTTCTCTTTTCATCCGGTGCATTTCCCGTCAAGTTGACTCGAGCCTCTTCATCATTGAGTTCAATCCTCAGTTGTTTTCTTTTCCCACCCGCCCACCCCTTTTTCTTCTCGGAACCGAAGCCCGTAATCGAGTATCCACCCTACTCGTGTGAAGCCTTTGCTTTCTTTCAACCGGTGTTTTCTCTTCAAGTTATTCGTCGATTTCCCCTTCCAAGTTGCCTTCGTTTTTTCCGCCCTCCCACCCTCTTCTTCCCGGAGCCTGAGTCTATTTCGACCATCAATTTCATTCGTGCGGAGCCTCTTCAGTATTTCCTCAATTATTTCAACTGTTGAATTCTCGTCTCGTTTGACATTCATCATCTCTTTTTCTTTTCCGGTGGACCCAATTCAAGTATTCGTTGTTGATCATATTCTTTTCCTCGGCTCAAATGTTTCCCCTTGCTCGTTCACCTCTCGCCAGTTTATTCTTCCGGAGTGTTCAAGACATCTCAGGAGATTCGTCGGTGTTCCAATTAATTCGTGGTTGTCACCTCATTCAAATATTTCAATTGTTCCGGTGCATCATTTATCTGGTCAACAATCCTTTCCAACGGTGTTTTCCTTTAGTGGGCCCTAACCCACAGGTCTTTTCCCAGGATCTTACCTGACTCTTCTAATTATTCCGGAGCCATCCCTAATTCTTTTCAAGTGTGACGTAAGAATGGATTCCATCAGTCACATGCCTTCTCCAAGATCTCGTTCAAATTCTTTTCATTGTTGGCTCAACCTCTCTGCTTTTCATTCTACCGGAGTATCTCAGTAATTTTTGGGGGTGTTTCCCGTCATCATTTGAAGACCGAAGAAGAGTTTCTCCTCTAATCTTGCCCGTTCTCTCAAAGATTCGTGGGTCTAGCTTCATGTTATCACTCTCGAATTATTCCGTTTGTCAGATATTTTTTTTCTTAACCATCTGGAGTATTTCAGGAGTTGATTTCTTTTTCGTTTCACCGGAGGCCATCATTCCAGTTACCGTTCCCTATTTATCCCGGTGCTTCGTTCAAGTGTTCTTTAATTAGCTCATAATATCTTTGTTCTTTTGCATCTAAATCCCCTCAGAAATATTTGTTCTTCTAATTCTTCCCAGCGATTCATTCTCTTTCGTCAGTCATTTTCGAATTCTTACGATGGTTCGTTCAAGATTCTTTTTCCTTGATTATCTTTCAATCCATTCATTCTTTCCAATCATACCGGTGGTTCAAGAAGACTTTCTCAAGTTTTGTGCCACATTCCTCTTAATTCTTTTTCAACAAGAATAAGTAATATGCAAAATCCATTGCTTGTCACCAATTAAATTTGATGAAGGATAAGCATACAATAAATCTTATTCTTATTTCCTCTGAGTGAGTAATCCCATCCTTCGGAGTTTGTTCCTGTTGAATAAATTCTAGTTCCAAGTGTTCCAAATTCTTTCAATTCTTCCGGAGGCATTGCATTGCTTATGTCGTCAAGTGTCATTCCATCTTGTGAAGTTCATGTTCTTTTCCTTGCATTTTCAGCCGGAGTGCTGCCTAAATCCTTTTAGTCTTATTCGTTTCTTATCTCGTTCTAACCGGAGTGGTTCAATAGTCTATCTGATTCCGTGAGCTTTCGATTCTCGTCATTCTCGTCTTTCCCCTCTTCTTCTCGAGTGCTCTCAATTATTTGCTTCTTCTCTTGAATTCTTGTTTCACCTCATCCCCTTTCCCTTCCGTCTCGGTCCTAAGATCTCGGGACGAGATCTCTTGTTAGTGGAGGAGTGTTGTAACGCCCCGGATCCGATGCGCCAGGTGTCATCTAGTTGTTCTCCGTTGTTGCCATGCCACTTGCTTGCGTGTTGCATATTGCCATGTCATCATGTGCATCTCATTTTGCATATGTGTTCGTTTCTTGCATCCGAGCATTTTCCCCGTTGTCCGTTTTGCAATCCGGCACTCCTATGTCCTCCGGCGTTCCCCTTTTGTCTCTCGTTGTGATCGGGTGTTAAACGTTCTCGGAATGGCCCGAGGTTTGCCAAGCGGGCTTGGTATAGCACCGGTAGACTACCTATCAAGTTTCGTGCCATTTGGAGTCCGTTTGATACTCCAACGGTTAACCAGGTAACCATAAAGCCCTTTTTGTGTTCATCCCAACACCCCTCCGAAGTGGACCAATAACCCATCCAAACCCCCTTCATGCTCTCGGTCGTTCGATCACGATCGTGTGGGCGAAAACCGCACTCCTTTTGGAGTCTCCAAGCTCCCTATGCATATATAAACACATTCTCCCCCGAAATTTGCGGATGAGTTCCACCCTAACCCTAGTCTCCTCCTTCCTCTTGTCGCCGGACATTTCCGTCCGGCCGGACATGTCCGCCCGCCCCCGCGGCCATCCAAGGGCCGCCACTGCCCGCTGCTGCCCTCCTCAAGGCTGCCAAGGCTGCCCGTCCCCCGCCCCTGCCCGAGCGCGCCCTGCGCGCCGCCTCGCTTTCTCCGCCCGCCAGCCCGAGCAGCGCCACCGCCCGCCGCCCGGTCACCGCCGCCGCCGTCGTCGCGCCGACTGCCCCCTCCCCGCCGCCAGGGACGCCGGATCCGGCGAGGAGCGCCCAGATCCGGTCGTCCCCGTCCTCCTCCGGCCTCCTCCTCTCCAACTCTGGAGGTTGCTCCGGTGAACCTCGGTTCCCGTGCCGCGCCCGATCCAGATCTATCCCGCAGGTTGACCCCGATTTTCCCACGTCCCCGAATTATTTGCATTTTGGTCCCTTGTTCATCGCACCATAACTCCATGCATACTGCTCCGTTTCGTGCGTGTAATATATCAAGATGTTCAATGTGAGATTCTCTACATTTTGTTCCATTGTGCCATGCTCATTTGAGTTCATCTTGATGCCTGAATCATCGTTGCAAGAGTGCAATATGATGTTAATCTGCTGAAACTGTTATAACTTAATGATTTGTCATTTTTGTTGCATTTGATGTGTGCATCCTATGAGCATGAGCTCTATATATGTTTTGAACTAAACCATGCCATCTTTACAGGGGTTCCATCCATGTATTTTTGTGAGTTGTGTAGTGAGTGCATCAAGCTTGTTAAGTAGGGTACTTGCTGTTGCTGTTTTGCTAGGCTGAATCTGTTATTTCGTGATGATATGTAAACCTGCTGCTACAAGTCATTGTATGAATGCCATGCTTAGCTTCTTAAACATGTCTTATTACTTTTGGTTGCCTTGTCATGCCATGTAATCCTCTGTGGTGAGTGGTACAAGCTCACCAAAATGCCTACTTATCTTTGTTTCTGCCATGTATGAATCTGTCATATAACTTGTTATGTTTACATGGGTGCCATCATATCTTCTGTTCCTTTTTGGCTCATGGTCAGTAAAGGACTTTTGTTCTATGCATTTATTAGTATCATGCCATGCCTTTGTTTGCCATGTTAAGTTCCTGTAACATGTTGTTTGATAGCTCTAAACATTGCAACCTGATGTTATTTCTGCCAAGTCCGAAACTGTTATTATATGCAATCTTGCCATGTCATTTTGAGCATGTTCTAGTGATTTATGGAGATAGCTCAGTGTTCATGTTCTGTTATGCTTTACCTGAACATCATGACCATGCCTTTTGTTTTCATATTGTGGTACTGTAGCATGTTGTTGTGATGCTTGCAATATGCCTAGTTGCTGTTTTGGACAGCTTGTCCTTTAAACTTGTATAGAGTGTATGTGTGGAACCGTTGCTCCGTTTTGAGTGTGCTCTATATGAAACTTGCTTGATTTTGCATGTAGTTTCATATTATCATGTTGCATCCTTGTTTTGAGGTGTTTGCTTGATGTTTGTATGCATTTTGCATCAATGCCATGTTTAACTTGTTTTGTTCATATCTTCTAGGCCGTAGCTCCAAATTAAATGAACTTTATATGTAACTTGACTAGAATCTCGTGTAGATCTTCTTGGTGCATCTTAACTTGCTGTTTAATAACTTGAACATAAGCTGTATTCAGATATGGACCAATTTCGAAAATTGCATATGAGGACTTACCGGAATTGTTATATGTTGTTTCCGGCCTCATTTAACTTGCCTTGATGTGTTGCTCATGTTTGCATCATCTCTTGCCATGAGTAGCTTCATGTAGCCTTGACATGCATCATGCTTGTTGTGCATCATGCCTTGTTCTTGTCTGGTGTGTTTACCATGTTGTGTGCTTCCTCTCGATAGTTCCCGTTTCGTTGCGATCGTGAGGATTCGTTCGTCTACGCTTGGTTCGTCTTCCTGCAGGGTATAATCTTTCGAAAGTCGTGCCCGCGGTTATGCGGCAGATGGGAATTTGTTAATATCCGGTCGTAGATAACTTGACACCAGATCCGAATTAGAACGCATCAACCGCGTGTGTAGCCGTGATGGTCTCTTTTCGGCGGAGTCTGGGAAGTGAACACGGTTCTGGGTTATGTTTGACATAAGTAGGAGTTCAGGATCACCTCTTGATCATTGCTAGCTTCACGACCGTTCCGTTTGCTCTCTTCCCGCTCTTATTTGCGTATCTTAGCCACCATATCATGCTTAGTCGCTGCTGCAACCTCACCTTTACCCCTTCCTTTCCCATTAAGCTTTGCTAGTCTTGATACCCATGGTAATGGGATTGCTGAGTCCTCGTGGCTCACAGTTTACTACAACAACAGTTGCAGGTACAGGTTATGCGATGATCATGACGCGAGAGCGATGTTTACTTGTTTTGGAGTTCTTCTTCTGCTTCTTCTTTGATCAGGGGATAGGTTCTAGGTCGGCAGCCTGGGCTAGCAGGGTGGATGTCGTTTGAGTTTCTGTTTGTGTTTCATCCGTAGTCGGATGGTGCTCTTATGTATTGTGATGTTGTATTCGTGTGGCATTGTATGCCTCTTGTATGTAACCCCATCTATTATGTAATGTTGATGTAATGATATCCACCTTGCAAAAGCGTTTCAATATGTGGTTCTATCCTTGGTGGGACCTTCGAGTCTCTTTAGGATAGTTTCGCATATTGGGCGTGACAGTTCGTCACGGTCAAGTAACATGACCTCCAGAATAGGATTACCATACCACTCTGGTGCGGATCTTACTCTGGTTGACCTACGAGGTTTGGTAGTAACTTGATCTGAAGTTACATGATCATCATCATTAGCTTCCTCACTAATTGGTGTAGGAATCACATGAACTGATTTCTGTGATGAACTACTTTCCAATAAGGGATCAGGTACAGTTACCTCATCAAGTTCTACTTTCCTCCCACTCACTTATTTCGAGTGAAACTCCTTCTCTAGAAAGGATCCATTCTTAGAAACGAGTATATTGCCTTTGGATTTGTGATAGAAGGTGTACCCAACAGTCTCTTTTGGGTATCCTATGAAGACACATTTCTCCGATTTGGGTTTGAGCTTATCAGGTTGAAGCTTTTTCACATAAGCATCGCAGCCCCAAACTTTAAGAAACGACAACTTGAGTTTCTTGCCAAACCACAATTCATAAGGTGTTGTCTCAACGGATTTAGATGGTGCCCTAATTTAACATGAATGCAGCCGTCTCTAAAGCATAACCCCAAAATGCTAGCGGTAAATCAGTAAGAGACATCATAGATCGCACCATATCTAATAAAGTGCGGTTACGACGTTCGGACACACCATTACGCTGTGGTGTTCCGGGTAGTGTGAGTTGCGAAACTATTCCGCATTGTTTCAAATGAAGACCAAACTCGTAACTCAAATATTCTCCTCCACGATCAGATCGCATAAACTTTATTTTCTTGTTACGATGATTTTCCACTTCACTATGAAATTCTTTGAACTTTTCAAATGTTTCAGACTTATGTTTCATCAAGTAGATATACGCATATCTACCCAAATCATCTGTGAAGGTCAGAAAATAATGATACCCGCTGTGAGCCTCACTATTCATTGGACCGCATACATCAGTATGTATTATTTCCAATAAATCTGTTGCTCGCTCATTGTTCCGGAGAACGGAGTTTTAGTCATCTTGCCCATGAGGCATGGTTCGCAAGTACCAAGTGATTCATAATCAAGTGATTCCAAAACACCATCAGTATGGAATTTCTTCATGCGCTTTACACCAATTGACCCAAACGGCGGTGCCACAAATAAGTTGTACTATCATTATCAACTTTGCATCTTTTGGCTTCAACATTTATGAATATGTGTATCACTACTATCGAGATTCAACAAACATAGACCACTCTTCAAGGGTGCATGACCATAAAAGATATTACTCATATAAATAGAACAACCATTGTTCTCAGATTTAAATGAATAACCGTCTCACATCAAACAAGATCCAGATATAATGTTCATGCTTAACGCTGGCACAAAATAACAATTATTCAGGTCTAAAACTAATCCCGAAGGTAGATGTAGAGGTAGCGTGCCGACGGCGATCACATCGACTTTGGAACCATTTCCCACGGGCATCATCACCTCGTCCTTAGCCAATCTTTGCTTAATCTGTAGTCCCTGTTTCGAGTTGCAGATATTAGCAACACAACCAGTATCAAATACCCAGGTACTACTGCGAGCATTAGTAAGGTACACATCAATAACATGTATATCACAAATACCTATGTTCACCTTGCCATCCTTCTTATCCGCCAAATACTTCGGGCAATTCCGCTTCCAGTGACCAGTCCCTTTGCAGTAGAAGCACTCAGTCTTAGGCTTAGGTCCAGACTTGGGATTCTTCACTTAAGCAGCAACTTGCTTGCCGTTCTTCTTGAAGTTCCCCTTCTTCCCTTTACCCTTTTTTCTTGAAACTGGTGGTCTTGTTGACAATGAACGTTGGATGCTCCTTCTTGATTTCTACCTCCGCAACCTTTAGCATCGTGAAGAGCTTGGGAATTGTCTTATCCATCCCTTGCATGTTATAGTTCATCACGTAGCTTTTGTAGCTTGGTGGCAATGATTGAAGAACTCTGTCAATGAGACTATCAACCGGAAGATTAACTCCCAGCTGAGTCAAGTGATTATGATACCCAAACATTTTGAGTATATGTCCAGACTCCCATCACGTGTTCTCCTCCATTTTGCAGCTGTAGAACTTATTGGAGACTTCATATCTCTCAATCCTGGCATTTGCTTGAAATATCAACTTCAAGTCCTGGAACATCTCATATGCTCCATGACATTCAAAACGTCGTTGAAGTCCCGGTTCTAAGCCGTAAAGCATGGCACACTGAACTATCGAGTAGTCATCAGCTTTGCTCTGCCAGGCGTTCACAACGTCCGGCGTTGCTCCTGCAGCGGGTCTTGCACCTAGCGGCGCTTCCAGGACGTAATTCTTCTATGCAACGATGAGGATAATCCTCAAGTTACAGACCCAGTCCATGTAGTTGCTACCATCTTCTTTCAACTTAGCTTTCTCTAGGAACGCATTAAAATTCAAAGGAACGGTAGCACAGGCCATTGATCTACAACTATATAGACATGCAAAACACTATCAGGTACTAAGTTCATGGTAAATTAAAGTTCAATTAATCATATTACTTAAGAACTCCCACTTACACTACAAAAGAAAGACACATCCGTGACATTTTGGGCCGAACGAAAATCTTTTCTGTCATACTTATGACACTTCTATGACGATAATTGTGACAAAACACGGTATCATCATAGATGTGGTGGGGTCCTACTTCTATGACAAAAAATCATGACAGAAAATGGGTTTTTCATCCTGGGCGGGCCGGAGACGCAGCTGCATGACATTCTTTGGGCCGTCCATGACGGAAAAAACCGTGGTAGAAGCGAGGGCGCGGAAAATATCAGGGAGTCCCCGGTTACTGTGGGTGGTCGGGGGCCGAGCGATGCGCGTTTCTCTCGTACGTACGCGCGTGTGTGTGAGGCATTGGGCTCTAACTGAACCCGAGCGAGGCGTTGGGATCTAACTGAAGCCGAGGGATTGCACTACAGGCTACACGGAACCCGAGTGATCGATCGATGGCTGTTAACTGAACCCGATCGAGAGATTCCTTCGCTACTGCTGCTAACTGAAGCCGATCGATGCTAGCTCTAGATGAACAGTGGCGTTGGGGGGTTGATGAACAGTTCGGTGGGGGTGGATAAACAGGACCCGTGGTGTTGCCTCTGGATGAACAGACCCGATCGATCGAGCGGTTGGGGCTGGATGAATAGGACCCCGTGGAGGGCGGGATGAACAGGACCACCCGTGGAGGGCGGGATGAATAGTAGACGGTGGAGGGCTGGATGAAGCGTAACCCGTGGAGGGGTGGTTGAACAGAGCCCAGCGGAGAGGGCTGGTTGAACAAAGAGCTGGTGGAGAAGCGCGGTGGAGGCTGGATGAACAGAGCCCGTGGATGAACGAATGCGGTGGAGGCTGGAGGAGGTCGACGATGGATGAACAGTAGCCCATGGAGGCTGGAGGGGTTCGACGGTGGAGATGAACAGTATCCCGTGGAGTCCCGTTTTGCGGTATGCCACACCCCTCCCGATGAACAGGACCCCTCTTTCGACCGTAGCGCTCCAACACAAGTCCGTTTCCTCCGTTTTGCGGTACGCCACACCCCTCCCGATCAACAGGACCCCCGTTTCGACCGTAGGAGGTTCGTTTCCTCCGTTTTGCAGTACGCCAGACCCCTCCCGATGAACAGGATCCCGTTTCAAATGTGGCCGGTCGAACACAAGGCCGTTTCCTCCGTTTTGCGGTATGCCAGGCCTCGTTTCCATTGGCTGTTCCGTCCAAGCCCTCCCGATGAACACGACGACGCATTCCGTTCCGACCCAGCCGGTTGGCTCCCCATGTACACGACGACGACGCAGTTTCTCCGTTCCGACCCAGCCATGTACATGAGCCCAGGCCGTACGTATGCGCGAGTAGGCGTTCGATACCCTGCCCGTATGTACATACGTGGCCGTATTTTCTTTCTTGCACCCTGGCCGCTGTATGTACTTGTACATGCTACGTGTGCGCCTCTACTACGACACGTGCGCGCCTCTACATCGACCAGTATGTACGTACACGTTTCCGACCAGAATGACAACGCTACGTACGCTTCGACCAGGTGGGTCCCGATCGCCGTGCACTTCCTTACTGCGAAGATGTAGCTGGTGGTTCCCAGCAGTCAGGGGGGCGAATCGTTTTTTTTGCCCGGACGCACTTCCTTGCGTGCAAAGATGTAGCTGGTGGGTCCCAGCAGTCAGGGGGAAACGTTTTTTTTGCGAAATACTGTGGCCTGTCCGGTGGGTCCCTGCTGTCAGGTGGAGGAATAATTATTTTGCGTGTAATAAGGAGGCACTTCCTTGCGGCGGCCGTGGACCCAGCTGTCAGCCTCTCCATGTACAGTCCATGTCCGATGGAAGACGTTCCTTGACCATGCTGACCACGGCACGCCGAGAGCACCAGGGCGGTGGACGCCGGCTAGGCCTAGGAAGGGGATGACGCGGAGCCAGGGAAGACGCGGTAGTGGATGCCCACGCATAGAGGAGTATGAGGGTTCACTGGTTCGCTGCGGTGTGAGGCTGCCGTCGCCGCAGAATAACAGGGACTGTGGGTGAGTAGAGGGATGGCCTGGCCAGCGGTGGGAGTAGTAGGGGGCGGTGAGGCCTCCGCCGCATCGCAGCCAGCCACGGGAGGCAGGAGCACGAGGCATGATCGACGCTGGTTTGGGCGGCTGGAGCAAGAAGACTAGAGGTTGAAGAAGCACTACGGCCGTTGGATGGACATCGTACGGTCACTGGAGCTAGAATCGTGCATATTGACTAAGTTGACTAAGCCCTCCGTCCCCTTCAACTTAGTAGGCCCACAAGTCAGCCTGCCACTATACTGGGTCCCAGCTAGCAAGGGAGTATTCATTTTTTTGTGCGTAATAAGGACACACTTCCTTGCGTGCGAAGATATAGCTGGTGGGTCTGAGCTGTCTGCGGCGGTAACGTTTTTTTCACGAAATACAGAGGCCCTTTCGATGGGTCCCATATGTCAGGTGGAGGAATAATTATTTTCCGCGTAATAAGGAGGCATTTCCTTGCGTGCGGGCGTGGACCCAGCTGTCAGCCTCTCCACATACAGTCCACTTCAGATGCATGTCGGTCGTTGACCATGTTGACCAGGCCGCGCCGTGAGCACCAGGGCGGTGGACGACGGCGAGGCCTAGGAAGGGAATGACATAGAGGCAGGGAAGACTTGGCAGTTGTTTCCCACGCGGAGGGGAGTACGACTGTATGAGGGTTTACTGGTTCGTCTGCCGTCGCCGGAGAATAACAGCAGGTGTGGGTGAGTTGAGGGATGGCTAGGCCAGCAATGGGAGTATGGTGGGGCGGTGAGGCCTGCACGGCAGCACAGCCGGCCGCGGGGAGGAGGGAGCAGGCAGTCCCGTCGGCGCTTATTTGAGCAGCTGGAGCAGGAAGAGCAGAGATTGAAGAAGCACGACGGCCGTTGGATGGACATCCAACAGTCACTGCTTGTGCGTCAACCTTTCTTTAGGAAAGTCTCAAATCTATGCAAAACAACATACAGCCCATCTGCCATTATTTCTAATAATTTACAGCCCATTTGCTAATTCTTAAGGTTTTTTTTGAAGCCCATATTCTTTTTGTTAGCATTACAGCCCATATTGTGGCCACGGTTAAAAAATTGTACGAAATGTTGCATATTTCGGTGTGGTCGGAACTGTTTTTTATCCCGAAATTTCGAGTCACATTCAAACTGATTTTAAAAATAAATGTATATCAATATAAAATCCAACAAATTGTCCATGCATAAAAATAAATGCAATTTAAAATCCTGAAATGGAAAAAAATAAATTTGAAAGTAATTGCCGGTTTGATGTGTTTTAAAAATGTACAGCCCAGTTCTCATTACTGATAGGCCATTTTCTCCTCCAACCGAATGAAGCTCTCCTCGTCTTGAAAGATTTGCAGCCCAACAGGCCTGACAAAGCGACTTACTTGGAAAATCACAAAAAACTGGGCTAGCCATTTTCAGAAAGAAAAAAAAACTATTGGGCTGATCTGTGGTAAACATAAAAGAGAAGGTTGTCTAGACAGGCCAGAGTGCCCCGCACAGCCCAGTTGACACCCTGCTTCCGTCTCAAAAACAAATTAGATAAATGCCACAACAAATATGGCGATTCATAAAAATGCCACTGCAATTTCCAAACTTTGAAAAATGCCATTGCAATTTTTGCAAACTTTGGAAAACGCCACTGCAATTTGCAAACTTTGAAAAACGCCACTCCAGACTTTGAAAAATGCCACTGGAAATGGCATGAAATGGCATTTTTCAAATTTTGGAATTGCAGTGGCATTTCTCAGAAACACCAGATTTGGAGTGGCATTTATCAAATTAACCCAAAACAAAAATAACTGGGCGAGTTGCTGGGTCCTCGTGTCGACCACTGCTCGCAACTCTCTCGCTTATTGATTACGTTGATAATGGCATGGGACCCAGATGTCGAAATCCATTAGGAGGAGCCATTTTTATTGGCTTGAAATAAGGAGGCACTTGCTTATGCATCGCCATGACCTTGGCGGGTCCTCGCTGTCATCCTTTCCATGTACAATCATCTCCCGATTGTGTATGCTGGCGTCAACTTGGTAGGCCCACAAGTCAGCCTCTAAACCCGTGGAGGACAAATACAACCCATTTAAAAAAATAACAGCCCATTCCATACATTCAAATGGAAATTTCAACATTCAGAGCAAAGTAACAGGTCTGATCCACATATAGATTACTGAACTTCCACGTTGACAACCATCATAGTCAAGTCAACTATCTACTCCCACTAATACTCTAGTAGCGTACAAGTGCTAACTTACTCTTAGCTAACTAGACGATGTCGGCCGCCATCTACGGTACACGCTAAACGCCGGCACCGGCGTCCTCTGCCTCGCCTCGGACTTGCTAGAGGTGCGATAGGGCGCGTTGCTCGTGCGCGTTGGCCCTTTCCATGCCGGCGTGGTCCACCGAAGCTTCGGCTTCTAAGCGGGAAACCCACTTGACGAGCTGGTAGTAAAAATCGGCGTCACGAACGCGTGCGTGCCCGACAGCCTCCAGGGCTATTTGACGGGCGCCGACCTCCACGTAGTCGGCCCAGGTGCCGGCGCTCTGCTTGCGACTCAGAGCGTTGGTGCGCTGCTGCTCCATGTCCCGCTGGCGGCGCAAATCGGCGATACGCTGCTCCTCTGCCAAGCGCTCTTGCTCCAACAACTCCTGCTCCTCCGCCAGGCGGTCGCGCTCCAACAAGTCCTCGATCTCCGCATTGCCATCTAAAGAGCGATAGAATGCCTCCTCCCTCCGTCTGCCTTCCGGTGAAAACTGAACACTAGTTCCGGCGGTGACCGCCTCCGGCCTCGCCTATCGCGGACAGGCGGGGGCATGGCGGACGTGGCGAGAGTGAGGATAAGTGGCGAGCGACGTCGGGCCAGTGGGAGCTTATGAGGATAGGGCAAGAGGGTCACGGTGCCACCATAGAAGGTCGGGAAACAATACTTATAGGCGGAAGGTAGGGCGACGGTCATCGGAATTCAATGCATAATTAAGTAGGCATGGCTTATCGCGCCATCTTGCCGTGGAAAACTAGAGAAACTGAAATTATGACTGTGTCGTCCCATCCCGTCCATGTTGGGTCGCACGCCGGCATGACGGTCAAACGAGTGCACTCGAATCATCTCCCTCCTTGTCAATAATGATTCCACGGATTTAAAAGGCCCGCAACAATTAAAGCGCATCTTTTTTGCATTAGTTAGTTGCCTTAATTACGGCCGGCTGCACGCAGGCACTCAAAATCGCTCGCAGCCAGTACACGGAGCAGCATGCAACGATTCGCAGCTGAGGGCATTAGTTGATGATCTTTAGCTGGGAGATAAGGCATTTGCGAACCTTTTCGCTGGCAGTTTCTTCAGATTCGCATGGCATTTTCTTCAAAGCAGCTTGTCAGTTTCTTCAGAGGTAGGCATTTTTATTCAAAAAAACTACCACTTCGGATCTTGCCTCGCAACTAAAACAGCCAGGAGCGCATTAGTAGGCTAGCTAGTGATCGATCAGTAACTTGTAAACACTTAGCTAACAGATATAAGGAACTGTTAATGCATCTCAATAATTCACAGATCATATACAAATATGTAGCTCCAAAAGCAAAGATCAGCCACAACTAAAACATGTTAATGCATCTCAATGATTCACAGATCATATACAAATATGTAGCTCCGAAAGCAAAGACCTAGAAAAAACATATGTTCTTCCTACTAACATGGATGCTTCTCTTGGCCAACATTCGGTACAGACTGAAAGACAAATTTGTTTGTGAAGTCTACAATTCCTCTTGCAAACGTAACTGGTTTCACCAATAGCTGGAACCATGAGAATGAACCACACATGATGGAGGAACATCCACTTCAATATGATTTGGTCTTCTCTTGATCACACGGCGAGACTATTTTCGGAATACAAACTTTAACTTAGGCAAAATGATGCCCATTGTATAATCAGACCAAAGAAATGAAGCACCTAGTGTTGGCCAATAAATAGTACAGTGCTACTTTTCTGCAATCCATGAAGTGACTATCCAATCTTCTGTGTCTATTTTTAAATGGCACTGCATGCAGTGACTATACTATTCTCTTGTGCAGTTCAACCAAAATTGCGGTCACTTTGTGTGTTTGCCAAATAGCAACAGGCAGACATCTCATCTCGCACAAATATCAAGCAGCTAGTAAACATATACCCCACCTTGTATTTTCGGTTTAAACATGTCTCTTCCGCTTAGCATCTGTCATGTTACCTTTGGACAATTTGATCTGATCATGTTTTGCCTGGACAATTTCATACTGAATTGATTTGCTTGTTCAGAGCAGAAATATAGTGCCTATTCTTCATCAAACCAAGGATATCCATGTTCACAAAGTGATGGAAGAGGTGAAATCAATACAACCAAATTGAGCATCCAATCATTGAATCATGTCCTGCACCTCCAATGTAGGTCCACCCCGCCAATAAATTCACATGCAAACCACTAGTATTACTATCTAATGACAAGACAAAAAGAGTAGCAAGATAGTAGCAAACCATGTACCTTCTTAATGAACAGCTCATAGTGCCACCAATTGGATATAAAGGTTTGGAAGAAAACATGCTCCTAATGTTGAACCAGTTGGACTTTTTGTGCAGTTCCACTAAAATCGAGCATCCCTGTTTGCATGGATATTGAAAGTGTGATTACTATAAAAGTGGCACTAGTTGAAGCATAGACTCACAAATATAAGCATTCCAATTTCTTAATGGGAAAAGGTAGCAAGACTGTTTCTAACCACCTGTTTGAAGGAATAAATAAGGCAATAGAGGCTGATGTCAGAAAGGCATATATAGTTCTTTCTGAAAGAATGATCGATTCCTGACCTTTCCTCTTCTTTTAAGCATATTTTGTGCATTTCAACTAAAATAAAATGCCATCACCTCCTTGACAATTCAGTGACACTGTACAAAAGGAAATGACTTAACATTACATCATGATGTCAGGTATGTAGTCGACAGGCATTAGAGACAAACTTACAGACCTCCTCCGATAACATAATGAACATTAATTTTAACAAAGGTGTGACTAGCTTTACCGGGATAATTTGAGTGAACTCTACACCCTCCGTTCCTTAATATAAGACGTTTTCGCGGTTAAGTTTAAAGTACCCAAACGTCTACTAGTATTTAGAAAAACAGGTAGTAGTTTTCTTGAGCACATATCTGGGAAAGCTTGCCACACTGTATTTATGTCCATATGCTAATGCAACACCGTTCGAAATTTCGAATACTACAAATATACACTAATCCAGTGGCTAGTGCAACAGTAGAGTAGTTATTTTATTACAGGGTACAGTACAATGGTTTTCTTGAACAAATTTCAATAAACTCGCTTTGGAAGATTTCTATAAGAATTAACAATACAAAATGTAATGGTAACACGTTTCAGCATTGGTATACTAGCTGTGCATGAGCATTAAACCATATACAAAAGTCTGAAGGTAACTAGCATTATTAACTAATGACAGTATAAAAAAATTGCAAACCATGTACCTCCAAGGTAAATATCATTTCAAACTGGGGGGGACCTTAAATCCCAATCTTGATAATCGATCAAACATAAAAACTTGATCGAACGAATCAAGAGAACAACCGGAGGAGGAGGTGCCCACTCTTGACCTTTCCTCTTGTCTTCATAATTTTTTGTGCAATTTAACCAAGATAAAATGACATCAGCGCCTTAGCATTTTGGTGACACTGTAGAAAAAAATTAACTTATCTCATGAAAGTGAGGTATGTAATCTATAAGCATTAACAGTGCAAAAATCCGAAGGTAGTAACAAGTTTCATCGTTGGTATACTAGTTGTGCAACAACATTAGAATGCCTTAGCTGAAAAATCTTTAATACATCCACAATCAATAGCTAACCCTGAAATAATCCAGTGACATTAAATGGCATTGCTTAAATTTATCGGTGGCATTAGACTGAGTGCGGCATTAGTTAAATGTGGCATCACTTTAGCAGTAGCATTGCTTGACTTGACTGCTGGCGTTATACTAACAGCAAAAAAGTGACACTAAGAGCATGGGAGGCCCATTCGGACAAGGCGCACCAAGACGATGTACCTCCACGGACGATAGAGTGGTGAGGGAGGTATGGTTGCCAGAGCAACAAATATCCAGCAGCATATGTGGATTACGCCCCATTTTGTTCTCTTTAGCCACCTTTTTCCTATGTGAGGACAACAAACCGATCGACCTAGTCATTCTCTATTGCGTTGCCATGCCTTTCTACCCTTCTTCAACCAAGAGACACGAGACTCGTTCCTTAGCTACTGATTTTCCCCTTTTTAACCTAGATGCGGGTTCTATGCCTACTCTCTTGGACAAGACAGTCTCCTTCCTTTCCTTATTCAACCTGGACATGGATTAGTCTGCATGAAGTAGGGTTTCCTTTAATAGTGCAAATTAAGGTTTTCGCATGACCAACAAAGCAGAGGACGGGAAATTGGGAAGATGGTGGAGTGGAAAAAGATCCACATGTAGCGACAGTGGTGGAGCCAGCTCAAGTTTAGAGCCTGGGCAAGATCTAAGTGCTACCAAATTAATTTGTTTTTGCCCAAACAAAATTCTACGCTCGTGGCGGATGGGGCAATAGAACAAGGGTATGGTTCAAAAAGAGATAGCATACCTGAGGGTCGGTGGGAAGTGGCTTCGCTCGTGGTCGTCGTCCTTCGCATGCACTACGTCAGCGAGCTTGGGGACGGAGGCCATCCCGCGCGGGCGCTAGGTCTGAGAGGATGGCCTTGTCGTCGATCGTGACTCGCTTCGCCGATGACGAAAAGGCCAATGTTGCACGTCCTTTTCTTCCCCGGTGGATCTGTGACCACCGGTGAGGTGGGAGAGAGAGGTCGTCTTTTTTAGATCTGGAGAGAGGGTGATAGTGTGAGAAGCAAGTGGGCAGCCCTTAGCAAGAAAGCTCTGAAGCTCCAGCCTATATATCTTTTTTATACTACTAGTACTAGAGGTGGAGTAGTGGTAGAGTAGTTTATATTTTCTCTGCAAACAGTACCAGTTAGTCGTGCTTCAAAACTGAACGGCACGCCATTAAAAAAATAAAGTCGAGAAATAATGCGGCACCTCGGGCCAACGGGGCCAGATCGCATTTTGCACGAGAAATTACACACCATGTTTCATTGACATGTGGTCCCGTTCCAACTTGTCAGTGAGACGACGGCGAGTCCTTTTGTACAATTTCCGAAATGACGTGTAGGCCGGGGCGCCTCTTCGTGTACCGTGGCAACGGCAACCGTCCACCGACTCTTCGCCTTTCCCTCTCGATTTGGAATTGTTGTCGCACGCTCTTCCTCCCTCCTCCATTTGCCTTCACCCTTCCTTCTGCCATTGTTCGACCGTCTTCTCCATGGAGGGAACAAGCCGGAAACGACCCCGTTATTCTTGCCCCGATCTGAAAGATGACGCGGTGGGGGAACTCATTGATCGGTGCGACGTCATCACCTCGGCTAGCATGGCAGGTTCGTTCAAGCCCATTCTCGACTCAACTAATAACATCATTACAAGGAACCCAAGGGTCCAGGTTTGATCTCCCTTATCTTCTTTGCTATAAGCCTGTTCGCATGGGCGCGGACGACGGAGGCTCACCTTGTGCAAGTTGATGCCGCTTGATAATGATATGTGTGATGTCAAGATGCCATCGCTTAAGGGTAAGTCCTGGGCTGGCGCAAATGGAGATTGGGTTGTTTATATTGGGTACAACTGCGAGTGGGAACTTGTGAATGTGTACACTCATCAGCGGATTCCACTTCCAAAAATCTCCGAGTGCCCTGAGGTTGAGCACACAGATGATCTACGTACGTTCAAATATGATCATGGTGAATGTCGTCTACTGAAGATAGCAATTTGTCGAGTTCCCAACCGCTCTTGGAATTACAAGAACTATCAAGTTGTTGCTATCTTCGACAAGCTTGTTGTTTTCCTTCGTGGTTCGAATGGATGGATATTTCTCAAAAATTAGTTTCTATACACGGATGTGTACTGTGATGCAATTGAATAAGAGGATCTTGTGTTTGCTGCCACCACTCGTGGCACTGTTTTTGCATGGGATCCTCGTAGTTTTGGTACGTTTGTCTTCCACCGTAATTATAATTGTTTCATCCACATGCATGCGGGTTAGCAAGTTTCCCTGTACTAATTAACCTTCTTGTGTTTCCAAGGTCCTATGAACATTCCACCACCTATACTTGAAAAAATTTATAAGCAAGGGGGAGATGACGATGGTGATGATCACGAGCATGAGGAGGAGCAGAACTTATATACTCAGTGGCGCCTGGCAACTAATTCCGATGGATCACCTCTTCTTGTCTGTATACAGTGCACTCAGACTGTTACTACTGAGGAAGCAGGTGTTGTCTCCCATGGTCGCCCTCTCCTGACCTATTCCAACACCCGTTGCATGGTATTCAGGACGGATACTAGTGTGCTAGAGCCAACACCTTCTCCCTGGTTCAGTATTGATAGTCTTGGAGCAAACTCGCTCTTCCTTGGACCAAACTATCCAATGATGGTGAAAGACGATCCAGCTGCTGTTGACACAACATTACTACCATTTATGATAAGCAACTGTATCTATACCTCAAACATTTCGGTGGTTCCCTACCCTGGTCCTGATATATGCCGCTTCAGCCTGGATGATCAGTCCTGTGTTGCTCTCGATATTGACAATAGCTGGCCCTTCCAAGAGTACCTATGGTTCAAAGCAAGCATTTCCAACGCCGAGGATTGGTTGAGTTGAAGTTCATTTCATTGCTTGTTATTTGTTGTGTGATGAAAACTTTAGTATTTGCTAGAATGTTCTGTTGGAAATAATCTATAATCCAACATGTATCCTTGTTGTCGTTGTGTGTTGATGACTTGTTGTATTTAATGAATGGTACATTTCAGTTGCAAATGCATGTCATAGACTCAATTTATGAATGGTTTTCGAGTCACTTCTTGGAGTGTAAGTACCATAGTAGTATAGCCAGCATCCGGTTAGTATATGAAGTTGCCAAATCACATAGAGCCAACCTAATATTGGAGTATGCTAGCCCTCCACCGGCGTACCGCTTCAAATGGCAGAGGAAGTGAGAGGTCGCGTCACCTTGTGTCCATATCTGAGATGCCACATGTACCAGATGAATGACACCAAGTTCGACCACCGTGATGCTAGGTGCGAGCCAAGGAACACTGTTGGAGAGACCCCCCTCATAATTTTCCTACATTGGTCGTTTGATTCATAGGATAGAATGCTATAGGATTTTTTCCCTATGTAATCATGTTTTAATTGGCAATCTAGCATCCACTCCAACTTTTGTTTCACTTCCTTTGTTCCTACGAAGAGAGTACTTGCTCTAAATGATGTGCCGCTGCAAGAGCCGCCTATATTTATTAACCATGCTCTAAAAAGGTGGACCAGCTTTGGCTATAGTAGTACTGTACTAGGTTAGTAGGTGACCTTGCGCTGGCTCTTCTCCTCTTCCGGAAGTCAAATAATAATGATGGTACTACAGTAGTACTTCTGGCAATCTAACACCAAATGAACTGCTGCACATCCACCGCTTGTAAGCAAAAGTTTCTCCTCAGGTCATGAGCCACCGCAAGAGCGCTGGCGAGGAGAAGGCCTAGTAAGCAAGCTTCTCATCGTTCTGCGAGTTGATGGGACACATCAAAGTCATTTATTAGTACTCTCTTCAAAAAGGGCCGACCATGTCCATGGCTACCATCCCGTGCTCTGTCATTGAGTACGTGCACTATTAACATGCCATCGAGGAGAAAAAATATTGCATGGTACTAGGTGCCATCGAAGTGCACAACTCACTTACGCACTGCATATCTCCATTTTCTTGCATGACATGCCACCTTGATGCTAGATGTCTTGCGTGTCATGGAGGCATATAGTATGATTTTGTAAAATGGAGGCATATAGATGTCCCGCGTGTCGGCAACAGGATGAACAAAGCTCATGTCCTAAATGAAAGAGTGGAGGAACATAGATTCCCGATGACCGAGAAGGAGCTACAAACCTTGGGGTGGAGCGTCTGCACTCATAATATTTTATATTATTCAGCGATATAAAATCAACCAAATCTCTCCATGTTCCTATACCATTCTATAGTATGAGAATAACTTTGAACATAATCCATTGATTCACTCTATCCAATGGTCATAGTTGGAAAATCCAAACAAAACCAAGCATTGGATCAACTCTTTTAGCACTTAGATTGTTGCCGCCTGCCCACCTAGCCCACCTATATATCCGCTCACGTGTGATGACCACAGGAGCTATCCACTCAGATTGTATGTTAAAAAATAAAGGTCGATAACTAATGCGGCACCTCGGGCCAACGCGGCCCGATCGCATTTTGCACGAGAAATTGCACACCATGTTTCGTTGACATGTGGTCCCGTTCTAACATGTCAGTGAGAAGACGGCGAGTCCTTTTGTACAATTTCCAAAAGGACGTGTAGGACGGGGCGCCTCTTCATGTACCGTGGCAAACTGGCAACCGTCCACTGACTCTTCGCCTTTCCCTCTCGATTTGGAACTGATGTCGCACGCTCTTCCTCCCTCCTCCATTTGCCTTCACCCTTCCTTCTTCCATTGTTCGATCGTCTTATCCATGGAGGGAACAAGCCGGAAACGACCCCGTTATTCTTGCCCCGATCTGAAAGATGACGTGGTGGGGAACTCATTGATCGGTGCAACGTCATCACCTCGGCTAGCATGGCAGGTTCGTTCAAGCCCATTCTCGACTCAACTAATAACATCATTACAAGGAACCCAAGGGTCCAGGAGCGGTTTGATCTCCCCTATCTTCTTCGCCGTGACCCTGCTGACTGGCACGAGTACGAGGGAAGCCTCGCCTTGTGCAAGTTGATGTCGTTTGATAATGATACGTATGATGTTAAGATGCCATCGCTTGAGGGCAAGGCTTGGGCAGGCGCAAATGGAGATTTGGTTGTTTATATTGGGTACAATTGTGAGTTGGAACTTGTGAATGTGTACACTCGTCAGCGGATTCCACTTCCAAAAATATCCGAGTGCCCTGAGGTTGAGCGCACAGATGATCTACGTATGTTCAAATATGATCATGGTGACTGTCGTCTATGGAGGATAGCAATTTCTCGAGTTCCCAATCGCTCTTGGAATTACAAGAACTATCAAGTTGTTGCTATCTTCGACAAGCTTGTTGCCGTCCTTCGTGGTTCGACTGGATGGATATTGCTCAAAAATCAGTTTCTATACACGGATGTGTACTGTGATGCAATTGAATACGAGGGTCTTGTGTTTGCTGCCACCACTCATGGCACCGTTTTTGCATGGGATCCTCGTAGTTTCGGTACGTTTGTCTTCCACCGTAATTATAATTGTTTCATCCACATGCATGCGAGTTAGCAAGTTTCCCTTCTCTACTAATTAACCTTCTTCTTGTGTTTCCAAGGTCCTGTGAATATTCCATCGCCTATACTTGAAAAAAATTATAACCAAGGGGGAGATGAAGATGGTGATGATCACGACCATGAGGATGAGGAGGGCCCATATACTCAGTGGCGCCTGGCAACTTCTGATGGATCACCCCTTCCTGTCTGTATACAGCCCACTGCTGATGTTACTATTGAGGGAGCAGGTGTTGTCTCCCATGGTCGCACTCTCCGGACCTATTCCAACACCCATTGCATGGTATTTGGGATGGATACTAGCGTGCTAGCGCCAACACCTTCTCCCTAGTATAGTATTGATAGTCTTGGAGCAAACTCGCTCTTCCTTGGACAAAACTATCCAATGATGGTGAAAGGCGATCCAACTGCTGTTGACATAACGTTACTACCATTTATGAGAAGCAACTGTATCTATACGTCAGACATTGCGTTGGTTCCCTACCCTGGTCGTGATATAGTAGGCCGCTTCAGCCTGGATGATCAGTCATGCGTTGGTCTCGAGATTGACAGTAGCTGGCTCTTCCGAGAGAATCGCTTGTGGTTCAAAGCAAGCGTTTCCAACGCCGAGGATTGGTTGAGTTGAAGTTCATTTCATTGCTTGTTATTTGTTGTGTGATGAAAACTTTAGTATTTATAATGTATCCTCGTTGTCGTTATGGGTTGATGACCTGTTGTATGTAATAAAATGATGTGCCTGTGATGAACTTACTAAATTTATGAATGGCTACCGAGTCACTTCTCTGAGTGGGTGCTGCGACGAGGCAAAAAAATATTTTCCGAATACATAATTGTACGTGCATTGCAACAGGTTATCAGATGAGGCTAGTCAAAAATAGTACACTATTTGTACTAGCTTCACATGCTGCACTATCTCTACGTCTACGTACGTAATACAACAAGTTTTAAACTTGAGACCAACCACCCATCCTCACAAAGAACACTTTTTAACCTAGCACAGACTCCAGGAAATTTGGCCACAGTGTGAGGTGGGCCGTATGTTAATGTGTTCGCTGTACGTAACCAGCACCTCGAATCCTCGATAGGAGTAGCAGGAGTAGTAGTAGAGTAGTAGGGTGACATGGACCAGAACAAGCATTCACGTCTAGTAGTACGGCACACGCCACCAGCAAGACTTCCATCTGACACCATATTTCTTGGAGTCCGTGCTACAACAATCTCTTCAACCTCGTCATTTCTCTAACTCTGCCATTGCGCGGAGGGCGAGGTGGGGGTTGCCGATAGTCGGTTTCCTCAACTGCGGTCCCACTTGTAAGGCCAACTCCAACGCACGACCCCAAACGGACCTCCGTTTTGCCCGGATTCTGTCCGTTTGGGTAGGGCAATGGGGTCGCGTCCGGGCCATTTCTCGGATGTGGTGGTGGTGCACCGAACGCGCGAACGCATCCCGGCCGCGTACATTTTTCTTTGCAAACACATATCTTTTTTTCATCATTGATTTTTTGGCACATGGAAATACATCACCAAAATTTTGACTAGAAAAGCAAGACCAAAGAAAACAAGAACCACAAGAATACATTTTAGAAGGTATCCAACTTCCATAACTGCTCCAGTAAGTTGGATTAGTGCCTTCTCGATGCATTCATTGTTGATCTGCGGAGGCTCGATCTTGCGTGCTTCTTTCTTCTTCGAGTGTAAAGAAGTAGCCTTGTCTAGCCTCTATTCTATCAACAAGTGAACTAGTCTCATCTCTAGCCCTCTATGCTAGCTAAAAGTGCTAGAACATCTGCTAAATTGCGCTCTATCAATATATCGTTGTACTCTTCTTCCCAATACCAAAACTTGCATCCATTCTACACAATAAAATTTTAAGTTAGCACAACTAGTCTAATCCGAGAGCACAACCGAAGACTCGGTCGAGTTCTTCCTCCTTTTACCGACACGTGGGACATCCAGCATCCAAGTCGTGTCATGCAAGAAAATAGAGTGGTAGGTTAAGCCACGTGATGTGCATCTTGGGTTAAACTGTAAATAGAATCTTGCTACTCTTGAGTAACTCCAAAAGCGGCCACCGAAAAGATCTTTATTGGATTTGTTTTTCATCACCAGCACATCAAGGTGAAAGATGTGCAGGTTCAGTGGGTCCTCTTGCGTTTTTACTGACATGTGGGACCACATATTAGCAAACAGATGATGGACTCCGCGCGTCTGCTGGCTGGCTGAGAAGAGAGATAGAGGAGGGCTGAGCATGAACTCCAGGAAATTCGTTCTACGTACTCGATATAGTGGAGTAACCAACACCTCGATATAGTGGGGTGGCATGGGCCATAACTAGCATTCATGTCTAGCAGTACGGCACACGCCACCCACAGGAGTCCCATCCGACACCAATTTTCTTGGAGTCCGTGCTAGCTACAGCCATCTCTTCTCCCTCCTGTTTTCTCAGCCATCGCGCGGTGGGCGGGGTGGGGGTTTGCCAATAGTCGGTTTGCTCAACTGCGGTCCCACTTGTAAGTGAAAATGTAACACAGCATGCATTCCCCCTTGAGAAGCGTGCCGGACAAACCGTGTGGGGGTGCAACGCGAACACGGTAGGCTATTCCTTTTGAACTTGTAACTTGTAAAATTTGGTTCTGCTCCATGGAGCGACCGATAGATAGAAATAATGATTTTCCCTAGAGTAATGACAAGTTTGGTTCTGGCGCGGTTCATGCATGGAGTACGTAGGAAAATTATGAAGTTGATGCGAAAGTTAAGATAATTACTAGTAGTACCATATACTACTTGAATTTGACGGAAAGATAAAGATACATACGGATCCATCAACGACATCCTCACGCCCTGGTGCATCGGGTCACCAACCGACGTGTGAGGAGCAGCGGCGTCAATGGCAAGCTCAACGTGCTTCTGAACAATGTCGTCCAAGGTTGCCCTGCGGTCCAAGAAGGCCAGCGTCCTATCGTCCTCCTCTTGCATGTAGTAGTCCTTGTGGATGATTTGCGCGTAGACATGGTGATTATGTCGATGGTGTCTTGCTGCGCCAGTAATCGCTGCTTGAAGCGCGACTCGAGGTGGACATTCCCAGCGTGTGGCGGCAGGCATGTAGGCCACCAAAGGCCGAATAGGTTAAGTAGCAAAAAGACATTAACTTACCTCGCCGATAGGAATAAAACAATACACCATGTATTTATTTACAGAGGGATTAGTACTTTTTTTATGACATGCATTACTAGATATTGCTAGTCAAATACTAAATCCAGATGGACGTGGTAGTACTATGGAAGTGCAACTATCCCTGGGTGGTTTTGGTAATTCCTAACAACATATAGCTCATTGAGCTAACATTATTCCAAGATAAATATTTCAGGAAAAGCTCAATGAATGACATGGCATGGATGAGAAAAGTGGACCCCTCAAAATACTAAGGACAAAAGGATTGGCTCAAGCTCAAAGCTCAAGACTATACATATTATATTTTAGTGATCCAAGATCACATTGAGTCTATAGGAAAAGCCAATACTATCAAGGAGGGATGAGGTGTTGCTTAATGAGGTTCTTGCTTCATAGTGCTTAGTGATATGCTCCAAAATCCTCAACTACTTTCCCACATCCACATATGACCTAAACCAAAAGTCTAACTCGGCGCCACCGAGTTCAGATGTCATATCCACTACCACAAACCCTAGGCAAATCGGTCTCACAGATAGGGATCTCGGTCTCACCAAGATGGGATTATAATCCCTCTGTGTATGTCCATTACCAAAATCGGTCTCACGGAGTTTGAGCAATCGGTACTACTGAGATTACAATGCAAACTCTCTGGTTAGCTTATTACCAAAATCGGTCCCACCGAGTTTGTGTAATCGGTCTCACCGAGTTTGCCTGGCCAAATCTCTGGTTAGCTTATTACCAAAATCGGTCCCACCGAGTTTGTGTAATCGGTCTCACCGAGATTACGTTATTCCCTAACCCTAACCATATCGGTCCTACCGAGTTGCATGTCGGTCCCACCGAAAATCCTAATGGTCACTAGATTTGTTGAATCGGTCCGACCGAGTTTTTCAATTCGGTCCCACCGAGATTGGTAAGTTGTGTGTAACGGTTAGATTTTGTGTGGAGGCTATATATACCCCTCCACCCCCTCTTCATTCGTGGAGAGAGCCATCAGAATGAACCTACACTTCCAATACACATTTTCTGAGAGAGAACCACCTACTCATGTGTTGAGGCCAAGATATTCCATTCCTAGCCTTCCCCAAGTTGCTTTCCACTCAAATCTTCTTTCCACCAAATCCAAATCCTGTCAGAGAGAGTTGAGTGTTGGGGAGACTATCATTTGAAGCACAAGAGCAAGGAGTTCATCATCAACACACCATTTGTTACTTCTTGGAGAGTGGTGTCTCCTAGATTGGCTAGGTGTCACTTGGGAGCCTCCGACAAGATTGTGGAGTTGAACCAAGGAGTTTGTAAGGGCAAGGAGATCGCCTACTTCGTCAAGATCTACCGCTAGTGAGGCAAGTCCTTCGTGGGCGACGGCCATGGTGGGATAGACAAGGTTGCTTCTTCATGGACCCTTCGTGGGTGGAGCCCTCCGTGGAATCACGCAACCGTTACCCTTCATGGGTTGAAGTCTCCATCAACGTGGATGTATGATAGCACCACCTATCGGAACCACGACAAAAACATCCATGTCTCCAATTGCGTTTGAATTCTCCAAACCCTTCCCTTTACATTCTTGCAAGTTGCATGCTTTACTTTCCACTCCTCATATACTCTTTGCATGCTTGCTTGAATTGTGTTAAGATTGCTTGACTTGTGCTAAGTTAGCTAAAATCTGCCAAAGACTAAAATTGGGAAAAGGATAAGTTTTTATTTAGTCAAGTAGTCTAATCACACCCCCCCCCCCTCTAGACATACTTTCGATCCTACAAGTGGTATCAGAGCTTTGGTCTCCATTTGCTTTGATTTCCATAGCTTTTGGTAGTCATTGCCTTGGTTTCACAACCTAGGAGAGTATGGCGTCTAGCGAGGGAAATTATCACCGTAGAGGTCCTTACTTTGATGGTACTAATTTTGCTAGTTGGAAGCATAAGATGAAAATGCATATTCTTGGACATAACCCCGCCGCTTGGGCTATTGTGTGTATTGGCTTGCAAGGTGAATTCTTTGATGGGAGATGTCATGCTCGGGAACGGGGTACCAGACTTGCTCGCTCGCTGCCTGCAGCGTGGCTCAAGGGGTGGCCCAAGACGCCCATCTTCATCAAGATAAGCTCAAGACCTCGCGAGGGGCCAAGCCTCGCGGGGCGGACGACAGGAAGCTTCCTCAGGCACGGCCTCGTCAGGCTGGCTCACGAGGAGGCGGAGAGATCAAGGCGGGGTACCTCACGAGGTGCCCATGACGCAAGCCGTGACGACCAAGGGCGCCAGGCGGGCGCCAGCCCGCGCAGTGTCCTCCTTTCCTCTTTGGTGCAAAGGGGGCAAGTGCAGGCGAGAGCATCAAGCAAAGGCATCTGTTTCGGTGCAACAAGACCAAGACCGTCGCAACGGCAGGAAGGAAGTCATCGTGGAGCCCAAGCCGGGGCCACCACCAGAGCCTTTGACAAAGCGAGGACCAACTTTAGTCGGGATAAGTGTACTAGATGTTCCCCTTCAAAATGGCTAATTGTTGGCGCCCTTCCCGCTCAATCTTTGGGAAGAGGCCCAGGGCTTTTGCCTATAAACAGGACTAGCCACCCACAGGGTAGAGGCAGCTTGATCGGATCGAGTGATCAATCGCAGAGAGAGAGAGAGAGAGAGAGAGAGAGAGAGAAGCGACTGAACTCCCCCTAGCCGTTCATCGCACCAGCCAAAAAACAGACCCTCGCGAGGCTGTTCTTCCTTGTATTGTTCATCATCAGCCCAAGAGGCAATCCACCACACCACACACTAGAGTAGGGTGTTACACCACAATGGTGGCCCGAACCAGTATAAACCTCGTGTCTCTTGTGTTGTTCCTTCGGTAGTTTAGATCCCAGCGAGGCAACGAGGTGCAGGAAGGTAGGGGCGAGATCTCCGCACGCACCCCAGAGTTCGAACCAAGAGGGTCTACCGGAACCCGAAATCCGACATTTGGCGCGCTGTAGGTGCGCCGGAATCCGCTTCGCTTCGCGCCCGTCGCATCATCATCATCATGTCCGCGACCAGGCGGCAACCCTGATCCTCGGTGGCTCTGGCGCTACCACGCAGAGCCGCCGCCAGGCGACCCCCATGCCCCAGGCAGCTCGCGGTCCGCAGGGCGACGCGGACAGGCAACGACAGCTCTCACGCCGCGGCAGGTGCGGTCGGCGGTGAGGGTCTCCAATCACGCCGCGGCCACGACGCCGTACACCCGACGGGAGCAGGCAAACTCAAGGGCCGCGCTCACGGTGGCCCGAGAGCTACCGCAGGTCTGGCTCTTTGGAAGGCGGTCGCGACGCACATCGAGCGGTGGCGGAGCTCCTGGGCTTCGCCGCATCGGGGGCTCACCCCTTCTGCACCCAACTCCCACCTCAGGTCTAGGGTGGCCCACGTGGAGGCTCCACGCACGCCCGCGCAGCTCCAGGCGGACTCCAAGGCCACCTCAGCGCCAGCCAGGCCTTCAGCACCGGGCCAGCAGCGGCGATGCCTCCGCCCCCGGCCAGCGAAGAAGGACTCGCCACGACCCACGGCAACATTGGGCCACCGCGCTACCACCCCCAGGTGGGCGCCTCAAGCAGAACTGCGTGGCACACGGAGCACTACGGTGCAGCCTTCGGGGTGGCGGCCCCAGAAGAGTACGTGCCCCACATGATGGATCAAGGGCACGCGCAGGAGGACGAACATGGCTCGCTCCTCGGCCTAAGCTCGGGGGACGAGGCACGAAGCTGAGCTCTTCCAGAGCCCCAGAAAGCCCGCCGGCCGTGACCGAAGCAACGATTATTGGGTACCGCTAATTCCTCAGGAGCAGGCATACGCTAACCATGGATCGCAGGAGGTACAGGTCGCCGCAGCGGATGGCTGCCCCACTCCCACAGTTTCCTACCCCTCAGGAGGAGGGCGCCGGGGCTGCAGGAGACGGGCCGAGATCTGGCATCACCACCGTGGCGCTCGGAGCAAGGCGTCCTCAGGAGGTAGGCCCTCTGCCGGGGAGGTGCCTTAGGGCCTGCCCCTGGCAGAGGACCCGTGTTCGTCGGGGGAACCGCTGGAGACCGCTCTACCCCATCGGCGGCGTCCCTGGTTTCCGGTCGTTGTCGGTGGCACTAGAGTGTGGCGCAAGGCGGGGCCCTCGTCTGGCGATATGAAGCAAGGCATGTACTAGTGAAGAAGGCCCAGTGCATGTGAAGCTCGCCGCCCAGTGACACTCTCACGTAATAATGAGTGGGGTTGTACACGCCCCGGAGTCTCAGGGGTGCCGGCCTCAGGCCCTGGGGCTCCCTCCCACGCCCAATGGCAGCACTTAGCTCCGTGCTAGTGAGTAGACGTCCAAGACTAGACTAGGTGCCGGACGCGGCCTTTTTCTGCTTTCATTGCTTTTCCCCTTGGCTGTCGTTTTCCCCCTGTTGGATTTGAGTTGGATTTGAGCTGGAGATTTGCGTGTGTTCGGGGAAGGGGTGTTTAGTCTCGTTCGAGCAATCTCTCGCGTTCTGGTTACCACTTTGCCTCAGCTGCCTCCCCTCGTGAGCCCCTCGCGAGCCGGGCCAGCCTAGCTTGCGTGCAGCCCGGACTGCCGTCGCCACGCCCTCTCAGGAGGTTTTCATTGCAGGTTCAATGGGCTCATTCAGGAGACCCTCGGGACACCACAGCCCTCCGCAGGCTATCTCGGGGCCCACATGGGTCAAAGGTAAACAAACCAGCCAGCTCGTCGCAAAGCCAGCCACTTGGCGCAGGCGTATGGGTAATATCGCATCTACTAATACGCTGAATGCAAGTTTTTACATGAGGGGCTCCCCCTCCCAAAATGCTCTTACAACCTTCAGGGCAAAGCCCGAACTCTATCTGTGCAAGGTAAGGAAACAGGAACAGCACGCGATCAGTCGGATAAATCCCCCAATGCATCCTCAAGGGCACCTCCTGAGTCGTCGCTGGCGTCGCTGGCCTCGCCATCGCTCTCCGCGTCGCCGTCAGCGGCGTCAGGGCCGTTCACCACGCCGCCTTCATCAGTAGCCATGACCACACCGTCGTTATCAGAAGCGAAGGCCCTGACGAGGGCATCCACGTTGTCTTCCACCCAGTGCGCCAGGTCATCCCGGACGGCCTGGGGTACTGAGGCGATGGCGGCGTCAAAATCAAAGTTGGGGTCCATGTTCCGAAGATGGCTGAAGACATGAGAAAAAGCGCTCGAGCAGGGCGCGGCTCCTCTCCTCCACCAACCTGTTGGCTCTGACCAACCGCACCTCCAGCTGCGTCACCACGTCGGTGAAGAACTGAAGGTTGCCAGCATAGTTGACTGCGTGAGGCTCGCCAACGGCCGCCTCGCAGATGTTACCCAAGGTCGTGTTAGCTCTCTCCCGGAGCGTGGAGAGCATGGGGCCATGCTCGTGCTCCAGGATCCGCCACTGGCGAATCTCGTCCTCGTTCTGCCGCGCAACGGCCTCAGCCCCGTCCACCCGTTGACGGAGAAGAAGCGCCTTGGTGCGGGAGGTAGTCTGCTCCTCCTGCGCCACGCCGAGGGCGGCCCGAGAAGCGTCGGCCCGCCGCGTCACTTCATCTAGCTTGGCCCTCAGGGCGGCGGTCCTGCCTTCAGCCTCGACCCTGATCAACCCCAGCCTTTCCTCGAACTCGCGCTCAAGGTTCAAGCGGGCCGTCGCCACCCGGCGTTCAACCTCTTCTAGGACTCGGGCTTCCCGCGCAGCGACGTCGTCCTCCGCCTGCGTCACAAAGCGCTCCCTCGTCTCCAGATGCTCAAGATCGCGGGCGCGTTCGGCAGCCTCCAGCGTCAGTGCCTCCTCACGCCTCTGGAGCTCTGCCTGGTCTACCGAAGCCCCCTTCATCGACGCAAGGGCCGTCTCGCGCAACTCCACCTGTTGCTCCAGGGAATGGCACCAGGCCTGGAGTTCCCGCGCCCGCTCCTCCGCCGCCTCACGCCGCCGGTCAGCCTCTCGGGCCTCCTCGACGACCCGAGAACGGGCCTCCCGAGAGGCCGCCAGCGACGCCTCAGCTTTCTCATTGTCGAGGTCACGCTGGTGGCGTGCAAGGGCAACAGCCACCTTCAGCTTGCGCCTCTCTTCAGCCAGGCGCAGGCCCTCAGCCTCAAGGCGCGCGTCTTCACCAGCGAGCTCTTCACCAAGCTGGCTCACCGCGTCAGCCGCCCTCCGGAGAAACCCTTGGCGAAGAACGCGGTGCTCCCGGGCGCGCTCGAGCGCGTCCTCCGCGTCGTCCTCCGCCCCAGGTGTGCGCGGGGGACCGCGAATCAGCACTCCCCTTCTCGGCAGGGGGCTGGGGCTGGCACCCTCGCGATGGCCGGGCACGCCTCGCCACAAGCCCGGCCTAGAGCCAGCCCATCCCCAAATGAAGAGTGCAGGGCTGACCTCAGCCAATCACCATCCACGATCAGACGAGAAGCCCAAGGCAGGCTGGCTATGCCCCGAGAAGGCTCGCGAAGGAGGGTCGCGAGGCGCCCAGAGCCGTGATGCGCCACAGGATGGCTCACCTCTCCGACCGACCTCACCACAAGGGCTCTGCTTGAGCTCGGAGCGCTCGAAGACGGTGGAGAGGGCGAAGCCTGGGGGGATGGCTCCTCAGCCATCTCCGTGAGCTCGGCAGGAAGGGCCCTGCAGCGCAAGGATCAACCAAAGCAACGGGAAGATCAGGAACCAGGAAAGGGGAAGGCTCACTCATCAATGGCAAAATACTTCCTGCGCTTCAACAGGCGGCAAGGGTAGTCCTCGCCCAAGGCCTCCCTTCTCTTCCGGAGAGCCTCGAAGTCCACGCGGAAGCGGCCCAGGAGTTCAGCGCAGGGGTCGGCCTGCGATGAGGAAGAAGCACCAAGGTGACCAGCGTCAGGGGCGTCGTCCTGGTGCACGCCGCCGGTCGCCTCACCAAGAAGGGTAGCTGGGGCCTCAGGGGCCCCGGCCGCAGGGGCCGCGGGCAGCGGCTCAACGCCTTCAGCCGCAGCAGTACGGGCCTCAGGAGCTGCCCCCTCAGGAGTGCTGCCTGGCGTCATCATCCTGGCGGGGGCCCCCTCAGCCTCCAGCGGCCCATGCCTCCCTGCTCCGCCACTCGAGGAAGGACCGCCGAGGGCGACTGGAAGGGCAGTCACCACCACTGGGTTCTCGCGAGGCCCCATGAGGCCAGCAGGGCGCAGCCCCCATTCGTCGAAGCCGGGCATCTGATTCACAAAGTCGCCCCTGTTCGAGCAAAAGTACAGCAAAGCCCCGCCTTGTCGGCTGCTGCCGGGGGAAGGGTCCCCAGTCAAGACCAAGAGCACCTTCCTCAGCGCTTCAGGCGTCAGGTCCTCCTCCTGGAGCCTCATGTGATCCTCACGCCCGCCGAAGGCCCACATCCGGCGGGAGTGGCGCTGGAGAGGGGCAATGCGGCATAACAGGAACTCCTTCACAACCTTGGGCGCCGTCACGTCGAGCACCCTCAGGAACGCGAAGCGACGCCGGACGAAGACGAGCCGGGGGCTCGTGAGCGTCTCCTGGCCCCAGCCTGAATTGGGGACAGCGGGAGATGTTGGCTCCGAAAGCAGGGGGCTGGGCACCCCGACATCCACGTATAGCCACCGCTCGCGGAACCCAGACGCGAGCGGAGGAAGGCTGAAATCAATCCCTGAAGCCGCCGTTTCTGGTGGGGCGATGAAGCCCACGCACCCCGAGCATTGGGTGGGGTCGATGAGGCGCAGAGAGAAGAAATGACGCAGCAAGGCAATTAAAGGAGGGATGCCCATCATCACCTCACAGACAAAGGCGAAAACGGCAAGAAGATTAATGGATTTAGGACCCAAATGCATCATATGGATCTGGTAATGGGAAAGCATAGCGTTGGAAAAATTGGAAAAGGGGGGAACTAGTCCCGCCCACAGGGCGTCGGTGAAGTACCGGACCTCGGTGACTATTCTGTCAATGGAGAAGTGAGAAGCAGGTCAGGCCGTCGTCCTCCCGCACTCGTTGAAGATAGTGGCCAGAGTAGAGCTGACCTTGTCCAAGCCTTCTTGATTGATTATGATCGACCGATCGATGGCAGGAGCCGTCGACGACGGCGAGCAAGGTGGAGGCACAGGTTTCTTCCCTTTCCCCTTCTTCGTCGGAGCCATGGCGACGGAAGGGGGGAGGATTCGAGATTGGATTGGAAAGGGAGACTGGAGCTCGAGAGGAGGAAGAGCAGGGGACGGTCGAAGCAGCGAAAAGAGGGACGACTGTGTGCAACCACGGGTCCGCCTAGCTGGGCGCAAAATAAGGAGACGTCGGGGAACAGGGCCGCCCACGTCCAATCAACCGCCACGCGGCGCCTGAGGTCGCATGCTGTTAGGGCCCGCGGCGCTTCGCACTTGCCCCTTCGCTTCTCTACTCGGCCAAGTCCGGGCGCACCTTGGGCCCGGGGGCTACTGTCGGTGTTCTGCGAACGGGGGTACCCAGACTTGCCTGCCTGCGGCCTGCAGCGTGGCTCAAGGGGTGGCCCAGTATTGCCCATCATCATCAGCATAAGCTCAAGACCCTCGCGAGGGGCCAAGCCTCGCGGGGTGGATGACAGGAAGCTTCCTCAGGCACGGCCTCGTCAGGCTGGCTCGCGAGGAGGCAGAGAGATCAAGGCAGGGTACCTCACGAGGTGCCCACGATGCAAGCCGTGACGACCAAGGGCGCCAGGCGGGCGCCAGGCGGGAGCCAGCCCGCGTAGTGTCCTCCTTTCCTCTTTGGTGAAAAGGGGGCAAGCGCAGGCGAGAGCATCATGCAAAGGCATCCGTTTCGGTGCAACAAGACCAAGACCGTCGCAACGGCAGGAAGGAAGTCATCGTGGAGCCCAAGCCGGCGTCACCACCAGAGCCTTTGACAGGCGAGGACCAACTTTAGTCAGGATAAGTGTACTATATGTTCCCCTTCAAAATGGCCAATTGTTGGCGCCCTTCCCGCTCAATCTTTGGGAAGAGGCCCAGGGCCTTTGCCTATAAATAGGACTAGCCACCCACAGGGTAGAGGCAGCTTGATCGGATTGAGTGATCAATCGCAGAGAGAGAGAGAAGCGACTGAACTCCCCCTAGAAGTTCATCGCACCAGCCAAGAACAGACCCTCGCGAGGCTGTTCTTCCTTGTATTGTTCATCATCAGCCCAAGAGGCAATCCACCACACCACACACTGGAGTAGGGTGTTACACCACAATGGTGGCCCGAACCAGTATAAACCTCGTGTCTCCTGTGTTGTTCCTTCGGTAGTTTAGATCCCAGCGAGGCAACGAGGTGCAGGAAGGTAGGGGGCGAGATCTCCACGCGCACCCCAGAGTTCGAACCTAGAGGGTCTGCCGGAACCCGAAATCCGACAGGAGAGAACCGAACCATGAAGCTACCGCGGAAGAGTTGAAGATGTTGCAATACAACGCTCAAGCTTGTGATATCATCTTCAATGGATTGTGCCCTGAATAATTCAACAAAATCAGCTGTCTTGAGAATGCAAAGGAAATTTGGGATACTTTGATTGATATGCATGAAGGTAACGAGTCCGTCAAGGAATCCAAGTTGGATGTGCTTCAAAGTCAACTTGACAAGTTCAAAATGAAGGATGGTGAAGGTGTCGCTGAAATGTACTCTAGGCTTGCTCTTATCACAAATGAGATCGCCGGCTTAGGAAGTGAAGAGATGACCGACAGATTCATCATCAAGAAGATCCTAAGAGCCTTGGATGGAAAATATGATACCGTGTGCACGTTGATCCAAATGATGCCCAATTACAAAGATCTCAAGCCAACGGAAGTCATTGGAAGAATTGTTTCTCATGAGATGTCACTCAAGGATAAGGAGGAACTTCACAACAAATCAAGTGGTGCTTACAAAGCCTCATGTGAAGCCCCCACATCATCAAGTGAGAAAGAAACCTTCAATGAATAATTGAGCTTAATGGTGAAGAACTTTAACAAATTCTACAAGAGTAGAAGCAAAGAGAGAAGCTCCAAGTCAAGGTCCTACAATGACAAAAGATCTTCTAGTCGTGAGCATAATTGCTACAATTGTGGAAGACCCGGACACTATTCCAATGAGTGTACAACACCCTACAAAAGAAGAGAGGATTCTCCCAAGAGAAGAGGTAGAAGGGAAGAATCACCATCAAGAGAGAGAAGGAGTAGAGATGATCGTTGTGAACGAAGAACATCCCGGAGAAGCAAGGGTTCGGAAAGGAAGGACAAGTCATCAAGGAGCTACACAAAACGAAGACATAAAGCTCATGTTGGTGAATGGGTATCCGGCTCTAACTCCGACAATCACTCCGAGAGAAGCTATCACTCCGACTCCGAATATACTCAAGATGAAGGTGTTGCCGGTCTAGCACTTGTGTCAACCAACTCCTACGACATATTTGATTCACCAAATGAAGGAATTGGAAGATGCTTCATGGACAAAGGTCCAAAGGTATCACACCCCGAGTATGTTGATTTCAATAGTGATGAAGATGACTTGTCAGGTGATGATGATTTACTTGTTGACAACTCTAGTGATGAATACTATGATGAAACGTCAATTAATCATGCTAATCAAGATAAAACGAATGGCAATGATAAGGAGAAGATTGAGCTTCTAACTAAAGAACTAAACACTCTTAAGTTAGCTCATGAAACTATCTTAGAAGATCATCAAGAACTTTTAAGGACTCATGACAAGTTACGCTTTGAAAAGCTCAACCTTGAGCAAGAGCATCAGTTCTTAAAGGCAATCAATGATGATCTTCGTAAGAAAAGTTCTTCTTACATTGCCAAGCGTTTACTCTTATCTACTTACATGCCTCAAGTCAAGTCTAGTAACAAGAACAAGAAGGATTCTTCCTCTAGTAGTAACAATAATCATGCTAAATCTAATGTTGTTGCTTCTAGTAGTTCACTAATGATTCTCTTAGCCAAGTTACACTTGTGCAAGAAAATAGCTTATTGAAGGGGATTATAGAGAAAGGTGTTTACAAGAGCCTTGCCGGGAGTAAGCAATTTGAGGAAATTGTACGCAAGCAAGGAAGGCACCCAAAGAATAAAGGTGTTGGTTTTGAACGAAAGTTCAATGCGAATGGAGTTGAGTGGGAAGAAGATCAATACCCCAAGACGAAGTTTGTTCCTCAACAATAGAAGTATGATCCTACTTCCTTCAAGGGGACACAAGCCCAAGATGATCTTCCACCACAAGACCACAAGCAAAAAGGCAAGGACAAGCTTCAAGAAGAGATTGATGCATTTGAAGAAGCACCTAAGGCCTCGTTCAAGTGGATTCCCAAGACTACGTCAAGTTCTACTTCATCAAGTACAACTACAACTCCAAGGATTCCCATCAAGATGATGTGGATCCCGAAGAAGAAGAACTAGAGAGTTCTTGAGGGTGACTCCGCCAACATTCTTCACACATATCATTATGGCAAGGACAAGAGCAATCAACTTCCACATCTTGCACTAGTTCAAGGAGTCACAAACCCTCATGTTGGTAAGGCAAGGGACAAGGTAACCTAATGATTTCATGGACATCATCTTGTGTGTGCATCACTCTACTATGGATATCTTTGCTTGTTCCTTGCGGGACTAACCCGTGTAGGTATTGAAAGTGCAACTCACTCCAAAGGATTGCTCCAAATGATCTACATCAACATTGAGCATCCACATCTTCAATACCTACATGAAGTCATCATCGACAAAACCCAAGGTTAGTTCATCCCTCTAAGGGGGGATCTCACATCTAGGGGGAGCTTTACTCTAAGGATTGAGATAAAGAAACTCTAATGGTGTGAACACAACAATGCATTATGTAAAAGTGGTAACCCCACTTGAGCTTAAACGATGAGTATGACCTATGATCAAATGTTCTCATTTGACTCCTAAGTCAATATACTCATATATATATGACCTAGTCATCGCCAATTGCTTGATAGATGCTAGAATTGGTTGTGCATGCTTCGCAACATATTTCATTTGCCATTTTATTGTGTGAGCATGTTGGTTGCATATTTTACTCATTCGAGGACATCCACTTGTTGTTTTGATTGATTGGTTTCTTTTTTTCTGCCAAGTGGACGGACAAGAATGCCTAAGAACCTTCTCTAGCTATCTATGCTCTTCTCGTCTCAAACTCTATTCATGCTGCATCACAAAATTTTATCAAGTCAGTGAAGGAAATATGCCCTAGAGGCAATAATAATGTTATTATTTATTTCCTTATATCATGATAAATGTTTATTATTCATGCTAGAATTGTATTAACCGGAAACATAATACATGTGTGAATACATAAACCTACAGAGTGTCACTAGTATGCCTCTACTTGACTAGCTCGTTAATCAAAGATGGTTATGTTTCCTAACCATGAACAAGGAGTTGTTATTTGATTAACGGGATCACATCATTGGTTGAATGATCTGATTGACATGACCCATTCCATTAGCATAGCACCTGATCGTATAGTTTGTTGCTAGTGCTTTTCTTCATGACTTATACATGTTCCTATGACTATGAGATTATGCAACTCCTGTTTGCCCGAGGAACACTTTGGGTGCTACCAAACGTCACAACGAATCGGGTGATTATAAAGGTACATTACAGGTGTCTCCGAAGGTACATGTTGGGTTGGCATATTTCGAGATTAGGATTTGTCACTCCGATTGTCGGAGAGGTATCTCTGGCCCTCTCGGTAATGCACATCACATAAGCCTTGCAAGCATTGCAACTAAATGTGTTAGTTGTGAGATGATGTATTACGAACGAGAAAAGAGACTTGCCAAGAATGTGAGATTGAACTAGGTATTGGATACCGACGATCGAATCTCGGGCAAGTAACATACCGATGACAAAGGGAACAACGATGTTGTTATGCGGTCCGACCGATAAAGATCTTCGAGAATATGTAGGAGCCAATATGGGCATCCAGGTCCCGCTATTGGTTATTGACCAGAGAGGTGTCTCGGTCATGTCTACATAGTTCTCGAACCCGTAGGGTCCGCACGCTTAACGCTTTGATGATGTTATTATGAGTTTATATGATATTGATGTACGAAGGTTGTTCGAGTCCGGATGAGATCACGGACATGACGAGGAGTCTCGAAATGGTCGAGACATAAAGATTGATATATTGGAAGCCTATGTTTGACTCGGAATCACTCCGGTGAAATTGGGAATTTTACCGAGTGCCGGGGTTACTGGAACCTCCCGGGGGTCAATGGGCCTTGATGGGCCTTAGTGGGAAAGAGAAAAGGGGCCATAGTGCTGGCAGACCTTCCCCTTCCCTAGTCCTATTAGGACTAGGAGAAGGGGCGCCTCTCTCTCCCTTCCCACTTGGGGAAACCTAGTTGGACTAGGATTTGGGGGAATCCTACCCTAGTAGGAGTAGGACACCTGGCGCACCTCTCCTTGGCCGGCCAGCCCTCCCTTCCCTCCTTTATATACAGGGCAGGGGCACCCCATGACACACAAGTTGATCATTGAGATCGTTCCTTAGCCGTGTGCGGTGCCCCTTCCACCAAACTACACCTCGAATATACCGTTGCGGAGCTTAAGCGAAGCCCTGCGCCGGTGGAACATCATCATCGCCACCACGCCGTCAGGTCTTGTGAAACTCTCCTCAACACTCGGCTGGATCGGAGTTCGAGGGACGCCATCGAGCTGAACGTGTGCAGAACTCGGAGGTGCCGTGACGCTCGGTACTTGGATCGGTTGGATCGGGAAGAAGTACGACTACTTCCTCTACGTTGCGTCAACGCTTCCGCTGTTGGTCTACGAGGGTGCGAGACAACACTCTCATCTCGTTGCTATGCATCACCATGATCTTGCGTGATCGTAGGAAAATTTTTGAAATTACTACGCTTCCCAACGGTGGCATCCGAGCCTGGTTTTATGGTTTGATCATATGCACGAGTAGAACACAAGTGAGTTGTGGACGATACAAGTCATACGCCTACCAAAGCATGTCATACTTTGGTTCAGCGGTATTGTTGGATGAGCGATCCGGACCAACCTTACGCGTGCTCTTACGCGAGACCGGTTCCTCGACGTGCTTTGCACATAGATGGCTTGTGGAAGACTGTCTCTCTCAACTTTAGTTGAACTGAAAAGGCTACGCCGGTCCTTGAGAAGGTTAAAGCGGAGTCTATTTGACGAAGTATCGTTGTGGTTTTGATGCGAGGTGAGATTGGTTCTTGCTTAAAGCCCGTAGCAGCCACGTAAAATTTGCAACAACAAAGTAGAGGACGCCTAACTTGTTTTTGCAGGGCATGTTGTGATGTGATATGGTCAAGACATGATGCTGAATTTTATTGTATGAGATGATCATGTTTTGTAACGAAGTTATCGGCAATCTGGCAGGAGCCATATGGTTGTCGCTTTATTGTATGCAATGCAATCGCCTGTAATGCTTTACTTTATCACTAAGCGGTAGCGATAGTCGAGAAGCATAAGATTGGCGAGACGACAACGATGCTACGATGGAGATCAAGGTGTCGCGCGGTGACGATGGTGATCATGGCGGTGCTTCGGAGATGGAGATCACAAGCACAAGATGATGATGGCCATATCATATCACTTATATTGATTGCATGTGATGTTAATCCTTTATGCATCTTATTTTGCTTTGATTGACGGTAGCATTATAAGATGATCCCTTACTAAATTATCAAGAAGTGTTCTCCCGAGTATGCACCGTTGCGAAAGTTCTTCGTCTTTGAGACACCACGTGATGATCGGGTGTGATAGGCTCTACGCTCAAATACAACGGTGCAAAACAGTTGCACACGCAGAATACTCAGGTTATACTTGACGAGCTATGCATATAAGATATGACCTCGGAACACGGAGACCGAAGGTCGGCGTGAATCATATAGTAGATATGATCAACATATTGATGTTCACCATTGAAACTACTCCATCACACGTGATGATCGGTCATGGTGTAGTTGATATGGATCACGCAATCACTTAGAGAATTGGAGGATATTTTTCTAAGTGGGAGTTCTTAAGTAATATGATTAATTGAACTTAAATTTATCATGAACTTAGTACCGATAGTATCTTGCTTGTCTATGATGTGTAGATAGATGGCTCGTGCTGTTGTTCCGTTGAATTTTAATGCGTTCCTTGAGAAAGCAAAGTTGAAAGATGATGGCAGCAATTACACGGACTGGGTCCGAATTTGAGGATTATCCTTATTGCTGCACG
Organism: Aegilops longissima; assembly: GCA_021605205.1. Taxonomy (NCBI): domain Eukaryota; kingdom Viridiplantae; phylum Streptophyta; class Magnoliopsida; order Poales; family Poaceae; genus Aegilops; species Aegilops longissima. The sequence continues at coordinate 160,623,203 of CM038682.1, forward strand.
GAAGAATTACGCCCTGGAAGCACCGTTAGGTGCCGGCCTGGTGCAAGGGCTGCGCCGAAGTTGTGAACGTCTCCGCAAAGCAAAGCTGATGACTACTCTATAGTTCAATGTGCCATGCTTTACGGCTTAGAACCGGGACTTCAACGTCGTTTTGAACACCATGGAGCATATGAGATGTTCCAGAGTTGAAGTTAATATTCCAAGCGAATGCCCGGATTGAGAGATATGAAGTCTCCAATAAGTTCTATAGCTGTAAGATGGAGGAGAACGGTTACTGTCGGTGAGCATATACTCGTAATGTCCGGATATAACAATCACTTGATTCAAGCGGGAGTTAATCTTCCGGATGATTGCGTCATTGATGAATTCTCCAATCACGCCACCAAGCTACAAGAGCTTCGTGATGAACTATAATATGCAAGGGATGACCAAAACAATGCCCGAGCTCTTCGCGATTTGAAAGCAGCGGAGGTAGAAATCAAAAGGAGCATCAAGTGTTGATGGTTAACAAAACCACTAGTTTCAAGAAAAGGGCAAAGGAAAGAAAAGGAAACTTCAAAAGAGCGGCAAGCAAGTTGCTAATCAAGAGAAGAAACCCAAGTCTGGTCCTAAGCTGAAACCGAGTGCTTCTATTGCAAGCAGGCTGGTCCTTTGGAAGCGGAACTGCCCCAAGTATTTGGCGGATAAGAAGGATGGCAAGGTTAACAAAGGTATATGTGATATACATGTTATTGATGTGTACCTTACTAATACTCGCAGAGCACTGGTATTTGATCTGGTTACATTGCTAATATTTGCAACTCGAAACAGGGCTACGGATTGCGAAGATTGGCTAAGGACGAGGTGACAATGCGGCGTGGGAAATGGTTCCAAAGTCGATGTGATCGCAATGGCACGCTACCTCTACATCTACCTTCGGATTAGTATTAGACCTAAATAATTGTTATTTAGTACCAGCGTTGAGCATGAACATTATATCTGGATCTTGTTTGATGCGAGACGGTTATTCATTTAAATCAGAGAATAATGGTTGTTCTATTTATATGAATAATATCTTTTATGGTCATGCACCATTGAAGAATGGTTTGTTTTACTTAATCTTGATAGTAGTGATACACATATTCATAATGTTGAAACCAAAAGATGCAGAGTTGATAATGATGGTGCAACTTATTTGTGGCACTCGCCGTTTAGGTCATATCGTGTAAAGCGCATGAAGAAACTCCATCTTGATGGACTTTTGGAGTCACTTGATTATGAATCACTTGGCACTTGCGAACCGTGCCTTATGGGCAAGATGACTAAAACACCGTTCTCGGAACTATGGAGAGAGCAACAGATTTATTGGAAATCATACATACCGATGTATGTGGTCCAATGAATGTTGAGGCTCGTGGCGGATATCGTTATTTTCTCACCTTCACAGATGATTTGAGCAGATATGGGTATATCTACTTAATGAAACACAAGTCTGAAACATTTGAAAAGTTCAAAGAATTTCAGAGTGAAGTGGAAAATCATCGTAACAAGAAAATAAAGTTTCTACGATCTGATCGTGGAGGAGAATATTTGAGTTACGAGTTTGGCCTACATTTGAAACAATGCGGAATAGTTTAAGAACTTACGCCACAGGAACACCACAACGTAATGGTGTGTCCGAACGTCGTAATCGTACTTTATTAGATATGGTGCGATCTATGATGTCTCTTACTAATTTACCGCTATCGTTTTGGGGTTATGCTTTAGAGACGGCTACATTCACTTTAAATAGGGCACCATCTAAATCCGTTGAGACGACGCCTTATGAACTGTGGTTTGGCAAGAAACCAAAGTTGTCGTTTTTGAAAGTTTGGGGCTGCGATGCTTATGTGAAAAAGCTTCAACCTGATAAGCTCGAACCCAAATCGGAGAAATGTGTCTTCATAGGATACCCAAAGGAGACAGTTGGGTACACCTTCTATCACAGATCCGAAGGCAAGATTTTTGTTGCTAAATTCGAAACTTTTGGAGAAAGAGTTTCTCACGAAAGAAGTGAGTGGGAGGAAAGTAGAACTTGATGAGATAATCGTATCTACTCCTTATTGAGAAGTAGTACATCACGAGAAAACAGTTTCGTGACACCTACACCAAATAGGAGGAAGCTAATGATGATGATCATGAAACTTCAGATCAAGTTTCTCTGTAACTTCAGAGATCAAGCGAGCAAGATCCGCACTGAGTGGTACGGTAATCCTATTTTGGAAGTCATGTTCTTTGGAACATGATGAACCTACGAACTATGAAGAAGCGATGGTGAGCCCAGATTCCACAAAATGGCTTGAGGCCATGAAATCTGAGATGGGATCCATGTATGAGAACAAAGTGTGGACTTTGGTTGACTTGCCCGATGATCGGCAAGCAATTGAGAATAAATGGATCTTCAAGAAGAAGACCGACGCTGATGGTAATGTTATCGTCTATAAAGCTCGACTTGTTGCAAAAGGTTTTCGACAAGTTCAAGGGATTGACTACGATGAGACCTTCTCACCAGAAGCGATGCTTAAGTCCGTCCGAATCATGTTAGCAATTGCGCATTTTATGATTATGAAATTTGGCAAATGGATGTTAAAACTGCATTCTGAATGGATTTCGGAAGAAGAGTTGTATATGATGCAACCAGAAGGTTTTGTCGATCCAAAGGAGCTAACAAAGTGTGCAAGCTCCAGCGATCCATTTATGGACTGGTGCAAGCCTCTCGGAGTTGGAATAAACGTTTTGATAGTGTGATCAAAGCATTTGGTTTTATATGAGACTTTTGGAGAAGCTGTATTTACAAGAAAGTGAGTGGGAGCTCAGAGCATTTCGATATTATATGTGGATGACATATTATTGATCGGAAATGATATAGAATTTCTGGATAGCATAAAGGGATACTTGAATAAGAGTTTTTCGATGAAAGACCTCGGTGAAGCTGCTTACATATTGGGCATTAAGATCTATAGAGATAGATCAAGACGCTTAATAGGACTTTCACAAAGCACATACCTTGATAAAGTTTTGAAAAGTTCAAAATGGATCGAGGCAAAGAAAGGGTTCTTGCCGGTATTACAAGGTGTGAAGTTGAGTAAGACTCAATGCCCGACCACCGCAGAAGATAGAGAGAAAATGAAAGATGTTCCTATGCTTCAGCCATAGGCTCTATCATGTATGCAATGCTGTGTACCAGACCTGATGTGTGCCTTGCTGTAAGTTTAGCAGGCAGTACCAAAGTAATCCAGAGTGGATCATCGGACAGCGGTCAAGAACATCCTTAAGTACTTGAGAAGAACTAAGGATATGTTTCTCATTTATGGCGGTGACAAAGAGCTCGTCAGAACGGTTACGCCGACGCAAGCTTTGACACTGATCCGGACGATTCTAAATCGCAAACCGGATCGATTTACATTAAACGGTGGAGCTGTCGGTTGGTGCAGTTCCAAACAAAGCGTCGTTCTTGGGATCTACATGTGAAGTTGAGTACATAGCTGCTTGGAAGCAGCTAATGAAGGAGTGCGGATGAAGGAGTTCATAACCGATCTAGGTGTTGTACCTAGTGTATCGGGTCCAATGAAAATCTTTTGTGACAATATGGTGCAATTGCCTTGGCAAAGGAATCCAGATTTCACAAGAGAACCAAGCACATCAAAAGACGCTTCAACTCCATCCGGATTTGGTCCGGTGGGAGACATAGAGATATGCAAGATACATACGGATCTGAATGTTGCAGACCGTTGACTAAGCCTCTTCCACGAGCAAAACATGATCAGCACCAAGACTCCATGGGTGTTAGAATCATTTTGTGTAATCTAGATTATTGACTCTAGTGCAAGTGGGAGATGAAGGAAATATGCCCTAGAGGCAATAATAATGTTATTATTTATTTCCTTATATCATGATAAATGTTTATTATTCATGCTAGAATTGTATTAACCGGAAACATAATACATGTGTGAATACATAAACCTACAGAGTGTCACTAGTATGCCTCTACTTGACTAGCTCGTTAATCAAAGATGGTTATGTTTCCTAACCATGAACAAGGAGTTGTTATTTGATTAACGGGATCACATCATTGGTTGAATGATCTGATTGACATGACCCATTCCATTAGCATAGCACCTGATCGTATAGTTTGTTGCTAGTGCTTTTCTTCATGACTTATACATGTTCCTATGACTATGAGATTATGCAACTCCCGTTTGCCCGAGGAACACTTTTGGTGCTACCAAACGTCCCACAACGAATCGGGTGATTATAAAGGTACATTACAGGTGTCTCAGAAGGTACATGTTGGGTTGGCATATTTGAGATTAGGATTTGTCACTCCGATTATCGGAGAGGTATCTCTGGGCCCTCTCGGTAATGCACATCACATAAGCCTTGCAAGCATTGCAACTAAATGTGTTAGTTGTGAGATGATGTATTACGGAACGAGAAAAGAGACTTGCCGAGAACGAGATTGAACTAGGTATTGGATACCGACGATCGAATCTCGGGCAAGTAACATACCGATGACAAAGGAACAACGTATGTTGTTATGCGATCGACCGATAAAGATCTTCGTAGAATATGTAGGAGCCAATATGGGCATCCAGGTCCCGCTATTGGTTATTGACCGAGAGGTGTCTCGGTCATGTCTACATAGTTCTCGAACCCGTAGGGTCCGCACGCTTAACGCTTCGATGATGCAGTTATTATGAGTTTATATGATATTGATGTACGAAGGTTGTTGAGTCCGGATGAGATCACGGACATGACGAGGAGTCTCGAAATGGTCGAGACATAAAGATTGATATATTGGAAGCCTATGTTTGGACTCCGGAATCACTCCGGGTGAAATTGGGAATTTTACCGGAGTACCGGGGGGTTACCGGAACCTCCCGGGGGGTCAATGGGCCTTGATGGGCCTTAGTGGAAAGAGAAAAGGGGGCCATAGTGTTGGTCAGACCTTCCCCTTCCCTAGTCCTATTAGGACTAGGAGAAGGGGCGCCTCTCTCTCCCTTCCCACTTGGGGAAACCTAGTTGGACTAGGATTTGGGGGAATCCTACTCCTAGTAGGAGTAGGACACCCCTGGCGCACCTCTCCTTGGCCGGCCAGCCCTCCCTTCCCTCCTTTATATACAGGGCAGGGGCACCCCATGACACACAAGTTGATCATTGAGATCGTTCCTCAGCCGTGTGCGGTGCCCCTTCCACTAAACTACACCTCGAATATACCGTTGCGGAGCTTAGGCGAAGCCCTGCGCGGTGGAACATCATCATCGCCACCACGCCGTCGTCTTGTGAAACTCTCCTCAACACTCGGCTGGATCGGAGTTCGAGGGACGCCATCGAGCTGAACGTGTGCAGAACTTCGGAGGTGCCGACGCTCGGTACTTGGATCGGTTGGATCGGGAAGAAATACGACTACTTCCTCTACGTTGCGTCAACGCTTCGTTCTGGTCTCACGAGGGTACGAGACAACACTCTCATCTCGTTGCTATGCATCACCATGATCTTGCGTGATCGTAGGAAAATTTTTGAAATTACTACGTTTCCCAACAGTCAGATTCGAACCACTTTGTGTGAGGAGCTCTCGGAGTCCCCGATTCGTCATAGACTTAAACTTCCAAAACTTCTTTGTGCGTTTCGGTCTGACCGATCACCATTTTGGTCATACCGAGATCACTAAGTCGATCTAGGTTTTCAATCTCGGTGCAACCGATTTGAACTTTTCGGTCACACCGAGTTGTTGTAACTGCTAGCAGTTATGCATCTCGGTGCCATCGAGTTGTTCCACTCGGTCACACCGACAGGGTCGGGCTATATATACCCACGGGCAAAACTTTGGAAATTTTCTCTAAACTCTTTCGCCCGCGCTCAGCCCACTCTGCCTCCAGGGTCTCCGGATCGTCCTCCTCGTCGCCAGCTGCCTCCTGCCGCTAGTCTCCACCGCCGTCAACGGGAATCATCCCCGTCGTTGCCGTTGTAGCAAGTTCATCGCCGAACTAGGGTATGAACTCGATCACTGTGCTATCCCTATCTGATTACTAGCACATTGTGTTCGCCATGAATCTTGCCACGATTGAAACTATCTTATCTAGTAAAAACACTCCATAGATTAGAGATGAATTGAAAATTTAGGGTTAGGTTTCCGCCGAAACCATCTTGGACCAACCGAGTTGTAGAACTCGGTACCACCGATTCGGCTAAGGCCATTGCACATGTAATTTCTCGACCGAGAATTGCAGATCGGTGTGTTGAGTTCAGACTTTGTGAAACCCTAGCAGTCTCGGTACATCGAATCGTGACTCGGTCTCGACCGAGTTCACTAGTTTAGGTTCCAAAAGCTGCTTCGGTATCACCGAAGTTTACAAATCGGTAGATCTGAAATGCTTTCTATGGAAAACTAAAACTAAGTTTTTGACTCATTCTTTTGCAAAAACCTCTGTATTTTGTGATGCTCATCCACTCTATCTCATCTATATCTACTCACAGGGTCTGTTGTCAGTGTTTGCAATATGTCTGATCAAAGTGACAGCCAGAACAGGGAAGAGAAGCAGGTTCAAGTGAGTGAGGGCACTAGTCCCTCTAGCAGCTATGATGATGGCAGCAGGAGCACCCCAAGCAACCTACCCAAAGCTGCCACCAGAGCCAGAAAGAAGAGAACCTCAGAATCTGAGGATGAAGACTATGTAGCTGAGGAGGAAGAAGCCACTTCCAAGAAGAAGGTTCTCAAGAAAGAATATGGCTCAGCTGCAGCCATTAAGCCTGGTATGAAAACCAAAGCACCTGCAAAAAGGATTCCCATGTCTAAAGCCAGAGCCTCCACTCAAGCATCTTTGGAAGCTGAACCCAAAGAGGCTGCTGCAGAAGGGAAGAAGAGGAAGGAAAGGGTCAAGAAGACCATGGCCAGGGTTGTTGGAAAGCCTTCCATGATGGAAGAGGAAGAAGAAGGAGAGGATGATGCACCAGCACCCAAAGCTCAGAAGCTTATGGGTGATGCCATCAGGTCAGGGGCTGCTTCATCAAAGCCCAAAGAAGCACCCAAGGCTGCCTACAAGCCCAAGACTGCACCCAAGAGGAGTACCAAAAACATCCCAGCTGCTGAGAAGAACAAGGCCCCAGTGCCTGAAGCTGCAATGGAAGAAGAAGATGATGAGTCACATGTTTTGAGGAAGTTGAAGCCAAAAATTTCAGATCACAATGATGCTCATCCAGTAGCTGAGAACATGAAGATAAGGAAGGATTCAGGATTGAGGCTATGGAGAGAGTCAGATCCATATGCCACCAGAAGGAGAACTGATGTAGACTACTGGTTCCACACAAAGGAACAGCAGGATTTCTATGAGACAGTGCTGCTGGATAAAAGGCCAATAGTGTGTGACATGAGATGGGTGAACTGGGAATACATCAAGGAGAATGAAGAACACTATCCTGGTGTGTATGACAGCTTCAGTGCTTTTGGAGTGGCAGACTTTGTTGGGCAGAAGCTCACAAAGTGGAATGATGAGCTAATAATGCAATTCTACTCCACAGCACACTTCTATCCAGATGGCAGGATAGTATGGAAGTCTGAAGGTACTAGGTACCAATCATCAATTGAAGAATGGGCTAATCTGATCAATGCACCTAAGGAGAAAGAGGATGACTTGGATGTCTATGCCAAGAAGAAGATGGATCACAACACTATGGCACATATGTACAAGGAGATCCCAGATCTGCTATTGAAACACACAAGTTTGGATCAAGACATTACCTTACGTCAGACTGCCAACCATCAACTGGATCCTCAGGCACACTCTTTTGCCCAAGTCAGGTGATCACAACATGATCAGAGGCCATGCAATAAATCTGCTACACTTATTTGATGTGCCACAAAAGTTCAAGCTCATGAGTCTTATAGTTGAAACTATCAAGAGGACAGCTGCTGACCAAAAGAGAAGTTGTGGGTATTCCCCACAGATCCAGGAGCTGATTAACTCCAAGATGGGCACTCGCACATATCTTTTGGACAAGGAGCACCTACCCATCTACCCAGACTTTGAGGATAACACTGTTGTGATGGATGAAAATGAACCATCTTCTGTGCAAGCACAAGCAAAGAAGGAGAAGGCAAGGACTGAGAAGGCTGCCAAGATGCCAACAATGGAAGAGGCATCTCAGTACTTCTTGAAGAGCAAACAGGATCAACTTGGCTACTTGATTGCATCCACTCTGGGGATTGAGAAAGGGCTGGCCACCTTGACTCAAAACCAGGAGAGCCTGGAGAGGATCATGGAGCGAAGTTCTATGACTTGGATGTGAAGGTGGCGAGATCCATCTGTTGTTGAGCAACTCGAGGATGATATGGAGGAGAGGAAGGGCAAGACAACCTCGAGGCATTTGCCAGAGTGCCTAGAGCTCGAGGTCACTGCAGTGCTTGGTGTGCAGACACGAGCCACTACATCTGCACCAGCAACAGCTTCAGTGCCACCAGCTCCAGCACCCACTCCACCAGCTCCATCCACATCTACTGATGCCTTCGTCCTTGGAGTTGTATCTACACCACCACCTGAAGACCAAGCCTGAGAGACGATTTAGTGCTATGCATTTTCTATGAACTTTTTGGTAACTTATTGCCAAAGGGGGAGAAAAATGTATAGATCATAGGCTTCGAGAGAGAGTGTTGCTTTTTATTAACTCTTGCTTTGGTGGTTGAACTTTATTTGCTTGATTGAGATACATTCTGTCTGTGTGATACTTGGATGATCATGTGTTTGATCATATGCTACATTAATGTTTGATGGATGACATTATCCTTTTATCTCTACATGATCATTCACTTTGCTTGGTGATGAGTGCATGTATTCTATTGTTATCATTTTGAGCGCTCCACCAAGATGTATGTGACATGGAAGAGTAACCCATGAGCCTAACTCTTTGTGCATTTGCAATCCAAAGCAAATCTTAAACTATGCACAAATTTAGGGGGAGCTCTTGCTTATCACATACTTCTCAAAGCGACAATGTTTTTCACTCTTATTATCATTTGTCAAAGCTTTGATCTAGATGTTGTCATCAATTACCAAAAAGGGGGAGATTGAAAGTGCAACTATTCCTAGGTGGTTTTGGTAATTCCTAACAACATATAGCTCATTGAGCTAACATTATTCCAAGATAAATATTTCAGGAAAAGCTCAATGAATGGCATGGCATGGATGAGAAAAGTGGACCCCTCAAAATATTAAGGACAAAAGGATTGGCTCAAGCTCAAAGCTCAAGACTCTACATTTTATATTTTAGTGATCCAAGATCACATTGAGTCTATAGGAAAAGCCAATACTATCAAGGAGAGATGAGGTGTTGCTTAATGAGGTTCTTGCTTCATAGTGCTTAGTGATATGCTCCAAAACCTTCAACTACTTTCCCACATCCACATATGACCTAAACCAAAAGTCTAACTCGGCCCCACCGATTCTTTCTATCCGGCGCCACCGAGTTCAGATGTTATAGCCACTGCCACAAACCCTAGGCAAATCGGTCTCACCGATAGGGATCTCGGTCTCACCAAGATGGGATTGTAATCTCTCTGTGTATGTCCATTACCAAAATCGGTCTCACCGAGTTTGAGCAATCAACTGAGATTACAATGCAAACTCTCTGGTTAGCTTATTACCAAAATCGGTCCCACCAAGTTTGTGTAATCGGTCTCACCGAGTTTGCCTGACCAACTCTCTGGTTAGCTTATTACCAAAATCGGTCCCACCGAGTTTGTGTAATCGGTCTCACCGAGATTACGTTATGCCCTAACCCTAACCATATCGGTCCTACCCAGTTGCATGTCGGTCCCACCAAAAATCCTAACGGTCACTAGATTTGCTGAATCGGTCCGACCGAGTTATTCAATTCGGTCCCGCCGAGATTGGTAAGTTGTGTGTAACGGTTAGATTTTGTGTGGAGGCTATATATACCCCTCCACCTCCTCTTCATTCGTGGAGAGAGCCATCAGAACGAACCTACACTTCCAATACACATTTTCTGAGAGAGAACCACCTACTCATGTGTTGAGGCCAAGATATTCCATTCCTACCATATGTATCTTGATCTCTAGCCTTCCCCAAGTTGCTTTCCACTCAAATCTTCTTTCCACCAAATCCAAATCCTGTGAGAGAGAGTTGAGTGTTGGAGAGACTATCATTTGAAGCACAAGAGCAAGGAGTTCAGCATCAACACACCATTTGTTACTTCTTGGAGAGTGATGTCTCCTAGATTGGCTAGGTGTCACTAGGGAGCCTCCGACAAGATTGTGGAGTTGAACCAAGGAGTTTGTAAGGGCAAGGAGATCGCCTACTTCGTGAAGATCTACCGCTAGTGAGGCAAGTCCTTCGTGGGCGACGGCCATGGTGGGATAGACAAGGTTGCTTCTTCGTGGACCCTTCGTGGGTGGAGCCCTCCGTGAACTCGCGCAACCGTTACCCTTCGTGGGTTGAAGTCTCCATCAACGTGGATGTACGATAGCACCACCTATTGGAACCATGACAAAAACATCCTTGTCTCCAATTGCGTTTGAATTCTCCAACCCTTCCCTTTACATTCTTGCAAGTTGCATGCTTTACTTTCCACTGCTCATATACTCTTTGCATGCTTGCTTGAATTGTGTTAAGATTGCTTGACTTGTGCTAAGTTAGCTATAATCTGCCAAAGACTAAAATTGGGAAAAGGATAAGTTTTTATTTGGTCAAGTAGTCTAATCACCCCCCCCCCCTTAGACATACTATCGATCCTACATACTACTAAATCCAGACGGTGGTGCTAGTACAAGTAGTAGTACTACTACCAATGTAGTAGCATTGTACTACCCGTTGGTCAAATTATTACGTGTTGCTCCTGACAGTGAAGTGACAAGACCCTACGCCGGAGATGACACCTGAGTATAGGCACCGTGTTCGGCATACCATAGTCAGCCTCACCGTCTGCAGTCACTATCATCATGGCCGTAGACCTAGCCTGCTTACAACTAGCCGTGTTCGACATAATTTCCCATGCGTAGATGCCCATGCATTGCACGGAACACCAAGATTGGGGGGTGGACGGCGCCGGCAGCGGCCATCGCGCCAGATTTTTCCATGGCCTTCTAAATGTGGTGGGGAGGAGATAAGGCTGATTGTGAGAGACAAGGAGTTGTTTGTAAATAGGGAACAAGTGCGGGCATCTTTTTGCAAAACTGGAGAAGTTTGGTTTGTATGCGTCAGATCGAGATCCGACGACTATTGGTGAAAGATGGCAGGCACAACATCATCACCAACTCAGGACCTGTTTGATTCGCAGGATTTTGAAAACGCAGGAATAGGACACGGCAATATTACAAGTTTCAAACTGATATTACAAATGTTAGGAGTAATGCTGCACCTACGAAGAGGGAATTACTAGGAAGTTTATGTAAGAACTTTCGTTAGTTTAGGCGGATGCAGCATTATCGTACAAACTAAAATCCACCGCCCTGACAAGTCACTAATGGGCAAATAAGTTTTCGAGTCTCTGGCCACTTGATGTTTCAAAAACAAATTCAGCTTCTGCAGAGACTTTGTCATTTAGGCTTAGACGCTTGCGGTGATCAGCACGCCATTCATTGTTGCGCCAGAGAACGCCGAACCTCATTACCTTGAGCACACCTGCCTCCAGAACAAAGAACCTGATCAATTTAATCTCAGATGTGCTGCCTCGGTAGTCGATCAAATCAATTTCTGTAAGATGGAGATCAAGGCATTCGGTGAGATTGTTATAGTGCAGCACATTTTTCACTTCTGGGTCTTTTTTTATCTGCAAAAGAACAGAACATATTAGAGCAGCTGACTATATAAGATTGCCGTGTCATCAAGAGGTACCAATATCATTCGCTCATACAATAGGGTTGGCTGGCTAGTGATATTTTTTTCACTCTCTCTCTCTCTCTCTCTCACTGTCTCTCTCTCTCTTTCCTCTCATTTACCTAGGAGTATGTGAAGAGCTTGGGCATTTGTTTCCTTCCACTATGTGGCCGATGCCATAATACGCATCGATGTCAAATCAAAATATTTTGGCACCGCTCTCGTGATGTGAGAGAGTTGGCACCGCTATGCAGACAGACCCACATGTATAAAAAAATCAATCAAACCAACTACACCAGCCTCTCACTCTCCCAAACAAGTGTTTTTTTATTGCCTCAGTCCTCTCTCTCTCTCTCCGACGCAAGTGTTTTTTCATTGCGTGAGTTAATTTGGCACCGGAGCAAAGTAGGTGATCCAGATTGGGGCACCAGGTGAGCAATGGAGGGGCATCGATGCCACATGCATCACAAGTGAATTTGGCACGTGTTTTGGCCTACATAGTGGAGGGCCGTTATAGCCCACTTTTGTACTACCTCTTATTTAGTATAAAATTTTGACCATATATTTACGTAAGAAAATGCCAATGCATGTCACTAAAAATTACACCATTTGAAATTATGTTCAAATACGAATCCAACGATATAGTTCTTAGTGACATGCATTAACATTTTGTCAGTTAAATCTATGGTCAAATTTTGATACTACAAAATAGGAAGAGTAAACCAGGACGGAGGTAGTACTTGCTCTTAGGGTAACCATAGTTACTAGAGTAGTCTAAGTTACTTTCCACTATGCCTAGCCTAGGCTACTATAGTAGTACAACAAAAAAACGATGCAGGTGATCACTTGAGAGAAAATACTAAAAACATTTCTTTCGGTGCAGTGCGTAGATGCAGTTTTGAACATTACACTTGTCATCGTAATTTGGGAAAATTACGAAAAATTTGAGCTATGTTGTGATTACTGTTTACTAATAGGAAAGAAGTTTCACCTTGATGAGTAGCTTCTCCGTGCACGGAAAGCATGTAAGGAATCCAACAACTTGATCCAGATTGGGGCTGATAGATTTTATTGCCAAGATCTTCACTGTGCGCACAGACTGGGTCAAGGTTGTGGGAATCATTTTCTGGAAGACGGTTGTAAATACATCAAGAAGAAATTTAAAAATGTGAATTTCAAGAAGACGGAGAAGAAGATGAGTGTTGTACCTGAACGATTACAGATCCAATAAAGAGTTCGGAGAATTTGGCAGACAAGTGCACCAACGCTGTCAATTTCGGTGCGTCAATGACCCTGATTTTTGTTGGACCTTCTAGATCCGATACAAGCAATATCTCAAGGAAAGGCGCATTCTCAATGACCATAACATGGAACAACTGGAGTGATCTCTTCCCAATTGATGTCTTGTTGCGGGGCCAGCAAGACATATAAATCCATTAGAGATTCGTCGAGGCGATGTGGAGGCTAATGAACCCATGCATCTGCTCAAGACGAAGGTACTCGAGCGCAGTACAGCTGCGGAGTAGGTGGTGCTACATAGCCTTCTTCGAGATGACAACGTCAAAGAGGTCGAGCTGCTTGAGTTGAGGGAGAAGAAGGGCGGGCGCGGCATTAATATGGGGAAGATAGCAGGAGCTGAAGCTGGTGCGGCGCAGCGTTGGCGTGAGGCGGAGCGCGGACGGCGGTGGAGAGCGACATCGTCCAGCTTCAAAGCTGAGCTCCTCGAGCTGATCTAGGGCGGGGGATAAGAACTACTCGTCGAACTTGGGTTGGACCTTGCAGTTGGTACTGAACATGCAGATGTCAAGGCGTCTGGCTGGCCCAGGGTGCGATGAAAGGATCTTGGAGACTGCGGCCATGTGTTTGCAATCCCCGTCACAGAGGCAGCTGTCGACGGTGAGGTTGAGGGGGACGCGACGCCAGACGGGGCGCCACCGCCGGGAGAGCAGGGCAGTCCACACGGCAGATTTGGTGGGGAGGAGGCCGATGATGACGAGCATCATGTTGTCGGGGAGGCTGCTGATGAAGTCCAGGCTCGCCGGATGCGGTTTTGGCTCAAGCCACCTCTGCTTGTTGGCTGCCTCACCGTCCATCTCAACCGGCGGCAACGCCAGTGTACACGTGTGCTGGTGTATGTTGTGTGCTGGTTGTGCGCGAGTGCGTCCTTATGTGCATGCCGCCGCGCAGTGGTGAATTGTGCGCGAGTGCGTCCTCCACGCGGAAGAAGTGTGTCCTCAATGCGCCCTCAATTACTAGCGTGTGGGGTGCTACCCCGAGTGGTTTTAACTTTGTTTACTTCACCGCACGTCAGATGGGCCTCTAGTTTACTTATTTTTACCCACTGCCACATGGGCTAGCACACGAAGGTACAGAACACGAGCTGACAAAGCAGCATGTGGACGGGTTGACCGGTCAACTAAACAATATACGGAGCTATACACTGACAAAGTGAGCATATGATCTGTCGGTATAGAGTGTTCGTGTGAGAGGGGAGGCCCGTGAGAGATAGCAGAGAGAGAGAGAGAAAGAGCTACTCCCTCCGTTCGATAATGTAGTTCCAACATTTTTTTTAAAGTCAAACTTTTGAAACTTTGACCAAGTTTATAAAGAAATTACTTATATCTACAATACCAAAGATAAATGATAGTATGAAGTAAGTACATGTTGTGATGAATCTGATGATCTTTCCAGATGTAAATGTTTTTCTCCACATATACTTGGTCAAACTTTTTTGAGGTTTGACTTTTCAAAACATCCATATGCTTATGGACGTGAGAGAGTCCCTAACTAGAGAGAGAGAGAGAGAGAGAGAGAGAGAGAGAGTGAAATAGAAAGAGTGAGTGAAAAAAGTGTGTGTGCATGTGTGAAAGAGACATGGACAACACTCGATAAAAGTCAAGAAAAAACGTGTGTGTCTTATGCAAACATATCACACATGCATCTTCGACAACGGAAGCAAGGTGAGGAGATAGTGTGTGGTTGTTTGCAACCGAGAGAACAAGACCCTAGCACGTGGCCAAGAGGGGTCGACAAACAAGGAGAGAGGTCGAGAGAGACGACGGAGAAAATGCAGACATGGGGAGGAGAGAGTGTATGTTTGTCATAGAGATCACCGGAGATCGTGATGGGACTACATGGGTGGGAGATCGAGTGACAAGGTGTGTGCGCGATAGAAGATACCACGAGAGATATCGAGATAGACGTATGGATGGAAGGAGACAATACGTGTGTTTCTGATGGCTAGTGAGAGATAATCATACTTAGGGGGGAGTGCTTGCGCCTATGATGGAGTGAGGGATTATGGTACTTATTAGGGGGGTGCGTGTCACATAGAGAGAGAGAGAGAACAAGGGCGGAGAGTGTTGGATGGGTCTATATGTATAGCGCGAGCGAGACATGTGTATGTGTGAACCAGGGAGATATAAAGTTTGAGAGAGATTGAGGAGCCCCGATAAGGCTGACTGGTGCGTCAGATAGCTGAGAGGGGGGAAGAGATATTCCATCCGCTCGATAATGCAGTGCATGTAATTTTTTTAGAAGTCAAACTTTGATCAGGTTTACACAAATGTTATTTATATCTTCAATACCAAAGATACATCATACGAAACTACATCTCATGGTGAATCTTATGGTATATGTTTGCCGTTCCAGATGTAATTGTTTTTCCCCACGTACATGGTCAAATTTGTGATGTTTGACTTTTTAGTAAATCAATATGCTATGGACCGAGGAGAGTGCCAAAGTCGAGAGGGATCAAGTGCGTGTGAAGCAGAATGAGTAAGTCTGCAAAAAGAGTATGTGTGTGAAAGAGAAAGTGACAACAAACGATAAATTAGAGAGAGAGTGTGTGTTTTTTTGTTTCTTAGGCGAACATATCACGCATGCATCTCCGAGATAGAAAAGTGAGGCGAGGAGATACACAAAGATAGCTAGTGTGTGATTGTTTGCAACGGAGAGAGACACCCCTATAGCACATGTCCAATAGAGGTCTGGCCAACAAGGAACAAAGGTCGAGAGGGACACATGGAGAACATGGACACATGGGGAGGGCGAGAGGGTGTGTTTGTGATAGAGAGACCCCCTCGAGATCATGAGGGGACTATATGGGTGGGAAATCGAGGGAGGTGTGTGCGCGATAGAAAGATGCCCCGAGAGAAATCGAGATAGACCATGCACATGTTTGTGATGGAGACTAAGATTAGCTAGTCATATACATATAGGGGGGACTGCGTGTGCCTACAATTGAGTGAGAGACCATCATACTTGGCTAGCTAGGCATGAGATTGTGTGTGTGTGTGTGTGCGTGTGAGATGGAGAGAGAACGAGGGAGAGAGATAGAGTTTTAGATGGGCCTATCGAGTGCGAGTGAGATATGCATGTGTATGTGTGACCAAGGTAGATGGAGAGTTTGAGAGAGAGGGGGAAGAGCTCCGAGATGACAGAATGGTGCGTGAGAGAGTTACGGGCAACGAGCCAAGGAATTTGTGTGCGTACGATGAGTGCACCCAAGATATCTAGCTTGGACTAGAGAATCATACATAGTGTGCGAGAGAGACCTATAGATGGAGTATATATGCATGCGAACTAGAAAGACCCCCCCACACACACACAAAGAGAGAGAGAGAGAGAGAGAGAGAGAGAGAGAGATGGAGAGAAAGAGAGAGGACCAACAAGGTTTGTGTGTTGGATCGTATGATGAATTGAAGATTGTCGAGAGAGAGAGAGAGAGAGAGAGAGAGAGAGAGAGAGCAGGAGTCCGGGAGAGGGGGAGGTCGCGTTTTATGCATCAAAGACTGATATAAACCATGTTTCGATATAAACTTGCATTCAAATATTAAAACTGGAGAACATGTTGTCTGCAATCCGCACATGAACAGATATATGCGTATATCAAACAAGTTCATTAATTTGACTTTCAACATGTTCATGGTGTACTATAATACTGTACAACATGCTATTTGATTGAGGTGTTCTATTTTGGATTTAGTTCACTATTTTGACCTGGTTAACGAGCTATTTCATTGAATCGAGATATTTCATTTTGGGTTTGATTCCCATTTTTGAGTGGGTCAACTATTTGTCATATAGTAAATTGCTAGCAACGAGCATGTAAAAACACATTACTCCCAAGCATCATCTCTCCATCTAAAAAAGAAGTGGCAAGCTAATATTTCTAAATTTGATTCGAATCGACTTGTAAGGTAGACGTGGATGCTCGTTCTCCCAAATTTTGAACAAACTGTTAAACATCCTCTGCTCGGTGGAATTCACTCGAGCAAATAAATGGGAGACGCGAAATTACCGTCCTATGTGGGAGACGCATTAATTGGCCCGTTGTGCATCGACGGTAGGTTCATAACTTCATCCAAGCGCGCCTTCTCCTCGGTCGAAATGACATGTGCCGAATAATTCATAAACCATGGTAGGAAAAACATGCTCTCCTCGCCCGAAATAGGTCGCGCCCACTTTTTCAAAACACGCTCTCCTCGCCCGAAATTGCTCACGCACACTATATTTCAAAACACGCCCTCCTCGCCCGAAATCGCTCCCGCCCACTATTTGGGGAGAAGCAAAGTTACTCTACTATCCCCGACCCTCAGTACACAGACCCAAGCCGAGAAGCCTAAAGGCATGGGTAGAACTGTAACTCCCCCTCACATTTCAGACAAATGCATCCGTAAACATGGTTCCACTTCCTCCCAATCCCCCCCATTCATACCTCGTGGGCGCCAAATCACCTTCTCCCCGGAAGCTCCCTTCTCCGGAGCCGCGAAACCTCAGCCCCTCCTCCATGGCGCCCCCCACCGCACCAATTTCACAACCGCCCTCCTCCCTAATGTCAGAGACGATGTCCATTTGTCGTCGTGCACTGGTTCATGTGCCTCTTACTCCGTGGTGCTGGAGCTGCCTCGACGACGGCCGTGTGAATCGTACCGGAGCCGATTCACCCCTGCCGTTGTTCACGGCGCCGGAGCGGCTCCAACTTCAGATCCGTCCAGAGTCCCAGCGCTGCTTCCTCGTAGCCGTCGACCGTCACGACATCGCTGTTTCCCTGCCGCCGGTGGCCACCGCAACCGCACCGGCCTCACCGACTCGGCAGCTGGACCTACCTACTTCACCATGCCGCCAGATAGGTCGCACCCTCATCTCAAATCACTCAGCACCTGTTGGGGATATTACCACTGGGCATAAACCGGCCAGGACAGGCCGGGTTAACTTCATCAGTAGTTGAGTATGTTAAAGCCCAAGTAGGCGATGAGGGCTTAAGGCCCTTAGCGGTTTAAGGCAGAGCCGTAAAACCGCATCATTATGTAACTTGTATTGTAAGTTAGGAATAGCAGAGACCGAGCCGGATACATCTATAAACCGGCGTCGGGACTCTGTGAACCGACGGGCGCCACCCATGTATATAAGGGGATGACCCGGAGGCGATTCAGGACAACTGACAACAACTCGAGACTTAGGCGAAGCTTGTTTGCTCCCTAGTCATCGAAACCCCCATCAATTCCATCACAACTAGATGTAGGCTTTTACCTTCATCGAAGGGGCCGAACTAGTATAAACTCTCTTGCACCCTTGTGTCCGCTTTAACCCCTTCAAGCTAACCCGTGGTGATGTCTCCACGACTAAGTCCTTTCATGAGGACATCTGCCGTGACAATTCCACGACAGTTGGCGCCCACCGTGGGGCTATCGCACGATGGTTTCAAGTTCTTGGAGGGTAACTTCGAAGGACTCAAGGGTTACGATGTAGGCCGGATGACCAAGATTCGTCGCGGCAAGCTCTACATCGATGATGCGGGCTGGGGCCCCGAGGCCGGCTCGATTGAGTACGGGTACCGGGTCCCCTTTGGTGGCATACACGTCTTCATCGGCAAGATCGGTGAGCCGGGCCCTGAGTCGGACATCTGCACCGACCTCGTCGAAACGGCTCAGCGTGCGAGATCTGCCCAGGTTAAACCGGCAGTGACGCGTGCCTTCATGGGAATCATCCACAGAGGAGAATATGAGGATGGATCGGCATCTGGTAACGAGACAGTTTATTCCGGCGACGAGTCTTCAACCAGAGAAATTGAATCATTGTATCAGCTACAAGACGACCGGATTGGGGGCTGCTCTGATGGTGACAGTATTCCGGACCCCTCTGATATGCCCAACCGGGTTGGAATATTCATGGCCGGTACGCAGGCGGCAATCCACTCTTCGACCGCAGCAGCAATGTTCTCCGGATCAGCGGCGGCGGCGGCGGCCGGGGCAGGAGGCTCTGTGCACCCGCCGGCTCAAGTTTTATCTGATCTGTTTGATGAGTTGGCGGTGCTTATGGCAGAGGCTAACCCGGCGGATCAGGACGCCCACAACATGGAGATTGCAAAGGTGAGGGAACAGATCACTCAGGCCAAGGCCGACCTGGCAGCCGAGAACAACAGGATGGCCGCAGAGCGGGCCGCGTTGGATGCGCAGGCCTATAGGCTTATGCTGGACCAGAACACGTCACATGAAGTCCTGAAAAGGAAGCATCGATCTCGCTTGCCGACGGTTTTCGACGCCAGAAACCTCTTTAATACCCCAGGAGCAGGGACTAGTAACCCGCCAGTGATAAACCGGGCGGAGGCACCTGGGCGGTGCGCCGTTCAAACTACGCCGATGCAGCCGCCGACAAAACAATGTCGTGCCTCGGCGCCCGAGACACCTCCGGTCATTATTCCAATCCAATGGACAATCTTGTCGCCGCCGCTTCACGACTGGAGGCCATCCCAATTGAAGGTGATTCTCCGCAGGCGGTGGAGACGCGCCGGGTTAAGGAGCTTCTTCGAACGGCCTTGATTCAGCAGGAAACATATTCATACAGCCGTGGCCGAATTCATTCCACCCCCCGCCCGAGCCGGAGTTACAGCAGGCGGATGGATGAACCGGCCGTATCCAGTAATGCACGGAACCGTGAAGCGCCCCGTGGCAACAACCCGGCAGGTGATGCTCAGGAAGTGGTGGACCGGGCTCGAGCGCGCAGGGACGCCGAGTTAGCGGCGCAGCATGAGGCTCGTCAGCTTATGCCGGTTCATCCAACCACCTCGATCGAGCCAGGAGTTACTTCTAGTTCTTTGGGAGTGCCATGTATTGTCCCCGCTTTACGCAATGTGCGCCTTCCCAAGAATTTCAAGGGCCCGCGCAAGGTGCCAAATTACACGGCCGATTTGTCTCCAGAAACATGGGTAGAGAGCTATGAGATGGCCATGGAGATGCTTGACATAGATGAAGCGGCGTGTGCAAAATATTTCACCATGATGCTTGAAGGGACAGCCCGTATTTGGTTAAAGAGCTTACCGGCCAATTCTATCAGTTCATGGGCCCAGTTGCGAGTCCGGTTTATCCAGAATTTCAAGGATACATGTAAGCAGCCCATGTCGATAGTGGACTTGGCGGCCTGTGTCCAGGAGGAAGGAGAGTCAACAACCCGCTGGGTGCGCCGAGTTTCGGAAATTTTGCACTCATCAAACCGTATCAACGCTGACTCCGCGGTTATAACCTTGGAAAGCAACTGCCGGTTTAAGCCTCTGAAGTTGAAATTGGGACGGATGAAGCGCCATTGTAACGATACGGGGACCCTCATGACTGCGTTAGTGAAGTATGCTGATTCTGATAGTACCAAGGATCCCGAGTCTGATGACGACAAGGCAGGGAAGGGAAAGAAGAGCAGCAACTCCAAAGGGCAGCAGCACAACACGGCAGGTCATGGCAACGGGGGCAAGCGTAAAGTGGATGGCAGCATGGACTTTGTGGCTAATACTAGCGCGCAGGACAAGGGCCAGCGACGGAAGGGTAAACCGCCGAATCGCGGTGGAGGTCCAAATCAACCGGACCGCTGACCTATCATTAAACCAGCCCCGTCTCAAACACGGACGAAGGAGTCGCCAGCCAACCACCTTTGGAAGGATTGTTATATTATGCAGGAGTTCAAGAATTCTAATGCTTTCCGATACGATCACGGATCAGGCGATGGCTCAGGATCTGGATTCCATGGGCCGGGTCACGGTGGAGGAAATGTCGGTTCAGGCTTCAATGGAGATCAGGGTGGACATAACAATCAAAATAATCAGAATAGCCAAGGTGGTTACAACCAGCAGCAGCAGTCGGGTTATCAGAGCAATCCAAAGCAGTTGAATAGCGGGCAATATCATGTATTCACCACTAGCTTGGATAAGCGAGCGTAAGCTTCGAGCGGCGGTGAATTCATTGAACGGCCGTGCCTCATTATTTATGCTGGTCCGAACAACCAATCGTATGGAGCAGAGATGATCACCCTCCCCGGGTTGACAATCCGGGTCAGCTGGCGTTAGTGGTGGCACCTCAGGTGGGAGGTTATAAGTTCACCAAGGTGCTCATGGACGGAGGAAGCAGTATTAATATCTTATATTATGAGACCTTCCGCCGTATGGGGCTAACAGATAAGAATCTTAAACCGTCCAATACGGTATTCCATGGTGTGGTACCTGGTAAGTCAGCATATCCTGTTGGCAAGATAGCTCTGGAAGTGGCTTTTGGAGATGATCATGATTCCAGGTCAGAGACATTGATTTTTGAGGTGGTGAAGATCCGGAGCCCATACCACGCTCTGTTTGGACGGCCGGCTATGGCACGGCCCTGTTATATTTATCTACAGCTCAAGATGTCGGGTCACAAGCGGACCATAACCGTTCATGGAAGTCGCAAGATTGCCTTGGAGTGTGAAGAAGGTGATGCGGCCTATGCAGAGTCGGTTTGTGCCACGGAAGAGTTGAAGTACTACAAGGATAATGTTGATCCGGCGGACATGACTCCGTTGAAGAAGCCAACCACAGAGCATGATCCGGCTCTAAAGTTCAAATCGGCAGCTGAGACTAAGCTTGTTGACTTCATACCTGGTGATTCGTCGAAGCAGTTTAGTATCAGTACCAACCTGGATCCGAAATAGGAAAGCGCGCTCATCGAGTTCATCCGTGAGAATCGGGACATTTTTGCATGGAAGCCTTCTGACATGCCAGGTGTACCAAGGGAACTCGCTGAGCACACTCTTAATGTTGATCCTAAGTACAAACTGGTGAAGCAGTTTCTCCGCCGGTTCAACGAAGAAAGGCGCAAAGCTATTGGAGAGGAGGTGGCCAGGCTTTTAGCAGCTGGCTTCATTGTTAAAGTTTTCCATCCTGAATGGTTGGCTAATCTGGTGTTGGTCCTTAAGAAAAATGGCACCTGGCGCATGTGTGTGGATTACACAGATCTTAACAAGGCGTGTCCAGCAGATCCTTTTGCCCTCCCCCGCATCGATCAGATTATTGATGCTACTGCGGGTTGTGAGCGTTTGAGTTTTCTGGATGCATATTCCGGTTATCATCAGATCAAGATGGCCGTTAAGGACCAGGAGAAGACAGCGTTCATAACTCCCTTTGGAGCCTTCTGCTATGTATCTATGCCCTTTGGGTCAAGAGTGCCTAGGCAACTTATCAACGGTGTGTACAGAATTGCCTTCATAAGCAGATCGGCCGTAATGTGCATGCCTATGTGGATGATATTGTGGTTAAGTCAAGGGATAAAGAGACTCTGGTTGATGATTTGAAGGAAACCTTTGATAACCTACGGACATACAAGATGATGCTCAACCCGGCCAAGTGTGTTTTTGGTGTACCGGTAGGCAAGTTATTGGGTTTTCTGGTGTCCAACAGGGGAATTGAGGCTAATCCAGAGAAGATCACAGCTATCACCTCCCTGGCTAAACTGAAATGTATCAATGATGTTCAGCGCTTGGCAGGCTGGATTGCCGCGTTGAGCCGGTTTATCAGCCGCCTCGGTGAGAAGGCGATCCCTTTGTATCAGATGCTGAAGAAAGCAGATCCCTTTGTCTGGAGTCCGGCCGCTGATAAAGCATTGGAGGATTTAAAGCGGCAGCTGGCCAATCCGCCTGTTCTTGCTGCTCCAATTGACAAAGAACCATTGCTACTATATGTGGCAGCTAATGCTCGCGCAGTCAGCGTAGCTATTCTGGTGGAGCGCAAGGAGACGGGCAAGGAATATCCGGTACAGCGTCCGGTTTACTATATCAGCGAGGTGCTTATTGAGTCCAAACAAAGATACCCGCATTGGCAAAAGCTGGTGTATGGAGTTTTCATGGCAAGCCGGAAGCTTAAGCAATACTTCCAGGGACATCCCATCACAGTGGTCAGCTCTGCTCCTTTGGGAGATATCATTCAAAACAGGGAGGCAACTGGCCAGATTGCCAAGTGGGCTATAGAGCTTGGGCCGCACGGTTTGAAATACTTGCCTCAGACGGCCATCAAGTCTCAAGCACTTGTGGATTTCATCAATGATTGGACGGAGCTACAAGCACCTGAAGAAAAGCCAGATCACACCTAATGGACTATTCATTTTGATGGGTCCAGGCAATTGGAGGGCTCAGGGGCTGGAGTCGTATTAACTTCCCCATGAGGTGATAAGTTCTGTTATGTTCTCCGCTTAATGTTCCCTTGTACTAACAATGCAGCTGAGTACGAAGCTTTACTCCATGGTCTCCGGATGGCTAAGGAGATGAATCTCAGCCGAGTTAAGTGCTTCGGTGACTCAGACCTGGTGGCCCAACAAGTGTCTGGTACTTGGCAGCATACCGTCGTGAGGTGGATATTATTGCAGGCCACTTCAAGGGATATCAGGTAGATCAAGTGGACAGACGGAAGAACGAAGCGGCGGACGCTTTAAGCCGGCTGGGCTCTCAGCGTAAACCGGTCCCGCCTAATGTCTTCTTAGATGTCCTGCATAACCCGTCGGTCAAGCTCCCTGGTGAAGAGGATTTGGCTATTCCTGATCCGGAGGCTCAGTTGGTGGCGGCTCTGCATGTCATTCCGGATTGGACGGTTCCTTATCTTGCGTACATGAACCGGGGCGAGTTACCAGAGGATGAGACGCTGGCCAGGCAGATAATCCGGCTATCCAAATCCATGACTGTGTTAATGGTGAGTTGCATCATTGCAGTGTGTCAGGAGCGTTTCAACGTTGTGTGTCGCCGGAGGAAGGCTGTGAAATCTTGCGCGAGATCCATGAAGGAGATTGTGGTCACCACGCCGGTTCAAAATCTCTAATGGCTAAGGCGTTTCGTCACGGTTTCTATTGGTTGACTGCTCATGCTGATGCGGAGGACCTGGTTAGGCGATGTGACGGTTGTCAGAAGTTCTCAAGACGCTTCCATGTGCCGGCTCAAGAATTGAGGATGATTCCAATTACTTGGCCGTTTGCGACCTGGGGGCTGGATATGGTTGGGCCTTTCAAACGGTCCAAGGACAAGAAGACCCACCTTTTGGTGGCGGTTGACAAGTTTACAAAGTGGGTGGAAGCGGAGCCCGTCAGCAAGTGTGATGCAGCCACGGCGGTTCAATTCATTAAAAAGGTGATTTTCCGGTTTGGCTTTCCACACAGTATCATTACTAATAATGGTACCAATCTGTCTAAGGGTGCTATGAAGGAGTTCTGTGAACGTGAGCACATCCGGCAGCGTTTCATCGATGGCTCACCCACAGTCCAATGGCCAAGCAGAGAGCTAACCAAGAGATCTTACGAGGCATCAAACCCGGCTTATGGTTCCTTTGCAGCGGACGCCGGTTGTTGGGTTGAAGAGTTACCATCGTATTATGGAGCATCAATACTACGCCCAACAGATCGACAGGATACACACCGTTCTTCATGGTCTACGGAGCGGAGGCGGTTCTCCCCAGTGATATCCGTCATGATTCACCTCATGTAGCAGCTTATGTTGAAGTGGACAACGAGGTAGCACGGCAAGACGCTTTGGACCTGTTGGATGAGGAGCGTGACATTGCAGCTGCCCGTTCGGCGATCTACCAGCAGGATCTTCGTCGCTATCACAGTCGCCGAGTTAGAACCAGAACCTTTCAAGAAGGAAATTTGGTGCTCCGGCTCATCCAAGACCAGACTGATATGCACAAGCTATCCCCGCCTTGGGAGGGACCTTTCATGGTCAGCAAGAATCTGCACAATGGGTCGTACTATCTGATTGATATTCGAGAGCATAAAGACTCACGTACATCAGAGGAGGAGACCAACAGGCCGTGGAACATAGCTCATCTTCGGCCCTACTATACTTGAGCCATAGGCTCTACTTATGTACATATTATGACAATGTATATATTATTATCAATACAATAAACCGGAGCCTTAGCTAAAGCAGGGTCTCTGTTATTTTTACATCATGAGTGGTTACACGGAGTTTTTATCTTAAAGCGGTCTCCGGTTTACCCCTTGAGTTAGCTTTTTAACAAGCTTTATATCATATCACTTGGGGGCTTGGTCGTGTCTGAACCAATGCAACACCTTTTGATAGGCGAAAGCCACGGAATCACTTGGGGACTTGGTCACGTCTGAACCAGTCACGCCTCTTGATCGGCCTAAGGCCACAAAATCACTTGGGGGCTTTGGTCGAACCCGAACCATTGCTACACCTCTTGATCGGCGTAATGCCACTGCATCATTTGGGGACCTGGCTGACTTGAACCATAGCTACGCCTATCGGGGGCTTGGTCGCGTCCGACCATGGTAATGCCACTTGATCGGCTCAAACAGCCTCTTTTCGCAAATGATTCTATCTTTGTCTTTGCTTGAAATTCGTTTCTCTTTTTGCATATTTCTCTTGTTGGTTTTTAAACCAACAATTCTTAAACCGGTTCGACTATCAGTTGACGGAACACGGTTTATTCTTCATCCGGAGACGCTTTGCCCGGTTTGGTTTTTAATAACATCCTATTATGGAGTAACACCGGTGTTCATCGTAACCCGGAACGGTTTACCTGGTAAACCGGCCTTATATTCACAGGAGCTGCTTTTCTCCGTTTCAAGTTTGGCACAGCCAACTTCATGCCCTACGATGGCAGGTATCATATATTCCCATATTTTATCATATGTTTAATCTAAGGTATTATCTTTGATTTCATATACATAGATATGATGACCCACCTGGTGATACAACCACAATGGCGTTTTAAGCTTTTTTGCTGCAGACAACAGTTTAAGGTTGACGATTCAATGAAAACATAAGTGGCAATAAGTATGCACGAAGGCATATCAACACAAAGTGCGGCAGCTAGTCTATTACAAGGCCACACGGTGCCCAGATAAGATAATTGTTTTTCTGCATAACATAAGGAAGCAGTAATGTAAACCGCCTCCGGTTCATGCTTGGTCGCCCACTTGGCTCGATGGTTGCGGGTCATCTGCGCCGCTTCAACCGATTCCCTACCCGGGCTGGAAATCAACAGTTGTCGAGTCAATCCTCATTAATGCTTGGAATACAGCTTCATCACTGATCAGCAATGACGGTTCAATATCAGGAGCGTAAGTATGCTTATAGATTGGAGGTATAAGGTTCTCCGCTTCATGAATCGGTGCAGCCACTCGTTTATTTTCGCCATCATATTGGGCTTGATAGTGAGACAAATTTGCCTCTTCAGCTAATTGACAAGCCAAAGGGCGCACTTCCCGGTTTATAGCCCGGAGATCCTCTTCGCTGAATTTTGTCCCGTCTTCTTTCAAGCTTGGGAAGCCTTGCGCCGCTTCAACAGGATCAAAATCCGGCACCCATGCTTTGGCCCAGATTAAGGCGTTTATGGCACCGGTTCTAGCAGCAGATTTCTTTAACTCTTCAACCCGGGCAGGAAGCATTGACAATCTTTTAACAGTGTCCTGGATCAAAGTCGGTGCCGGGTTGTTGTGAGAAGCAGTGTTGATGGTCCGTTGCACGCAAGATATCTGATTGTTCTATCAATGTATAAGCGGCTTTCAATTTCTTCCGCACATCTGATCCCAAGTGGCCAATACGTGTCCCTGTATCATTCAAAGGGTTAATAAACCGGCAATTACATGAGAAGGCCTCATTATGTCAGAAATCAGGAAGACTTACCAAAAACAGCAGCGGTCATGGCATGCACTTGCCGCTTTACACTGGTCAGTTCATCAACCACCGATTTGAGTGCAGCCTCAGCATTCTCTGCCCGTTGAGTTAAAGCGGCCTTTTCAGTGGCCCAATCCGCCCGCTCCTTGTTGAAACCTTCCTTAAGCTTTTCCATGACGCTTAAAGCGCTGGTTAATTCATATTTTGCTTTGGAGGTTTCAGCTTGCTAGGATTTCAGGTTTTCTTGAAGATCAGCGATTTGATTTTCTTTCTTGCTCAGATCAGCCTACATACAGATAATCATTTGATAAGGATTAAGGTGCAGAGTTGAAGTACCAACCCCATAACAAGTTATGCCCTTGGTACTTGGGATGCATATTTGCTTTTCATCCTACAAATTCTATATAAAGTCCCAAGCTCAATACAAGTATTCAACTTGGCACTTGGGGGCTAATGCCTATTTGCTCTGTCCTTGAGTAATACTGGAATTCTTATGGTATAAAAGTCCCGGTTTAACTACATTAAGTTGAACCGGCCCTTGGGGGCTACTTTCCAAAAGTACAGCTGTGTTCATGATTATATTGGGAAGTCCCGGTTTAAGTTGACATCTTAAAACCGTCACTTGGGGGCTATTAGAGTTGACAGATTGAAATGTACAAGCAGAGAGACATATGGAGTTTACCTCATATTTGTCCTTCATCATGTTTACCAGACCGGCTTCATAATCACGGCTGGTATATAGCCGATTCAGATAACCGGAATGAAGGTCTTGGGGATTCAGAGCGGCATAAGTAGCCAAATCGGCATTCCATTTGCCTTTACCAAACGCAGTAAATTCATCTTTGGCAGTGTGCTTGGACAAGGCGACAGGATTACCTGGCTCGGAATGGCCAAAGCCAGTAATAACAACATCATCATCCTTGGCTTCGCCGGTCCGCACTGGGGTCGCCGGTTTATCAGTATGCTTTGGTGGACTCGCCGTTTTGTCAGTTTGAGCAGGACTTGTGGGTTGATTTGAAGGGCATGTGGCATCAACATGTGCCTCTTCAACACTAACATCATGATCTTGCAATGGTGGGTCGTTCAGCATATCATCCTGGACGTGTTCTTCGGGATTTGGTATTTTGGTCGGTTCAGGAGCGTCGTCTTCTTCTGCCCCTTTGTCCAGGCGAGCTTTCTTGCTTGGCCTAGGCTTGGCCCTGAGAGGAAAAAGACGGATCAGTCCAATAAACATTGAAAAGTGATATATCAAACAACATTATCAGGAATATGGCTCACCCAAGCATTGTCTTGAGTGGTGGGAGTTGGGTGGCTGACGACTCGCCGGAGGAAGAATGAGAAGTCACCTGATAATCGGAGTCAGATGGATTAAGAGGTTGTGAACACAACCCAGTTTAGGATAAGCATTGATTTAAAGCAGTTAGAGACCTCTGAACGGCATTTCGAACGGATTGTTTATGGTAAACGGTAGCAGTAACTACGGCCGTTGTGTCGGGTTGCGCGACGAGCTTCATGCTGTTGTGTATTCATAAGAAAGTTTCGGTCCAAATAAGCAAGAGGATGAGAAAATTTAACTTTACGGTTTGCCCGCGGATTTTTACTAAAGGTAAAGGGTTTGAATCGGAAGAAAGAGCGATTAACTCTACAACATCAGCATGACTGACTTCAACATCATCCTGACAATAATCATTATCAATAAGGCGTGTGAAAAATAAACCAAGTGAGTCAAGCTCTACCTCAAGATCCGGATTACCCACATCAACGTCAGCTGGTGGATCGGAGGAGGCAGTGGTTCTCTTTCTATGGGCCGGTTTCTTCACCACTCTGGTCTTGGGCCGGGTTGTTTTCTCCAGCTTCTCTTGTGGAGGCTTCTTGCTCCAAAATGCATCGTCAACTTGTTTGAAAGATGTTCATATCAACAAAGATTATTTAAACATAATCAGATTTATTGAAGCATAAGATAAGAGTCTTACGGCTGGCGGTTTGTTAATGGCAGAAAAGGGACGCGGGCCGGT
Organism: Aegilops longissima; assembly: GCA_021605205.1. Lineage (NCBI taxonomy): Eukaryota > Viridiplantae > Streptophyta > Magnoliopsida > Poales > Poaceae > Aegilops > Aegilops longissima. The sequence continues at coordinate 160,651,983 of CM038682.1, forward strand.
TTGAGTGCAAGCGGCTTCCGGTTCATTTAACATCCTCTTAACAGCCTCAGTGACTTCGTCGTCTGTCAGCTGGATTTCAATATGCCGTAGAGGGTCTTTTACATTTTCTGTGTATTTGCACATCAAACCAGAGCGCAGGCTTAAGGTTAGTATACTCCAAGATATCCAGCAGCGAGCAAGGTCAATTCCAGTCAACCCGTTAGCCATGAAAGGCACGGAGCTTGGATAGTTGAGGGGCATATTTGCTTCTTTCCTTAGCAGACAGTCTTTGAGGGAAGGGATGTGTGTTGCTTAGCCGCTCCGGACGGTAACCCGGTAAAGGATTTTCTCCATCAGGAGAGGTATCTTTGCAGTAAAACCATGTTGAATTCCACTCTTTGGGATGGCTGTGCAGTTTGGCGTGAGGGTAAGTGACCTCTTTCCGCTTTTGAATCGCCATACCACCTAACTCGGTGTTGGGACCGTCAGTAAATTAGGTGCGACGGTTTAGATGGAAGCAATCTCTGAATAATTCAACTGTGGGCTCCTTTTGAAAGAATACCTCATAGAGCACTTGAAAGTGATAGATGTTGGTTATGGAGTTGGGCCCGATATCTTGTGGACGCAGTTGGAAGTTGGCCAAGACATCCCGATAAAACTTTGAACGAGGCGGATCAAGCCCGGGCTAAATGGTCAAGCAAAACAACAACCTCTCCATCCTTGGGTTTGGAGGACTCTCGGGCCGTGGAACCTCCGATGAATGACGTCTTTTTTGCCTAAAGCGCCGATGCTGACTAAGTTATCCAGTTGATTTTCAGTCACCCGAGAAGGGACCCAGTTACACTCGTACACTTGCTTGGCCATGGTGCAATCTGCAAAGCAATAATACCGGTTCAAGAATATGTTGGAAGGCTATACATTGATACATTCATTGTTAAACCGGAAGAAGTTGCTTATAAACCGGAGCTCTGCAAGGTGGCAATACATAGCTGGGAAATCCTGGCGGTTCAACAAGGGGACTAATGGTATATGCCGAGTTGTCAATTTTTCTACAAAGTTAAACCGCCTGGTCTGAAACATTGAAGAATCAAGAGTGGATGTGCGAAAACAGGTTTCACGAAAGTATTTCACAGTTTTGGATCTGGAGCATGTTCAGAAAAGAAAAAATATATTCAAGTTCCAAAACGGAGTGGTACCAAATCAATGAGCAAGGATACAGGGAGATCTATGGCCTTGAGATGCGCAAGTGACAACGGATGCTAAAAACTACCGTTACGCAGAACAAGGATTCACAGACTTGACTAAGAGTTATCATATGAACAAGAAGCAAGCGATGAACGCTGAAGAACATGGAAACCCTAGAACAGATCTATGGTGAAAGGATAGAAGACTTACCAGAGCTGAGGAAGAAACGGAAGACCGCCGCGATGCTCTGGTATACTCAGGGTGATGCAGCGGCCAAGGTTGGTGCAGAAGTTGTGGCGGCGGAGCTCAAGAAGCTGGCGAAGAAGACGAAGCAGAGGGGCACGAAGGGGAAAAAAGAAATGACCCTTCGGTCTTATTTATAAAGCAAGGGACATGTGTCAGGCGCGAACATCAAGGGGCCGCGAGTTTGGAAATGGAGTTGTCGCCTCGATTGTCACAGATCTATTAAACCAAAAAAGGTATTGTGGATAACTTTATGACAGGTGACGTCACGCCGGTTTACAATGACCAGAGAAGATGACATCATGGCGGTTCACCCAATTACACAAAGATGTTGAAGACAAAGTTTTTTGCTGAGGATTGACATGAACCTGTTCAAGTCAATCTGGGGCCTAATGTTGGGGATATTACCACTGGGCGTAAACCGGCCAGGACAGGCCGGGTTAACTTCATCAGTAGTTGAGTATGTTAAAGCCCAAGTAGGCAGATGAGGGCTTAAGGCCCTTAGCCGGTTTAAGGCCTGTAGCCGTAAACCGGCATCATTATGTAACTTGTATTGTAAGTTAGGAATAGTAGAGACCGAGCCGGATACATCTATAAACCGGCGTCGGGACTCTGTGGACCGACGGGCGCCACCCATGTATATAAGGGGACGACCCGGAGGCGATTCAGGACAACAGACAACAACTCGAGACTTAGGCGAAGCTTGTTTGCTCCCTAGTCATCGAAACCCCCATCAATTCCATCATAATTAGACGTAGGCTTTTACCTTCATCGAAGGGGCCGAACTAGTATGAACTCTCTTGCGTCCTTGTGTCCGCTTTAACCCCTTCAAGCTAACCCGTGGTGATGGCTCCACGACTAAGTCCTTTCATGAGGACATCTGACGTGACAATTCCACGACAGCACCCCTCGAGGCGGCGGAGCTCTTAGGCTGCCGGTTGGCTGGTCTCTAACGTAAGGGTGCGGGGCCGCAAGTTCGCCGCGGCAGCAGCACTTAGATGGCTATCTTAGAGTTGTGTGGGTTCAAGGTACTGCCGCCGCCGGATCTGGATGACGGGGAGTCTTTGTGGATTGGCCCGGAGGCGGCACAACCACGGCAGTGCGGTGGGGCGGGGAGCGGGGTTTTGGCCGGGGCCACAGACGGCGGAGGCAAGCTGCTCTGCCGTTGGTCGCTGGCTCTTCGGGGAAGATTCCTAACAGTGTCAGCCGGGAGGCACAAGACGGCCATCAAGCCATCCGGCGTAGATCAAACAGTACCAAAATAAAATAAAATCATGTGACCCCAATTTAGTCTCAGTCAATAGACGTGTGAACACTCTTGTACCTTGTTGTTGATCTCTTAGTGTATTTCTTCAGATCAAAGAGATGTGTCATTCTTAACATTATGCGTTATCTGCATCTTCAGCCACACCGTCTTCCGACTCACCGCAGCTGCTCCAACAAGGGAAGCATACACCAGAAGGGAGCTATAGTCCCCACTCAACAGTTCCCTGCATCGAATGCGCGTGCCCAACATGGACAGCCACAACAACTGCAGGGCCATCGACAAGTCAGCACATGATGCTCACTCCTATGGATGGCGGCCAGATAGGTTGTACCCTCATCTTACTTGTGTGCAACATTTATGGCTTTGTTATTCATCTAAGCATGGAAAATAGATTATCACATTTCACTGTATATTCATGTTGATCTCTTACGGGTCTTGTTCAGGAGTTAACGATGTTCCATAGTTCAGCTAAGATGCTTGTTCTTTAGGTAACACTGCTCCATAGTTATCATCCAACAGCCAGTGCTATCCCACAGGCTGGTGATTATAGTATTATACCACTTCTAGTATTACATATGTTGTTCTTTAATACTTTTGTGTGCCATCTAGTTAATCTCGAGTACAAACGATACATATTGTGTAGCTTTCATATGTGTTCTCCCTTTAGTTTTTGAGACCTGTTGCTGCTAGTTAACTCCAGTCCTACTATTTATGTCGTCTCCTACAGGCACTCATTACATAAATCTAACTAGTAGTTGTCTTCCATGCATGTCAGATATAATTGCACACACTGATATATCCACAAGAACCTCACGGAGCAATGTAAAGGCCAATAAACTTGATGTCAATGATACCCAATATGATGGAACATGTAAAGGCAGTTCTTCAGAAGACTTGCAGAAAGATGTTGAATCCTTTTCACCCCACAAGGTCCTTGCTCTAACTTGGCCCGTGATATGGGTACAACATGCATATAATGTCCTGGAGTGTATCTACTCTGTTGCAATACTCTACTTGCATGTAAATATGTCATGCCTTCCTGTTTTTCAGTACCTATTCCATTCATGATAACATGTTTTCAAATTCAAGTACTGACATTCTACTCTATCGCAATGCCATCTGCTTAATTTGGACATCATGCTTCTGAATATCTTATGCATTGTTATTCATCAGTACGCACTTCATCTCTCTACCATACCATGTTTTTTACATTGAAGTGTTGTTCTAGTGCTCTGTTGCAATGCCATCTTAGTTTCCCAATCATACACGTGTATGCTGCCTTAGTTTTTCTGTACGTATTCCGCTAGCATATAGTTTTACATTCAACTAGTGTTTTTTTCTTGTGTTGTCTGTCAGTATCCTAGCTCTTACACCATACTCCCTCCGTCCGGATTACATGTTGCGAAATGGATAAAAGGATGTATCTAGAACTGAAATACGCCTAGACCCATCCATTTTTTCCGGATGGAGGAATACATGTCAATATGTCATGCCTTTCTATTCTTCAATACCTATTCCTCTCTCTGTTGTAGCATGTTTTATAACTGAAGCACCATTCTTCTATACAAGGCATGCAAGGGGAAGACGACTATGTTAGAATCTGAAGGGTTACAAACCAGGTCTTTGCAAAAGATCCATATGCCAGGACATAATAAACCAACTCCAGTTTTTATAGATACTGCTCCAGCATAGAGAAACCCAACTCCTACTGATAATAAGCAGATTCCAGTGGCGAAAGAAATAGTCCGCTCAAGTCCAGCAAAAATATGTCAACTCCATTCTAAGAAGCGTGTGTGTATCCTTGCATCATGAAATTTTATAGCATGCTGATCATATTTTCTACATGTTTCTTACCCATCTCTCTTTTAGAAAATAAGCTTAACAGATAGGAGAATTTATGCACTGGTATCGTCCATGAGGAAAGATTCTTGTAGGAATTCTCTGTACTCCAATGCAGATGTAAGTACCTGTTGTATATCACTATATTTTAACATCAGCAAGTATTTTGTTAATTTTTTAATCGGCGTGAATCCAACCTTTATCTGATCTAAATTTAGTTGCAGCAAAATGTATGATTATAGGCCACAATGTTGATTTTTGCAAGGAAAACTGCCTAGTAGTTTTGCATCCTGAGCTGCATGAGTGTACTATCTCATATCATTGGGTTTGATTACTTTGGTTCTGCAGTGGGTTTTCAGTGTTTTTTTACTGTGTTGTCCTGTTGTATCCCTAGCTCTTACATCATACTCCCTCCGTCCGGATTACATGTCGCAGAAATGGATAAAACTGGATGTATCTAGAACTGAAATATGCCTAGACCCATCCATTTATTTCCGGATGGAGGGAATACATGTCAATATGTCATGCCTTTCTATTCTTCAGTACCTATTACATATCTGCTGTAGCATGTTTTATAATTGAACCATCATTCATCTATATAAGGCATGCAAGGGGAAGACAGCTATGTTAGAATCTGAAGGGGTACAAACCAGGTCTTTGCAAAAGATCCAAACGCCAGGAGATAATAAACCAACTCCATTTTTCATAGATACTGCTCCAGCACACAGAAACCCAACTCTCACTGATAATAAGCAGATTCCAGTGGCCAAATAACTAGTCCGCTCAAGTCCAGCAAAAGAATGTCAACTCCATTCTAAGAAGCGTGTGCATATCCTCGCATCATAAAATTTTATAGCATTCTGATCATATTTTCTACATGTTTCTTACCCATCTCTCTTTTAGAAAATAAGGTTAAATGATAGAAGATTTCCTTCATTGGGATTGTATTCGAGGAAAACATCTTGCGGGAATTCTCTGTGCTCCAATGCTGATGTAAGTACCTGTTGTATATCACTATATTTTTACATCAGCATGTATTTTGTTAATCGGCGTGAATCCAACCTTTGTCTGATCTAAAATTATTTGTAGCAAAATGTTAAAGGCGCCAATGTTGATTTTTGTAAAGAAAACTGCCAGGTAGTTTTGCATACTGAGCTGCATGAGTGTACTATCTCGTATCATCCACATTACTGAATTGTAGTGCTACTCTGGTTGCCCATTCATTCATTGTGTCAATGTTGCTTTCGTATCACCTTACCTGGCTGATGATTGCTGTGCCATATTGTGTTAATTTGGTGTTGGCTAGTTGCCCAAACATTCGTTGTGCCAATGTTGCTCTCCTATTATCTGACTTGGCCAATGATAGCAATGCTAGTGTCTTAATTTGGTGCAGCCTGCTGAAGATAAGAAGACAAACTCTGAAAACAGCAAGGCAACCCCATTGTTTCTTTCCAATAAATCTAGGCCAGGTAATATGCCAATAACTCATGATTAATATGTTTGGTTCCCTCCTAATTTATGTTATGATGCAAGTGGTGAGACACTCTCCACTATCAATAATACAAGCTCGCCAAAATCGCCATCTGAATCATTCAAGATCCTCCGCCTCGAATGCAATGGAAAAATTGTATGTTTGTGAACCAATTAATGGCTGAAGGAATGATGGAAATGGTGGAGGAATCAGAGGTGCAGAGTCGTGCGACACAACAACTGATCAATGTTTTCAGAGAGAGTGTAGGAAAGCAGCAAGAACTTGTCCACATGCTTATGGGCGTCATCCGTGCTGAGGTTGCAGATTGTGACGTTGTAGATCGTTAGGTTTTGTTCATTTATTTGCACTGGCATCAATCTTTGATTGCCCAGTGGATGTAATTTCCTGTAACATATGCTGGATGTGCAACGTTTTTCCCTATATGTCGTACCTTTGCTTGATCGGTTTTGGTCCTGTGCATAATTGCTCGTCGTAATGGGCTCAAATTATCTAATTTGGCCTAAAGACATGTACGAACTTTAGTGGGCCCATTAAGTTAATGGGCTGTTACCAGGCCGAAAGTTAATGGTCGGCCCTCTTAACTCCCGGGTCGTTAACGGTGACATCGAAGCGGGCAAATGTGGGCCCAATTGATTTCATAGGCCGTTAATGTGTCGTTACTAAGTTTGGGCTACATATGGCCCAACTATATTGTGGGCCTTTAGCAGCCGAAGAGACAATGGGCTTGTTTGGACCATGAAGAGCATGGGCCGCTAAGAGGCCGAAAGTCAGGTCGATTGTAAATGGCCCAATCAGGTTGTGGGCCTTTAGCAGGCCGAAGAGAAACCAGGCTGGTATTGGACCATGAAGGGCATGGGCCGTTAAAAGGCCAAAACTCAGGTCAGACTACAAATGGCCCAACTCATTTATGGTCCATTAATAGACTGAAAGGCACACAGGGTCGGGAATTGGCCCAACAATTAAATGGGTCGCTAAAAGGCCAAAACTCAGGTCCGACTACAAATGGCCCAACAGATATATGGGCCGTCACCAGGCTGAAAGACACACCGGGCCGGAAATTGGCCCAACACTTAAATGGGTCGCTAAAAGGCCGAAACTCAGGTCCGAATACAAATGGACCAACTGATTTATGGGCCGTCAACAGGCTGAAAGACACACCAGGCCAGAAATTAGCCGAATATTTAAATGGGTCGCTAAAAGGCCGAAAGATGTACATTGTGAAAATTGGCCCATCCACTGAATGGACCATTTAACAGGCTGAAATCTCATCGGGCCGATATTGAGCCCAAATATATAGCGGGCTGTTAACGGGCTCGAACTGACGATGGGCTGCAATGGTGTCAAATCTTTAACGGGCCGTTGACGGGCCGAATTGCCACATCTCGTATGGGCCGTAGGCTTAAATGGACCTGACACAAGTAGGCCTTATATGGGCCGGCCTGCTATTTTTTACAGGGCCGGCCATTTTCACCGGAATGGGCCACTGTTGGGCCATGCCACGTGTCGACCTATAATAGGCGCCTCCTATCCAATGAGTGGATGACATCTGTCCCAACGGTGAGGCAACACGTGTTTCCTCCGACCAATGATGATTTTACACGTGGAAAATCCCCATTGGTCCGGGCTATTAACGGGTTATCAGATCCAAAACCGGACCCAATAGCTTAACGGCATTCCGTTACGGTGGATGCCATGTGTCGGTCACCCTTGACGAAAGCACTTCTGTGACGCGCGATTTATCATCATGGAAGTGGACACTTCTGTGATGATAATTTTGGTAATGTCATGGAACACTTCTACGACAAACATGTGTATGACTATCTTGATTTTGTCATAAATTTGTCATGGATGTACATGCATGACAGAAAACGTGACCTACTGTGACAAACACGTATCATCACGGAAGTGTATTTTTTTTGTAGTGTTAGATAGACATCCCTCTAATCATCTAAGTGATCACGTGATCCAAATCAACTAAACCATGTCCGATCATCACGTGAGACGGAGTAGTTTTCAATGGTTAACATCACTATGTTGATCATATCTACTATATGATTCACGCTCGACCTTTCGGTCTCAGTGTTCTGAGGCCATATCTGCATATGCTAGGCTCGTCAAGTTTAATCCGAGTATTCTGCGTGTGCAAAACTGGCTTGCACCCGCTTTATGTGAACATAGAGCTTATCACACCCGATCATCTCATGGTGTCTCACGAACTGTCGCAGCGGTGCATACTCAGGGAGAACACTTATACCTTGAAATTTAGTGAGAGATCATCTTATAATGCTACCGCCGAACCAAGCAAGATAAGATGCATAAAGGATAAACATCACATGCAATCAATATAAGTGATATGATATGGCCATCATCATCTTGTGCCTTTGATCTCCATCTCCAAAGCACCGTCATGATCACCATCTTCACCGGCTTGACACCTTGATCTCCATCGAAGCATCGTTGTCGTCTCGCCAACTATTGCTATCACGACTATCGCTACTGCTTAGTGATAAAGTAAAACAATTACATGGTGATTGCATTGTATACAATAAAGTGACAACCATATGGCTCCTACCAGTTGCCGATAACTCCGTTACAAAACATGATCATCTCATACAACAATTTATATCATCGCGTCTTGACCATATCACATCACAACATGCCCTGCAAAAACAAGTTAGACGTCCTCTACTTTGTTGTTGCAAGTTTTACATCGCTACTACGGGCTTAGTAAGAACCGTTCTTACCTACGCATCAAAACCACAACGATTTTTCGTCAAGTGTGCTGTTTAAACCTTCAACAAGGATCGGGCGTAGTCACACTCGATTCAACTAAAGTTTGAGAAACGGACACCCACTAGCCACATGTGTGCGAAGCACGTCGGTAGAACCAGTCTCGCGTAAGCATACGCGTAATGTCGGTCTGAGCCGCTTCATCCAACAATACCGCCGAATCAAACTATGACATTCTGGTAAGCAGTATGACTATTATCGCCCACAACTCTTTGTGCTCTACTCGTGCATATAACATCTACGCATAGAGCTGGCTCTGATACCATTGGTGGGGAACGAAGTATTTCAAAAAATTTACCTACGATCACGCAAGATCTATCTATGTGATGCATAGCAACGAGCGGGAGAGTGTGTCCACATACACTCGTAGACCGAAAGCAGAAGTGTTAAGTAACGCGGTTGATGTAGTCGAACGTCTTCGCGGTCCAACCGATCAAGTAGCGAACGCACGGCACTTCCGCGATCTGCACACGTTCAGCTCGGTGACGTCCCTTGAACTCTTGATCCAGCTGAGTGATACGTCTCCGTTGTATATACTTTTCCAAACACTTTTGCCCTTGTTTTGGACTCTAACTTGTATGATTTGAATGGAACTAACCCGGACTGACGCTGTTTTCAGCAGAATTGCCATGATGTTGTTTTATGTGCAGAAAACAAAAGTTCTCGGAATGACCTGAAACTCCACGGAATATCTTAGAATAAATAATAAAAATCCTCGCTAAAGATGAAGACCAGGGGCCCACACTGTCCACGAGGGTGGAGCCCCCCCCCCGGGCGCGCCCCTACCTCGTGGGCCCCTCGACACCCTCCGACGCCAACTCCAACTCCATATATTGGCTTTCGGGAGAAAACATCGAGAGAAGAAATCATCGTGTTTTACGACACGGAGCCGCCGCCAAGCCCTAATCTCTCTCGGGAGGGCTGATCCGAGTCCGCTCGGGCTCCGGAGAGGGGATTCGTCGCCGTCGTCATCATCAACCATCCTCCATCACCAATTTCATGATGCTCACCGCCGTGCGTGAGTAATTCCATCGTAGGCTTGCTGGACGGTGATGGGTTGGATGAGATTTATCATGTAATCGAGTTAGCTTTGTTAGGGTTTGATCCCTAGTATCCACTATATTCTGAGATTGATGTTGCTATGACTTTGCTATGATTAATGCTTGTCACTAGGGCCCGAGTGCCATGAATTCAGATCTGAACCTATTATGTTTTCATGAATATATGCGTGTTCTTGATCCTATCTTGCAAGTCCATAGTCACCTACTATGTGTTATGATCCGGCAACCCCGAAGTGACAATAATCGGGACCACTCTTAGTGATGACCATAGTTTGAGGAGTTCATGTATTCACTATGTGCTAATGCTTTTGAAAGTGCAACTATCCCTAGGTGGTTTTGGTAATTCATAACAACATATAGCTCATTGAGCTAATGCTATTCCAAGACTATTATTTCAGGAAAGCTCAATGAATGGCATGGCATGGATGATGAAAGTGGATCCCTCAAAATACTAAGGACAAAGGATTGGCTCAAGCTCAAAAGCTCAAGACTCTTCATTTTATCTTTTAGTGATCCAAGATCACATTGAGTCTATAGGAAAAGCCAATACTATCAAGGAGGGATGAGGTGTTGCTTAATGAGCCTCTTGCTTCATGCGCTTAGTGATATGCTCCAAAACCCTCAGCTACTTTCTCACAATCCACAAATGACCTAAACCCAGAGCCAAAATCGGTCACACCAAATCTTCCTACCCGGCGCCACCGATTTCAAATGTCATAGACACTGCCACAAACCCTAGGCAAATCGGTCCTACCGATAGGGATCTCGGTCTCACCGAGATGGGATAGTAATCTCTCTGTTTCCCTTCGTAACGTTTCGGTCTAACCGAAGTGAGCGATCGGTCCCACCGAGATTGCAATGTAAGCTCTTTGTTTCCCTTTTGTAACATTTCGGTCTCACCGAAAAGAGCAAATCGGTCCCACCGAAGTTTACGACCAACTCTCCGAAAGCTTATTACCAAAATCGGTCTCACCGAAGTTTGTGTAATCGGGCTTACCGAGATTACGTTATGCCCTAACCCTAACCGAATCGGTCTCACCGAGTTGCATGTCGCCCCACCAAAATCACTAACGGTCACTAGGTTTACTAAATCGGTCCGACCGAGTCTGTTGAATCGGTCCCACCGAGTTTGGTAAATTGTGTGTAACGGTTAGATTTTGTGTGGAGGCTATATATACCCCTCCACCTCCTCTTCATTCATGGAGAGAGCCATAAGACTGAACCTACACTTCCAACTTACCATTTCTGAGAAAGAACTACCTACTCATGTGTTAAGGCCAAGATATTCCATTCCTACCATATGAATCTTGATCTCTAGCCTTCCCCAAGTTGCTTTCCACTCAAACCCTTTTTCCACCAGATCCAAATCCTATGAGAGAGAGTTGGGTGTTGGGGAGACTATCATTTGAAGCACAAGAGCAAAGAGTTCATCATCAACGCACCATTTGTTACTTCTTGGAGAGTGGTGTCTCCTAGATTGGCTAGGTGTCACTTGGGAGCCTCCGACAAGATTGTGGAGTTGAACCAAGGAGTTTGTAAGGGCAAGGAGATCGCCTACTTCGTGAAGATCTACCGCTAGTGAGGCAAGTCCTTCGTGGGCGACGGCCATGGTGGGATAGACAAGGTTGCTTCTTTGTGGATCCTTCGTGGGTGGAGCCCTCCGTGGACTCAGCAAGAACTGCTACCCTTCGTGGGTTGAAGTCTCCATCAACGTGGAGGTACGATAGCACCACCTATCGGAACCACGCCAAAAACATCTGTGTCTCCAATTGCGTTTGAATCCTCCAAACCCTTCCCTTTGCTTTATTGCTTAATTTCCGCTGCCTATATACTCTTTGCATGCTTGCTTGATTTGTGTGATGATTGCTTGACTTGTCCTAAGATAGCTAAAATCTGTCAAACTCTAAAACTGGGAAAAGGTTAAGTTTTTAATTGGTCAAGTAGTCTAATCACCCCCCTCTAGACATACTTCAAGGTCCTACATGTGGTATCAGAGCTTTGGTCTCCATTTGCTTTGATTTCCATAGCTTTTGGTGGTCATAGCCTTGGTTTCACAACCTAGGAGAGTATGGCGTCTAGTGAGGGAAATTATCACCGTAGATGTCCTTACTTTGATGGTACTAACTTTGCTAGTTGGAAGCATAAAATGAAAGTGCATATTCTCGGACATAACCCCGCCGTTTGGGCAATTATCTGTATTGGCTTGCAAGGTGAATTATTTGATGGGAGAGAGCCGAACCGTGAAGCTAATGCGGAAGAATTGAAGATGTTGCAATACAACGCTCAAGCTTGTGATATCATCTTCAAGGGATTGTGCCCCGAAGAATTCAGCAAAATCAGCCGTCTTGAGAATGCAAAAGTAATTTGGGATACTTTGAATGATATGCATGAAGGTACCGAATCCGTCAAGGAATCCAAGTTGGATGTGCTCCAAAGTCAGCTTGACAAGTTCAAAATGAAGGATGGTGAAGGTGTTGCTAAAATGTACTCTAGGCTTGCTCTTATTACAAATGAGATTGTCGGCTTAGAGAGTGAAGAGATGACCGACAGATTCATCATCAAGAAGATCCTAAGAGCATTGGATGGAAAGTATGATACCGTGTGCACAATGATCCAAATGATGCCAAACTACAAAGATCTCAAGCCAACAGAAGTCATTGGAAGAATTGTTGCTCATGAGATGTCACTCAAGGATAAGGAGGAACTTCACAACAAGTCAAGTGGTGCTTACAAAGCCTCAAGTGAAGACCCCACATCATCAAGTGAGAAACAAACCTTCAATGAAGAAGTGAGCTTAATGGTGAAGAACTTCAACAAATTCTACAAGAGTAGAAGCAAAGAAAGAAGCTCCAAGTCAAGGACTTACCATGACAAAAGATCTTCTAGTCGAGAGCGCAATTGCTACAATTGTGGGAGGCCTGGACACTATTCCAATGAGTGTACGGCACCCTACAAAAGAAGAGAAGATTCTCCAAGAAGAAGAAGCAAAAGAGAAGAATCACCACCAAGAGAGAGGAGGAGTAGAGATGATCGTTATGAACGAAGATCCTCACGGAGAAGCAAGGATTCGGAAAGGAAGGACAAGTCATCAAAGAGCTACACAAAATGAAGACATCAAGCTCATGTTGGTGAATGGGTATCCGGCTCCGACTCCGACAAACACTCCGAGAGAAGCTATCACTCCGACTCCGAATATACTCAAGATGAAGGTGTTGCCGGTTTATCACTTGTGTCAACCAACTCCTACGACATATTTGAATCACCAAATGAAGGAATTGTAAGATGCTTCATGGCCAAAGGTCCTAAGGTAACACACCCCGAGTATGTTGATTTCAATAGTGATGAAGATGACTTGCTTGTGGATGATGATTTACTTGTTGACAACTCTAGTGGTGAATACTATTATGAAACGTCAATTAATCATGCTAATCAAGATAAAACGAATGACAATGATAAGTAGAAGATTGAGCTTCTAAGTAAAGAACTAAACACTCTTAAGTTGGCTCATGAAACTATCTTCGAAGATCATCGAGAACTTTTAAGAGCTCATGAGAAGTTACGCTTTGAAAAGCTCAATCTTGAGCAAGAGCATGAGTTCTTAAAAGCAATCAATGATGATCTCCGTAAGGAAAGTTCTTCTTACATTGCCAAGCGTTTACTCCTATCTACTTACATGCCTCAAGTCAAGTCTAGTAACAAGTACAAGAAAGATACTTCCTCTAGTAGTAACAATAATAATGTCAATATTGTTGCTTCTAGTAGTTCTCTTGATTCCAGTAATGATTCTCTTAGCCAAGTTACACTTGAGCAAGAAAATAGCTTATTGAAGGGAATTATAGATAAATGTGTTTACAAGAGCCTTGCCGGGAGTAAGCAATTCGAGGAAATTGTACGCAAGCAAGGAAGACACCGGAAGAATCAAGGTGTTGGTTTTGAACAAAAGTTCAATGCCAATGGAGTTGAGTGGGAAGAAGATCAATACCCCAAGACGAAGTTTGTTCCTCAACAAGAGATGTATGATCCTACTTCCTTCAAGGGAACACAAGCACAAGATGATCCTCCACCACAAGACCAAAAGAACAAAGGCAAGTACAAGCTTCAAGAAGAGATTGATGCATTTGAAGAAGCACCTAAGGCCTCGTTCAAGTGGATTCCCAAGACTACGTCAAGTTCTACTTCATCAAGTACAACTACAACTCCAAGGATTCCCATCAAGATGATGTGGATCCCGAAGAAGAAGAACTAGAGAGTTCTTGAGGGTGACTCCGCCAACATTCTTCACACATATCATTATGGCAAGGACAAGAGCAATCAACTTCCACATCTTGCACTAGTTCAAGGAGTCACAAACCCTCATGTTGGTAAGGCAAGGGACAAGGTAACCTAATGATTTCATGGACATCATCTTGTGTGTGCATCACTCTATGTCTATGGATATTTTTGTTTGTTTCTTGTGGGACTAACCCATGTAGGCAAGTTGAAAGTGCAACTCGCTCCAAAGGATTGCTCCAATTGATCTACATCAACATTGAGCATCCACATCTTCAACACCTACATGAAGTCATCATCGACAAAACCCAAGGTTAGTTCATCCCTCTAAGGGGGGATCTCACATCTAGGGGGAGCTTAACTCTAAGAATTGAGTCAAAGCAACTCTAATGGTGTGAACACATCAATGCATTATGTAAAAGTGGTAACCCCACTTGAGCTTAAACGATGAGTATGACCTATGATCAAATGTTTATCATTTGACTCCTAAGTCAATATACTCATATATAGATGACCTAGTCATCGCCAATTGTTTGATAGATGCTAGAATTGGTTGTGCATGCTTTGCCACATATTTCACTTGCCATCTTTTTGTGTGAGCATGTTGGTGCATATTTTACTCATTCAAGGACATCCATTTGTTGTTTTGATTGTTTGGTTCTTTCTTCTTTTGGCCAAGTGGATGGACAAGAAGGCCTAAGAACTTTCTCTAGCTATCTATGCTTTTCTTGTCTCAGACTCTATTCATGCTACATCACAAAATTTGATCAAGTCAGATTCGAACCACTCTGTGTGAGGAGCACTCGGAGTCCCCGATTCGTCATAGACTTAAACTTCCAAAACTTCTTTGTGATTCTCGGTCTGACCGATTCCTCCATTTCGGTCCTACCGAGATCACTAAGTCGATCTAGGTTTTCAATCTCGGTGCAAACGATTTGAAATTTTCGGTCACATCGAGTTGCTATAACTGAACACAGTTATGCATCTCGGTGCCACCGAGTTGTTCCACTCGGTCACACAGACAGGGTCGGGCTATATATAGTCACAGGCAAAATTTTGGAAATTTCTCCGAACCCCTTCGCCCGCGAAATAGCTCGCTCTGCCTCCAAGGTCTCTCGGATCGTCTCCTCGCCGCCACTGCCTCCCTGTCGCTGGTCTCCGCCGCCAACGGAATTCAACCCCGTCGTTGCCGCCGAAGCGAGTTCATCGCCGAGCTAGGGTATGGACTCGATCACATGCTATCCTCGTCGATTCCTAGCACATTGTGTTCTTATTGATTCTTGCCACGATTGAAACACTCCTATCCAGTCAGTGCAATCCGTAGATTAGATGAGATTTGAAATTTTAGGGTTAGGTTTCCGCCGAAACCATCTCGGACCCACCGAGTTGAAAAACTCGGTCCCACCGATTTGGCTTATGCCATTGCACTAGTAACTCTCGGTCTGACCGAGAATTGCTAATCGGTGCGACCGATTTTAGGACTTTGTGAAACCCTAGCAGTCTCGGTGCCACCAAACTGTGACTCGGTCCAACCGAGTTCATCAGTTTAGGTTCCAAAACTGCTTCGGTGTCACCGAGTTTGAAAATCGGTTGATCAGAAATGCTTTCTGTGGAAAATTAAAACTGAATTTTTGAATCATTCTTTTGAAAAAAATCTCTGCATTTTGTGATGCTCATCCACTCTATCTCATCTATAACTCTTCACGTGGTCAGCGATCGGTGTTTGCAGCATGTCGCACAGAGTGACAGCGAGAACAGTCGCAGAGCAGATTGACATGAGTGAGGGCACTAGTCCCTCCAGCTCTTGAGATGAAGGCAGCAGGAGCACTCCTAGCAACCTGCCTAAGGCTGCTACCAGCAAAGGAAGAAGAGAACTTCAGACTCGAAGATGAGGATTATAGAGCGAGAAAAGATGAGGCTACCTCCAAGAAAGTAGTACTCAAAAGGAGTATGGCTCAACCAAAGCATACAAAGCCAGGCATGAAGATTAAAAGGCCTGCAGGAAGACAACCAATGTCCAAAGCCAGAGACTCAACTAAACTGCCTGAGAAGCCTGATCCCAAAGAGCCAGTTGTTGAAGGAAAGAAAAGGAAGGAAAGGGTCAAGAAGACCATAGCCAGAGTTGTTGGGCAACCTTCCATGATGGAAGAGGAAGAGCTTGCTGCACCAGCACCCAAGGCACCAAAGCTTATGGGTGATGCTATTAGATCAGGGGCTGCAACATCTAAGCCCAAGGAAGCACCCAAAGCTGCCCCCAAGGCCAAGTCTGCACCAAAGAGGAATACCAGGAGTATTCCAGCTGCTGAGAAGAACAAGGCCCCAGTGCCTGAGGTTGCTGAGGAGGAATATGAAGAAGGACAAGTTCTGAGGAAGCTCAAGCCTAAGATACCAGACCACAATGATGCCATCCTGTGGCTGAGGACATGAACATCAGAAAAGATTCAGGGTTGAGGCTATGGAGGTTGGCAGATCCATATGCCACAAGGAGAAGGACTGTTGTTGATTACAGGTTCCATACAAAGGAACAGCAGGACTTCTATGAGACAATCTTGTTGGACAAGAAGCCCATTGTGTGTGATATGAGTTGGGTCGACTGGACCTACATGAAGGAAAATGAAGAGCACTATCCTGGAGTGCAAGACAGTTTTCTTGCTTGTGGAGTTGCAGATTTTGTTGGGCAAAAGCTCACCAACTGGAATGATGAACTTATCATGCAATTCTACTCCACAAGACACTTCTATCCAGATGGGAGGATAGTTTGATGTCCAAGGTACAAGGTACCATCAACTGTTGAGGTGGGCAAACTGATAAATGCCCCAAAGGAAAATGATGATGACCTGGATGTATATGCCAAGAAGAAAATGGGACACAATACCATGGCACATATGTACAAGGAGATCCCAGACAAAGCCCTAGAGACTTTCTCTTTGGATCAGTCCACTTTCTTCCGTCGGGGCTGCCTACAATCAATTGGATCCTAAGGCACACTCTATTGCCTAAGTCGGTGACCACAACATGATCAGAGGGCATGCAATCAATATGTTGCATTTATTTGATGTGCCTCGAAATTCAAGGTCATGAGCCTTATAGTTGAAACCATTAAGAGGACTGCAGCAGATCATAAGAGGAGTTGTGGATATGCCCTCAGATTCAGGAGTTGATTAACTCAAAGATGGGCACAGCAAATATCTATTGATAAGGAACATTTTCCACTTTATCCAGACTTTGAGGACAATCAGGTTGTCATGAATGAGAATGATCCATCATCGGTTCAAGCTCAAGAGAAGAAGGAGAAGGCAAGGAAGGAGAGGCTGCCAAGATGCCAACTCAAGAGGAGGCATCTGAGTATTTCTTGAAGAACAAGCAGGAGCAGCTTGGTTACTTGATAGCATCATCTCTCGAGGATTGAGAAGGGATTGGCCACCCTCACTCAAAATCAGGAGAGCTTGGAAAGAATCATGGAACAAAATTCTATGATCTAGATGTCAAAGTAATCGAGATTCATCGGTTGTGGAGCAGTTGCAGGATGACATGCAGGAGATGAAGGGCAAGACTACCACCAATGTATTTGCAGAGTGCCTAGAGCTCAGAGATCGATGCAAGTGCAATGCAGACACTAGAGCAACATCATCTGCACCAGCTACAGCTCCACAGCCTCAAGTGCAACCAGCTCCAAAGACCAACTCCTCCAGCTCCCTCTACATCAACTCAAGTCTTCGTCCAAGGAGCCATCTCTACACCACCACCTGGAGATCAAGCCTGAGAGTCGATCTAGCACTATGCATTTTCTATGAACTTTTTGGTAACTTGTTGCCAAAGGGGGAGAAAAATGTATAGATCATAGGCTTCGAGAGAGAGAGAGAGAGAGAGTGTTGCTTTTGTTCGCTCTTGATTTGGCGGTTCAAACTTGTTTGCTTTTGATTGCTTGAGATACTATACTATTCTTGTGAGACATTGATGATCATGTGTTTGATCATAAGCTACACTTATGCATGTTTGATGATATTATGTTATCTATCCTATGTGATCATTCACCTTGCTTGGTGATGAGTGCATGTATTCAATCTTTATCATTTTGAGCGCTCCACCAAGATGTATGTGACATGGAAGAGTAACCCATGAGCCTAATTCCTTGTGCATTTGCAGTCCAAAGCAAATCTTAAACTATGCACAAATTTAGGGGGAGCTCTTGCTTATCACATACTTCTCAAAGCGACGATGTTTTTCAATCTTATTATCATTTGTCGAAGCTTTGATCTATATGTTGTCATCAATTACCAAAAAGGGGGAGACTGAAAGTGCAACTATCCCTAGGTGGTTTTGGTAATTCATAACAACATATAGCTCATTGAGCTAATGCTATTCCAAGACTATTATTTCAGGAAAGCTCAATGAATGGCATGGCATGGATGATGAAAGTGGATCCCTCAAAATACTAAGGACAAAGGATTAGCTCAAGCTCAAAAGCTCAAGACTCTTCATTTTATATTTTAGTGATCCAAGATCACATTGAGTCTATAGGAAAAGCCAATACTATCAAGGAGGGATGAGGTGTTGCTTAATGAGCCTCTTGCTTCATGCGCTTAGTGATATGCTCCAAAACCCTCAGCTACTTTCTCACAATCCACAAATGACCTAAACCCAGAGCCAAAATCGGTCACACCGAATCTTCCTACCCGGCGCCACCGATTTCAAATGGCATAGCCACTGCCACAAACCCTAGGCAAATCTGTCCTACCGATAGGGATCTCAGTCTCACCGAGATGGGGATTGTAATCTCTCTGTTTCCCTTCGTAACGTTTCGGTCTAACCAAAGTAAGCGATCGGTCCCACCGAGATTGCAATGTAAACTCTCTATTTCCCTTTTGTAACATTTCGGTCTCACCGAAAAGAGCAAATCGGTCCCACCGAAGTTTACGACCAACTCTCCGAAAGCTTATTACCAAAATCGGTCTCACCGAGTTTGTGTAATCGGGCTTACCGAGATTACGTTATGCCCTAACCCTAACCGAATCGGTCTCACCGAGTTGCATGTCAGTCCCACCGAAAATCACTAACGGTCACTAGGTTTACTAAATCGGTCCGACCGAGTCTGTTGAATCGGTCCCACCGAGTTGGGTAAATTGTGTGTAACGGTTAGATTTTGTGTGGAGGCTATATATACCCCTCCACCTCCTCTTCATTCGTGGAGAGAGCCATCAGACTGAACCTACACTTCCAACTT
Source organism: Aegilops longissima (assembly GCA_021605205.1). Taxonomy (NCBI): domain Eukaryota; kingdom Viridiplantae; phylum Streptophyta; class Magnoliopsida; order Poales; family Poaceae; genus Aegilops; species Aegilops longissima. Next base: position 160,671,332 of record CM038682.1, read on the forward strand.
ACCATTTCTGAGAAAGAACTACCTACTCATGTGTTGAGGCCAAGATATTCCATTCCTACCATATGAATCTTGATCTCTAGCCTTCCCCAAGTTGCTTTCCACTCAAACCCTTTTTCCAACAGATCCAAATCCTATGAGCGAGAGTTGAGTGTTGGGGAGACTATCATTTGAAGCACAAGAGCAAGGAGTTCATCATCAACGCACCATTTGTTACTTCTTGGAGAGTGGTGTCTCCTAGATTGGCTAGGTGTCACTTGGGAGCCTCCGACAAGATTGTGGAGTTGAACCAAGGAGTTTGTAAGGGCAAGGAGATCACCTACTTTGTGAAGATCTACCGCTAGTGAGGCAAGTCCTTCGTGGGCGAAGGCCATGGTGGGATAGACAAGGTTGCTTCTTCGTGGACCCTTCGTGGGTGGAGCCCTCCGTGGACTCAGCAAGAACTGCTACCCTTCGTGGGTTGAAGTCTCCATCAACGTGGAGGTACGATAGCACCACCTATCGGAACCACGCCAAAAACATCTGTGTCTCCAATTGTGTTTAAATCCTCCAAACCCTTCCCTTTACTTTCTTGCAAGTTGCATGATTTAATTTCCGCTGCCTATATACTCTTTGCATGCTTGCTTGATTTGTGTGATGATTGCTTGACTTGTCCTAAGATAGCTAAAATCTGTCAAACTCTAAAATTGGGAAAGGTTAAGTTTTTAGTTGGTCAAGTAGTCTAATCACCCCCCCTCTAGACATACTTCAAGGTCCTACAGCTTTGTTCCGGTTCTCTATTAAAAGGAGGCCTTAATATCCCTTAGTTTCCAATAGGACTCCGCTGCCACGGGAGGGTAGGACAAAAGATGTCATGCAAGTTCTTTTCCATAAGCACGTATGACTATATTAGGAATACATGCCTACATTACATTGATGAACTGGAGCTAGTTCTGTGTCACCCTATGTTATGACTGTTACATGACGAACCGCATCCGACATAATTATCCATCACTAATCCGGTGCCTCGAGTTTTCCTTATACTAGTTTACGCTTATTTACTTTTCCGTTGCTACTGTTACAATCACTACAAAAATACCAAAAACATTACTTTTGATGTCTTTACTTTTGTTACCGTTACCACCACTATCATATTACTTTGCTACTAAACACTTTGCTGCAGATACTAAGTTTCCAGTTGTGGTTGAATTGACAACTCAGCTGCTAATACTTGAGAATATTCTTTGGCTCCCCTTGTGTCGAATCAATAAATTTGGGTTGAATACTCTACCCTCGAAAACTGTTGCGATCCCCTATACTTGTGGGTTATCAAGACCTTTTTGTGGCGCCGTTGCCGGGGAGCATAGCTCTATTCTTTGAGTCACTTGGGATTTATATCCGCTGGACACTATGAAGAACTTGAAAGACGCTAAGACAATAATTTAACCCTCAACCACGAGGGGAGGTAAGGAACTGCCATCTAGCTTTGCACTTGATTCACCTTCTGTTATGAGTAAGCTAGCGACACCTAAACCTGCTTCTGCTATTCGTTCCGATATGTCGCATGTTATTGATGATGCCACTTCTGCTATGCATGATACTTATGATGAAACTACTTCTATGCTTGATACTACTGTGCCCCTTGGTGAATTTCTAGATGAACAAATTGCTAGATCTAGAGAGAAAGAAACTATTGGAACTGATAATATTGATGAAAGTGATGATGAAGATATGCCTGCTATTCCTGAGGGTTACCTTTTTGATATGGAATCTTCTGCAGCTATTTTTGCTTGCCAGGATAGATAGAACTTAAGAGGCTGCTAGTTAAATGGAGTAAAGAATCTCTTAGAGACAGAATGAAACCTGATCCTGCTTTTGCTACTTCACCTATCTGTGTTCCCGATAAGGATTATGAATTTTCTGTTGATCCAGATAAAATCACTTTGGTTGAATCTGATCCTTTTTATGGCTATGAATCTGAAACTGTTGTGGCACATCTTACTAAGTTAAATGATATAGCCGCCCTGTTTACTAATGATGAGAGATCGCGCTACTTTTATATACTCAAAATATTTCCGTTCTCATTAAAGGGTGATGCTAAGATATGGTTTAATTCTCTTGATCCTGGTTGTGTGCGTAGTCCCCAGGATATGATTTATTACTTCTCTGCTAAAAAATTTACTGCTCATAAGAAACAAGCTCCTTTGAGGGAAATATACAACTTCGTGCAAATTAAAGAAGAGAGTCTCCCACAAGCTTGGAGGAGGCTTCTCAAGTTACTTAATGATTTGCCTGATCATCCTCTTAAGAAACCTGAAATACTTGATATCTTTTATAATGGACTAACCGATGCTTCCAGAGATTACCTGGATAGTTGTGTTGGTTCTCTTTTCAGGGAAAGAACGCCGGATGAAGCTGAAATTCTATTGAATAATATGTTAACAAATGAAAATAATTGGGCACCTCCTGAGCCAACTCCCGAGCCAGCTCCTGAGCCAATTACTAAGCCTATTCCTAAACCAACTCTGAAGAAGCGAGGTGTTCTATTTCTCAGTCCTGAAGATATGCAAGAGGCAAAGAAATCTATGAAAGAAAAAGGTATTAAAGCTGAAGATGTTCAGAATTTACCTCCTATTGAAGAAATACATGATCTTAACTTACCGCCTGTTGAAGAAGTATATGATCTCAATTCTTTATTCACTGAAGAACCTCCTGATCCTTATATCCCGACACAGGTAATAAAGGTAAATTCTCTCTATAGATATGATAAAGCAAAGTCCCTCCTACTAAAATTGCTAGTCAGTGCTTGGATGAGTTTGATAACTTTATGTTTAAGCAAGATGACTTTAATGCTTATTTTGGTAGACAATTGAAACAGAATACCTTTATGATTAAACGCTTGAGTGATTATATGGCTAATATTGGAGGTGAACTTAAACTTGTTAGCAAACATGCTTCTATGGTTACCACTCAAGTAGAACAAGTACTTAAAGCTCATAGAGAAGTGCTTGATGAAATGAATAGTAAGAAAAATGATTATGCTGTTAGAGTGGCTACTAGAACTGGTAGAATGACTCAGGAACCTTTGTATCCTGAAGGCCACCCTAAGAGAATCGAGCAAGATTCTCAGAGAAATAATATTGATATGCCTAGTTCTTCTAAAAGGAAGAAAAAAAGAAAATGATAGGACTTTGCAAACTTCTAGTGAACCTATTGCTGAACCACCGATAATCCAAATGATATCTCTATGTCCGATGTGAAACACAACTGTAATGAACATGAACCTAGTGAAAATGTTAATCATGATGTTCATGATGATGCTCAACCTAGTAATGATAATGATGTAGAAGTTGAACCTGCTGTTGATCTTGATAACCCACAATTAAAGAATCAACATTATGATAAAAGAGACTTCGTTGCTAGGAAACATGGTAAAGAAAGAGAACCATGGGTTCAGAAACCCATGCCTTTTCCTCCCAAACCATCCAAGAAAAAGGGTGATGAGGATTTTGAGCACTTTGCTGAAATGATTAGACCCATCTTTTTGCGTATGCGATTGACTGATATGCTCAAAATGAATCCTTATGCTAAATATATGAAAGATATTGTTACAAATAAAAGAAAGATACCGGAAGCTGAAATTTCCACCATGCTTGCTAATTATACTTTTAAGGGTGGAATACCAAAGAAACTTGGAGATCCAGAGTACCTACTATACCATGCTCCATTAAGAGAAATTATGTCAAAACTGCTTTATGTGATCTTGGAGCCGGTGTTAGTGTTATGCCTCTCTCTTTATATCGTAGACTTGATTTGAATAAGTTGACACCTACTGAAATATCTTTGCAAATGGCTGATAAATCAACTGTTATACCTGTCGGTATTTGTGAGGATGTGCCTGTTGTGGTTGCAAATGTTACTATTTTAACGGACTTCGTTATTCTTGATATCCCCGAGGATGATAGTATGTCTATTATTCTTGGAAGACCTTTCCTTAATACTGCGGGGGCTGTTATTGATTGCAACAAAGGCAATGTCACTTTTCATGTTAATGGTAATGAGCACATGTTACACTTTCCGAGGAAACAACCTCAAGTTTATAGTATCAACTCTATTGGAAAAATTCCATTGATTATATTTGGAGGTTTTGAATTTCCTCTCCCTGCTATCAAGAAGAAATATGATATACTTATTATTGGGGATGTCCATATCCCCGTTGAGGTAACATAGTGTTATTCGAAATTTCTCCGGTTCCATGTCAGTCGGAATGAGTTTGTTAACAAGACCTGATCAACCTTGTTAGTGGATTCCTTTTGATGAGCATGAGACGGATGAAACTAGAAGCACAACCTTCTGTACCCTCTTTATATTTTTTGTTCCTTCGTAGAAATAAAGTAAAATCATATTTTTTTGTCTGTTTCCTGATTTATCCGTGCAATATAAAAATATCCCAAAAATAAAAGTCCTCAGAATGCCATGCCAATTTAATATGATTGTTTCGGGAATATTTGAGGATTTACTGTGCAAAAATTACCATGAGGAGCTGCCACTGCCACGGGTGGAGGGCGCCCTACACCCGGGCGCGCCGCCTCGTGGGCCCATGGTGGCCCTCCTCCACTTATCCCTGCACCCATCTTCTTCCTCCGCCTCACACAAACCTGAAAAACCAACTCAAGCACGAGTTCCACCACTTTTGCTGTGATTTTCGATCTCCTTGCTCAAAGCACCTCTCAAAACTGCTTGGGAGATTGTTCCTTGGTATGTGACTCCTCCATTGGCCCAATTAGTTTTTGTTCTAGTGCTTTATTCTTTGCAAATTTGTGATGCATAGGTGACCATGTTCTTGAGCTTGCATGTCAAATTTATATGGTTCCAAGTAGTTCTAATGCTTGATATATGCTCTAGGAACATGTGGGAGTAGTTGCTATCAATTTTATTGAAATTGGTTCACTTTTGTTTGAAGTCACTAAAAATTTCAGAATTTTTTCAGAGAAAACAATATGTTTAGGAAGATGTTCCAAGGTGGTTCTTCAATGAAGCAAGGTCCCAGGCTTGCAATGCGTGATGCTGACGAGGAACCACCAAGAGACGCTCCTGTGAGGCCCTGTGAATGGCCTTCGGAAAATTCTATGGATCAAGCGGGAATCAAAGAAGAATTTAACACATATTTGCGTAATGCCGGTCTTGAGGACCTTGAGGCTGACAAATGCCCCCAGTATCATGATCTCACAAGTTCATTTGTGAGGAGGTTTGAGTTTTCATCTTGGCGTAATTCTCCTTCACCATGTTTGACCTTTATGACAAATCTTATACCATGGACTTAGAGGATTTCACTTTTGCTTGCAAACTTCCATCTTGGGGTAGTGTCGGGATCCCCTAAATCTGAATATAGAGACTTTCTTGCTAGAATAACTGTGGGGAATCTAGGGATATAACGCAAGCCACTATAGGGAGCATTCACTTTCCTGCTATACATTATTTTGCTCTCTTCAGAGATAGATGCATAAATGCTAAGGATGAAGCATGTCACATGTGTGCCTCGATCTCAAAGATTCTCGTAAGTGCTGTGTTAGGAGACCAATCTTCTCATATGGGAGCCATTATAACTCGTAGGTTGCATCACAATAGACATAACGGAGATTTCTTTGGAGGAATTTATGCAACCCGCTTAGCTAATTTTCTTGAGATAGACATTCGTGAGGGTGATATGGAGTTACCCCCTACTTATTTGGATTTTGATTCTATGGTTTCCCACCAGTTTGTTGAGAGGACTGAACCACCTCTCCAGTATCGACTAATCTTTAACAAACGGCATGTTGTCCATGTTACTCTTCCTGCTCCTGCCTTCTTTGATTTTCAGACAAAAGGGAGATATATTATTACCAGAGAGGAGGCAGATGAGTATGAGAGGAGAGCGGAGGCGTCTCGACGCCACGCTGCAGCTCAGGAGGCGATAGAGGCTGCATCGCAGTATGACCCCAGCTACACCTACGGGTATCCGCCAGGCTATCCCTGGCAATAGACCAACTTAGGCCAAAAGCCTAAGCTTGGGGGAGTACGTATTTCTCATCGACATTACATTTATGTTCACACACACTCATTGCTAGATGTCGGTGCTCATACTCTTTCACTGTAATATCCATGCTAGTTTATTTAATTTTTCCTGCTTTCTTCTTTTGTGTTTAATAAACCTTAAGAAAAACCAAAAAAATTAGTAGTAGTTTATTTTTCCTGCTGTAGTAGTAATAATTAAAAAGAAAACCCAAAAAAATATTTCCCGTTCTTCTTTTTCTTGTTGGGAGATTTACCGTGTAAATAGTTTTTATTTCTTTTTCTTTTCTTTGGGGTCAGTATGAGAAGACCATGATTAAATTGTTGAAGTGGCTCTTATATGCATCATTGTTGATTTAACCAAGAGCCCATATTGCCTTGTCTTCTCCTGTTTATTGAATGCTCGCAGATTCCAGCTTAGTCCAATGCACGTGCACTCTTATTTTTATTCACATCGTTCGGTCGTGCAAGTGAAAGACAATTATGATGATATATGATGGACTGACTGAGATGGGAAAAGCTGGTATGAACTCGACCTCTTTTGTTTTTGTAAATATGATGAGTTCGTCATTCTTGATTCAGCTGATTATGAATAAACATGTTTGCAATGACAATTACAGATCATAGTTGCTTGTGCCATGCTTGATTAACTATGAGTTATAATGGTTTACCTTGCGTGCCAACATGCTATTGAGATGATTATGATGTGGTATGATAGGGTGGTATCCTCCTTTGAATGATTTAAGTGACTTGACTTGGCACATGTTCACGCATGTAGTTGAAACAAATCAACATAGCCTTCACGATATTTATGTTCATGGTGGATTATATCCTACTCATGCTTGTATTCAATGTTTATTAATTTTAATGCATGTTCATGACTGTTGTCGCCTCTAGTTGGTCGCTTCCAGTCTTTTGCTAGCCTTCACTTGTACTAAGCGGATACCGCTTGTGCATCCAATCCTCAAACCCCAAAGTTATTCCATATGAGTCCACTATACCTTCCTATATGCGGTATCTACCGCCGCTCCAAGTAAATTTGTATGTGCCAAACTCTAACCTTCAAATAAACATTCTGTTTTGCATGATCGAATAGCTCATATTGTTGGGGAACGTAGTAATTTCAAAAATTTCCTACGCACACGCAAGATCATGGTGATGGCATAGCAACGAGAGGAGAGTATTGTCCACGCACTCGTGAGATCGAAGCGGAAGCGCTATGACAACGCTGTTGATGTAGTCGACGCCTTCACGATCCGACCGATCTAAGTACCGAACGACGGCACCTCCGAGTTCAGCACACGCTCAGCTCGATGACGATCCCGGACTCCGATCCAGAAAGTGTCGGGATGAGTTCCACAAGACGACGGCGTGGGACGATGATGATGCTCTCATCGGCGCAGGCTTCGCCTAAACTCATGACGATATGACCGAGGTGGAATATGGTGGAGGGGGTACCGACACGGCTAAGGAACGATCCGTAGATCAACTTGTGTGTTATGGGGTGCCCCCGCCCCGAGATATAAAGGAGGGAGGGGAGGTGCGGCCGCCCCTGGCAGTGCGCTCGAGGAGTCCTACTCCCACCGGAGTAGGACTCCCCTCTGCCTTGTTGGAGAAGGAAAGGGGAGGAAGAGAAGCCCCCTTCCTTGTCCTATTCGCACTAGGGGAGGGGGCGCGCCTGCCCTGGCCGCCCTCCTCTTCTCCCTCATGGCCCACTAAGGCCCATTATCCCCGGAGGGTTCCGTAACCTCGTGTTCTAAGTAAATCCCGATTTCACCCGAACCATTCCGATATCCAAATATAAGCTTCCAATATATCAATCTTTATGTCTCGACCATTTCGAGACTCCTCGTCATGTCCGTGATCACATCCGGACTCAACAATCTTCGTACATCAAAACTTATAAACTCATAATAAAACTGTCATCGTAACGTTAAGCGTGCGGACCCTACGGGTTCGAGAACTATGTAGACATGACTTAGAACTATTCTCGGTCAATAACCAATAGCGGAACCTGGATGCTCATATTGGTTCCTACATATTCTACGAAGATCTTTATCGGTCAAACCGCATAACAACATACGTTGTTCCTTTGTCATCGGTATGTTACTTGCCCGAGATTTGATCGTCGGTATCCAATACCTAGTTCAATCTAGCATCTTGGTAAGTCTCTTTACTCGTTACGTAATGCATCATTCCGTAACTAACTCATTAGCTACATTGCTTGCAAGGCTTATAGTGATGTGCATTACCGAGAGGGCCAGAGATACCTCTCCGACAATCGGAGTGATAAAACCTAATCTCAAATATGCCAACCCAACATGTACCTTTGGAGACACTGTAGTACTCCTTTATAATCACCCGATTACGTTGTGACGCTTGGTAGCACCAAAGTGTTCCTCCGTAAACGGAGTTGCATAATCTCATAGTTACAGGAACAAGTATAGGTCATGAAGAAAGCAATAGCAATATACTAAACGATCAAGTGCTAGGCTAACGGAATGGGTCATGTCAATCACATAATTCTCCTAATGATGTGATCCCATTAATCAAATAACAACACATGTCTATGGTTAGGAAACATAACCATCTTTGATTAATGAGCTAGTCAAGTAGAGGCATACTAGTGACTATATGTTTGTCTATGTATTCACACATGTATCATGTTTCCGGTTAATACAATTCTAGTATGAATAATAAACATTTATCATGATATGAGGAAATAAATAATAACTTTATTATTGCCTCTAGGGCATATTTCCTTCATCTCCCACTTGCACTAGAGTCAATAATCTAGATTACACAAGAATGATTCTAACACCCATGGAGTCTTGGTGTTGATCATGTTTTGCTCGTGGAAGAGGCTTAGTCAATGTGTCCGCAACATTCAGATCCGTATGTATCTTGCAAATCTCTATGTCTCCCACCGACTTGGTCCCGGATGGAATTGAAGCGTCTCTTGATGTGCTTGGTCCTCTTGTGAAATCTGGATTCCTTTGCCAAGGCAATTGCACCAAGATTGTCACAGAAGATCTTCATTGGTCCCGATGCACTAGGTATGACACCTAGATCGGAAATGAACTCTTTCATCCAGACTCCTTCATTTGCTGCTTCCGAAGAAGCTATGTACTCCGCTTCACATGTAGATCCCGCCACGACAATTTGTTTAGAACTGCACCAACTAACAGCTCCACCGTTTAATAAAAACACGTATCCGGTTTGCGATTTAGAATCGCCCGGATCAGTGTCAAAGCTTGCATCGACGTAACCATTTACGACTAGCTCTTTGTCACCTCCATATATGAGAAACATATCCTTAGTCCTTTTCGGTATTTCAGGATGTTCTTGACCGCTGTCCGATGATCCATTCCTCGATTACTTTGGTACCTTCCTGCCAAGCTTATTGCTAAGCATACGTCAGTCTGGTACACAGCATTGCATACATGATAGAGCCTATGGCTGAAGTATAGGAACATCTTTCATTTTCTCTCTATCTTCATTGTGGTCGGGCATTGAGTTTGACTCAATTTCATACCTTGTGTCTGGTAAAAATCCTTTCTTTGCTCGATCCATTTTAAACTTTTTCAAAACTTTATCAAGGTATGTGCTTTGTGAAAGTCCAATCAAGTGTCTTGATCTATCTCTATAGATCTTGATGCCCAATATGTAAGCAGCTTCACCGAGGTCTTTCATTGAAAAACTTTTATTCAAGTATCCTTTATGCTATCCAGAAATTTTATATCATTTCCAATCAATAATATGTCGTCCACATATAATATCGAAATGCTCTGAGCTCCCACTCACTTTCTTGTAAATACAAAGCTTCTCCAAAAGTCTCAGATAAAACCATATGCTTTGATCACACTATCAAAGCGCTTATTCCAACTCCGAGAGGCTTGTACTGACCATAAATTGATCATTGGAGCTTGCACACTTTGTTAGCCCTTTTGGATCAACAAAACCTTCGGTTGCATCATATACAACTCTTCTTCTAGAAATCCATTCAAGAATGCAGTTTTGACATCCATTTGCCAAATTTCATAATCATAAAATGCAGCAATTGCTAACATGATTCGGACAGACTTAAGCACCGCCACGGGTGAGAAAGTCTCATCGTAGTCAACCCTTGAACTTGTCGAAAACCTTTCGCAACAAGTCGAGCTTTATAGACAGTTATATTACCATCAGCGTCGGTCTTCTTCTTAAAGATCCATTTATTTTCAATGGCTTGCCGATCATTGGGCAACTCAACCAAAGTCCATACTTTGTTCTCATACATGGATCCCATCTCAGATTTCATGGCTTCTAGCCATTTTATGAATCTGGGCTCATCATCGCTTCCTCATAGTTCGTAGGTTCGCCATGGTCAAGTAACATGACTTTTAGAATAGGATTACCGTACCACTCGTGCGGATCTTACTCTGGTTGACCTCACGAAGTTCAAGAGAGACTTGATCTGAAGTTTCATGATCAATATCATTAGCTTCCTCACTAATTGGTGTAGTTGTCACGAGGAACCGGTTCTTGTGATGAACTACTTTCCAATAAGGGAGCAGATCAGATTATCTCATCAAGTTCTACTTTCCTCCCACTCACTTCTTTCGAGAGAAACTCTTTTTCTAGAAAGGATCCGAATTTAGCAACGAAAATCTTGCCTTCAGATCTGTGATAGAAGGTGTACCCAACAGATCTCCTTTGGGTATCCTATGAAGACACATTTCTCGATTTGGGTTCGAGCTTATCTCGTTGAAGTTTCTTCACATAAGCATCGCAGCCCCAAACTTTAAGAAACGACAACTTTGGTTTCTTGCCAAACCACAGTTCATGAGGCGTTGTCTCAACGGTTTTGATGGTGCCCTATTTAACGTGAATGCGGCCGTCTCTAAAGCATAACCCCAAAATGATAGCGGTAAATCAGTAAGAGACATCATAGATCGCACCATATCTAGTAAAGTACGATTCGACGCTCGACACACCATTTCGTTGTGGTGTTCCGGTGGCGGAGTTGCTAAACTATTCCGCATTGTTTCAAATGTAAACCAAACTCGTAACTCAAATATTCTCCTCCACGATCAGATCGTAGAAATTTTATTTTCTTGTCACGATGATTTTCCACTTCACTCTAAAATTCTTTGAACTTTTCAAATGTTTCAGATTTGTGTTTCATTAAGTAGATATACCCATATCTGCTCAAATCATCTGTGAAGGTGAGAAAATAACGATACCCGTTCATTGGACCACAAACATCAGTATGTATGATTTCCAACAAATCAGTTGCTCGCTCCATAGTTCCGGAGAACGGCGTTTTAGTCATCTTGCCCATGAGACACGGTTCGCAAGTACCAAGTGATTCATAATCAAGTGATTCCAAAAGTCCATCAATATGGAGTTTCTTCATGCACTTTATACCGATATGACCTAAACGGCAGTGCCACAAATAAGTTGCACTATCATTATCAACTCTGCATCTTTTGGTTTCAACACTATGAATATGTGTATTACTACTATCGAGATTCAATAAAATAGACCACTCTTCAAGGGTGCATGACCATAAAAGATATTATTCATATAAATAGAACAACCATTATTCTCGACTTAAATGAATAACCGTCTCGCATCAAACAAGATCCAGATATAATGTTCATGCTTAACGCTGGCACCAAATAACAATTATTTAGGTCTAAAACTAATCCCGATGGTAGATGTAGAGGTAGCGTGCGATTGCGACCACATCGACTTTGGAACCATTTCCCACGCCGATCGTCACCTCGTCCTTAGCCAATCTTCGCTAATCCGTAGTTCCTGTTTGAGTTGCAAATATTAGCAGTAACCAGTATCAAATACCCGTGTACTCTGCGAGTATTAGTAAGGTACACATCAATAACATGTATATCACATATACCTTTGTTTACTTTGCCATCCTTCTTATCCGCCAAATACTTGGGGCAGTTCTCGCTTCAAAGGTGTCGATCGCTTCAAGAGAAGCACTCAGTCTCGTGCTTAGGTCCAGACTTGGGTTTCTTCTCTTGAGCAGCAACTTGTTTGTTGTTCTTATCGAAGTTCCCTTCTTCTTCCCTTTGCCCTTTTCTTGAAACTGGTGGTCTTGTTAACCATCAACACTTGATGCTCCTTTTGATTTCTACCTCCGCTGCTTTTAGCATTGCGAAGAGCTCGAATAGACTTGTCCATCCCTTGCATATTATAGTTCATCACGAAGCTCTTGTAGCTTGGTGGCGTGATTGAAGAATTTCATCAATGACACTATCATCGTGAAGATTAACTCCAGTTGAATCAAGTGATTATTATACCCTGACATTTTGAGTATGTGTTCACCGACGTAACTATTCTCCTCCATCTTGCAGCTATAGAACTTATTGGAGACTTCATATCTCTCAATTCGGGCATTTGCTTGAAATATTAACTTCAACTCTGGAACATCTCATATGCTCCATGACGCTCAAAACGTCGTTGAAGGCCCGGTTCTAAGCCGTAAAGCATGGCACACTGAACTATCGAGTAGTCATCAGCTTTGCTCGCCAGACGTTCTTAACGTCGTCAATTGCATCGAAGCAGTTCGCACCCAGCGGTGCTTCCGGGACGTAATTCTTACGTGCAGCAATGAGGATAATCCTCGAGTTACGGACCCAGTCCGTGTAATTGCTACCATCATCTTTCAACTTTGCTTTCTCAAGGAACGCATTAAAATTCAACGGAACAACAGCGCGAGCCATCTATCTACAGTAAACATAGACAAGCAAAATACTATCACGTACTAAGTTCATGATAAATTTAAGTTCAATTAATCATATTACTTAAGAACTCCCACTTAGATAGACATCCCTCTAATCTTCTAAGTGATTACGTGATCCATATTAACTACACCATGTCCGATCGTCACGTGAGATGGAGTAGTTTCAACGGTGAACATCAATATGTTGATCATATCTACTATATGATTCACGCCGACCTTTCGGTCTCCGTGTTCCGAGGCCATATCTGTTATATGCTAGGCTCGTCAAGTTTAACTGAGTATTCGCGTGTGCAACTGTTTTGCACCGTTGTATTTGAACGTAGAGCCTATCACACCCGATCATCACGTGGTGTCTCAAAGACGAAGAACTTTCGCAACGGTGCATACTCGGGAGAACACTTCTTGATAATTTTAGTGAGAGATCATCTTAAAATGCTACCGTCAATCAAAGCAAGATAAGATGCATAAAGGATAAACATCACATGCAATCAATATAAGTGATATGATATGGCCATCATCATCTTGTGCTTGTGATCTCCATCTCCAAGCACCGTCGTGATCACCATCGCCACCGTAGCGACACCTTGATCTCCATCGTAGCATCATTGTCGTTCGCCATCTATTGCTTCTATGACTATCGCTACCGCTTAGTGATAAAGTAAAGCAATTATGTATGCTTGCATTTCATACAATAAAGCGACAACCATATGGCTCCTGCCAGTTGCCGATAACTTCGGTTACAAAACATGATCATCTCATACAATAAAATACAGCATCACGTCTTGACCATATCACATCACAACATGCCCTACAAAAACAAGTTAGACGTCCTCTACTTTGTTGTTGCAAGTTTTACGTGGCTGCTACGGGCTGAGTAAGAACCGTTCTTACCTACGCATTAAAACCACAACGATAGTTCGTCAAGTTAGTGTTGTTTTAACCTTCGCAAGGACCGGGCGTAGCCACACTCGGTTCAACTAAAGTGAGAGAGACAGACACCCGCCAGTCACCTTTAAGCACGAGTGCTCGCAACGGTGAAACCAGTCTCGCGTAAGCGTATGCGTAATGTTGGTCCGGGCCGCTTCATCTCACAATACCGCTGAACCAAAGTATGACATGATGGTAAGCAGTATGACTTGTATCGCCCACAACTCACTTGTGTTCTACTCGTGCATATGACATCTACGCATAAAAACCTGGCTCGGATGCCACTGTTGGGGAACGTAGCAATTTCAAAAAATTTCCTACGCACACGCAAGATCATGGTGATGGCATAGCAACGAGAGGGGAGAGTATTGTCCACTACCCTCGTGAGACCAGAAGCGAAGCGTTATGACAACGCGGTTGATGTAGTCGACGTCTTCACGATCCGACCGATCCAAGTACCGAACGTCACGGCACCTCCGAGTTCAGCACACGCTCAGCTCGATGACGATCCCGGACTCCGATCCAGCAAAGTGTCGGGATGAGTTCACAAGACGACGGCATGGTGACGATGATGATGCTCTATCGGCGCAGGCTTCGCCTAAACTCCGCGACGATATGACCGAGGTGGAATATGGTGGAGGGGCACCGACACGGCTAAGGAACGATCCGTAGATCAACTTGTGTGTTATGGGTGCCCCTGCCCCTATATAAAGGAGGAGGGGAGGTGCGGCCGGCCCCAAGGGTGCGCTGGAGGAGTCCTACTCCCACCGGGAGTAGGACTCCCCTCTTGCCTTGTTGGAGAAGGAAAGGGGAGGGAAAGAGGAAGGTGGCGCCGCCCCCTTCCTTGTCCTATTCGCACTAGGGGAGGGGGCGCTGCCTGCTGGCCGGCCCTCCTCTTCTCCCTCATGGCCCACTATGGCCCATTATCCCCGGGAGGGTTCTGGTAACCCCGGTGTTCCTAAGAAAATCGATTTCACCGGAACCATTCCGATATCCAAATATAGGCTTCCAATATATCAATCTTTATGTCTCGACCATTTCGAGACTCCTCGTCATGTCCGTGATCACATCCGGGACTCCGAACAATCTTTGGTACATCAAAACTTATAAACTCATAATAAAACTTTCATCGTAACGTTAAGCGTGCGGACCCTACGGGTTCGAGAACTATGTAGACATGACTTAGAACTATTCTCGGTCAATAACCAATAGCGGAACCTGGATGCTCATATTGGTTCCTACATATTCTACGAAGATCTTTATCGGTCAAACCGCATAACAACATACGTTGTTCCTTTTGTCATCGGTATGTTACTTGCCCGAGATTTGATCGTCGGTATCCAATACCTAGTTCAATCTTGTTACTGGTAAGTCTCTTTACTCGTTACGTAATGCATCATTCCGTAACTAAGTCATTAGCTACATTGCTTGCAAGGCTTATAGTGATGTGCATTACCGAGAGGGCCCAGAGATACCTCTCCGACAATCGGAGTGACAAAACCTAATCTCAAATCGCCAACCCAACATGTACCTTTGGAGACACCTGTAGTACTCCTTTATAATCACCCGATTCGTTGTGACGTTTGGTAGCACCAAAGTGTTCCTCCGTAAACGGAGTTGCTTAATCTCATAGTTACAGGAACATGTATAGGTCATGAAGAAAGCAATAGCAATATACTAAACGATCAAGTGCTAGGCTAACGGAATGGGTCATGTCAATCACATCATTCTCCTAATGATGTGATCCCATTAATCAAATAACAACACATGTCTATGGTTAGGAAACATAACCATCTTTGATTAATGAGCTAGTCAAGTAGAGGCATACTAGTGACTATATGTTTGTCTATGTATTCACACATGTATCATGTTTCCGGTTAATACAATTCTAGCATGAATAATAAACATTGATCATGATATGAGGAAATAAATAATAACTTTATTATTGCCTCTAGGGCATATTTCCTTCACATATATCAACTAGGGCTGCCCTTATCTTCCGTGTTAGGCGGGTTATTCTCAAGAGGAGTGGACTCCGCTCCTCACTCACGAGAAAATGGCTGGTCACCGGGATGCCCAGTCTCATGCTTTATGCAAACTAAATCAAAATAATTGCAAACAAAACTCCCCCTCGGACCCGTTGAATGTTGGAGGCACTCGTTGTTTCGAGCAAGCCATGGATTGATGCTTGTGGAGGAGGGGGAGTATAAACTTTACCATTCTGTTTGGGAACCGCCTATAATTTATTTAGCATGGAAGATATCGTCATCTCTTAGTTGTTATGTTGACAATGAAAGTATGCCGCTCAAAATATAATTTATCTCTATTTCAAAACCGAGCTCTGGCACCTCTACAAATCCATGCTTCCCTCTGCGAAGGGCCTATCTATTTACTTTTATGTTGAGTCATCACCCTGTTATTAAAAAGCACTAGCTGGAGAGCACAGCTGTCATTTGCATTCATTGCTGTTAATTTATATCGGGTATGACTATGATTGGATCTCTTTTACCATGAATTACAATGTCTAGTCAGTCCTTGATCTTTGAAGGTGCTCTGCATTTATGTTTTGCGGTCTCAGAAAGGGCTAGCGAGATACCATCTTGTTATATCATATTATGATTATTTTGAGAAAGTGTTGTCATCCGAGGTTTATTATTATGGCTTGCTAGCTGATTATGTTATTGATATGAGTAAACATGAGACCTAGGAGTTATCGCAAATGTGGTTAGTTATGATCTTTGCTGAAAACCTGAATGCTGGCTTGACATAGGTACAACAACAAGAGCAAACAGAGTTTGTAAAAGTTTTTCTTTTTCTCTTTCAGTTTGTCAACTGAATTGCTTGAGGAGAAGCAAGGGTTTAAGCTTGGGGGAGTTGATACGTCTCTGTCATATCTACTTTTCCAAACACTTTTGCCCTTGTTTTGGACTCTAACTTGTATGATTTGAATGGAACTAACCGGATGACGATGTTTTCATTGAGAATTGCCATGATGTTGTTTTATGCGAAAACAAAAGTTCTCGGAATGACACGAAACTCCACGGAATATCTTAGAATAAATAATAAAAATCCTCGCTAAAGATGAAGACCGGGGCCCACACACTGTCCACGAGGTGGGGCACCCCCTCCTCCCCGGGCGCGCCCCTACCTCGTGGGCCCCCTGGACACCCTCCGACGCCAACTCCAACTCCATATATTGGCTTTCGGGGAGAAAAAAATCAGAGAGAAGAAATCATCGCGTTTTACGACACGGAGCCGCCGCCAAGCCCTAATCTCTCGGGAGGCTGATCTCGAGCCCGTTCGGGGCTCCGGAGAGGGGATTCGTCGCCGTCATCATCATCAACCATCCTCCATCACCAATTTCATGATGCTCACCGTCGTGCGTGAGTAATTCCATCGTGAGGCTTGCTGGGCGGTGATGGGTTGGATGAGATTTATCATGTAATCGAGTTAGCTTTGTTAGGGTTTGATCCTAGTATCCACTATGTTCGAGATTGATGTTGCTATGACTTTGCTATGCTTAATGCTTGTCACTAGGGCCCGAGTGCCATGAATTCAGATTTGAACCTATTATGTTTTCATGAATATATGTGTGTTCTTGATCCTATCTTGCAAGTCTATAGTCACCTACTATGTGTTATGATCCGGCAACCCCGAAGTGACAATAATCGGGACCACTCCCGATGATGACCATAGTTTGAGGAGTTCATGTATTCACTATGTGCTAATGCTTTGTTCCGGTTCTCTATTAAAAGGAGGCCTTAATATCCCTTAGTTTCCAATAGGACCCCGCTGCCACAGGAGGGTAGGACAAAAGATGTCATGCAAGTTCTTTTCCATAATCACGTATGACTATATTCGGAATACATGCCTACATTACATTGATGAACTGGAGCTAGTTCTGTGTCACCCTATGTTATGACTGTTATATGACGAACCGCATCCGGCATAATTATCCATCACTATTCCGGTGCCTACGAGTTTTCCATATACTAGCTTACGCTTATTTACTTTTCCGTTGCTACTGTTACAATCACTACAAAAATACCAAAAACATTACTTTTGCTGTCTTTACTTTTGTTACCGTTACCACCACTATCATATTACTTTGCTACTAAACACTTTGTTGCAGATACTAAGTTTCCAGGTGAGGTTGAATTGACAACTCACCTGCTAATACTTGAGAATATTCTTTGGCTCCCCTTGTGTCGAATCAATAAATTTGGGTTGAATACTCTACCCTCGAAAACTATTGCGATCCCCTATACTTGTGGGTTATCACTGAGGCCGAGGGAGAGTTTCGCAGCACGACAGCGTGATGACGGTGATGATGAAGTTACCGACGCAGGGCTTCGCCTAAGCACTACAACGATATGACCGAGGTGGAAATCTGTGGAGGGGGGCACCGCACACGGCTAAGACAATTGTCAACTTGTGTGTCTATGGGGTGCCCCCCTTCCCCGTATATAAAGGAGGGGAGGAGGAAAGAGCCGGCCCTCATAGGGCGCGCCCAAGGGAGGGGAGTCCTACTCCCAGTAGGAGTAGGTTTCCCCCCTTCCTAGTTGGAGTAGGAGAAGAAGGAAGAGGGAGAGGGAGAGAAGGAAAGGGGGGCCGGCCCCCCACCCCAATTCGGATTGGGCTTGGGGGGGTTCCCTCCACCTGGCCTTCTCCTCCTCTCTTCCACTAAGGCCCAATAAGGCCCATTGACTTCCCGGGGGTTCCGGTAACCTCCTGGTACTCCGGAAAATGCCCGAATTCATCCGGAACCATTCCGGTGTCCAGACATAGCCTTCCAATATATCGATCTTTATGTCTCGGCCATTTCGAGACTCCTCGTCATGTCCATGATCACATCCGGGACTCCGAACAACCTTCGGTACATCAAAACACATAAACTCATAATACCGATCGTCATCGAACGTTAAGCGTGCGGACCCTACGGGTTCGAGAACTATGTAGACATGACCGAGACTCATCTCGGTCAATAACCAATAGCGGAACACGGATGCTCATATTGGCTCCACATATTCTCTGAAGATCTTTATCGGTCAAACCGCATAACAACATATGTTGTTCCCTTTTGTCATCGGTATGTTACTTGCCCGAGATTCGATCGTCGGTATCTCAATACCTAGTTCAATCTCGTTACCGGCAAGTCTCTTTACTCGTTTCGTAATGCATCATCCCACAACTAACTCATTAGTCACATTGCTTGCAAGGCTTATAGTGATGTGCATTGCCGAGAGGGCCCAGAGATACCTCTCCGACAATTGGAGTGACAAATCCTAATCTCGATCTATGCCAACTCAACAAACACCACCGGAGACACCTGTAGAGCATCTTTATAATCACCCAGTTACGTTGTGATGTTTGATAGCACATTAAGTGTTCCTCCAGTATTTGGGAGTTGCATAATCTCATAGTCATAGGAACATGTATAAGTCATGAAGAAAGCAATTAATAGCAACAAACTAAACGATCATCATGCTAAGCTAACAGACGGGTCTTGTCAATCACATCATTCTCTAATGATGTGATCCTGTTAATCAAATGACAACTCATGTCTATGGCTAGGAAACTTAACCATCGTTGTTTAATGAGCTAGTCAAGTAGAGGCATACTAGTGACACTCTGTTTGTCTATGCATTCACACATGTACTAAGTTTCCGGTTAATACAATTCTAGCATGAATAAACATTTATCATGATATAAGGAAATATAAATAACAACTTTATTATTGCCTCTAGGGCATATTTCCTTCAATATCGTCAACGAATGTTAAGCGTGCGGACCCTACGGGTACGAGAACTATGTAGACATGACCGAGACACCTCTCTGGTCAATAACCAATAGCGGAACCTGAATGCCCATATTGGCTCCTACATATTCTATGAAGATCTTTATTGGTCGAACCTTATGACAACATACAAAATTCCCTTTGTCCATCGGTATGTTACTTGCCCGAGATTCGATCGTCGGTATCTTCATACCTAGTTCAATCTCGTAACCGGCAAGTCTCTTTACTCGTTCCGTAATACATCATCCCGCAACTAACTCATTAGTCACATTGCTTGCAAGGCTTCTTATGATGTGCATTACCAAGAGGGCCCAGAGATACCTCTCCGATACTTGGAGTGACAAATCCTAATCTCGATCTATGCCAACCCAACAAACACCTTCGGAGATACCTGTAGAGCATCTTTATAATCACCCAGTTGCGTTGTGACGTTTGATAGCACACAAGGTATTCCTCCGGTATCCGGGAGTTGCATAATCTCGTAGTCAGAGGAATATGTATAAGTCATGAAGAAAGCAATAGCAATAAAACTTAACGATCATTATGCTAAGCTAATGGATGGGTCTTGCCCACCACATCATTCTCCTATTGATGTGATCCCGTTCATCAAATGATAACACATGTCTATGGTCAGGAAACTTAACCATCTTTGATTAACAAGCTAGTTAAGTAGAGGCATACTAGGGACACTTTATTTTGTCTATGTATTCACACATGTATCAAGTTTCCGACTAATACAATTCTAGCATGAATAATAAACATTTATTATGATATAAGGAAATATAAATAACAACTTTATTATTGCCTCTAGGGCATATTTCCTTCAGATGACCTCGGAAGTGCCCACCCAGCAAGCACGTGCCTGGGGAGGAGGACACGTAGGCGGGATCCAAGGTTCTTCCCGAGGATATGGGGGACTACCAAGGGACCCCGGGCTCCGCCTATCCAAGCCCCCTCGTGATTCCTTGCTCCTTAGACGACCATAACATTACGACCAATAGATCATAGTAGCCTCAGGGGACCCCATCCTCCATTCCGCAGACACTCACCTTAACATTGCGCCTACCTTTCCTCTTATTATTGTACAATATGTGTGAGCAATACCAGAGAACCCAGGCCTGATAGTTCACAAACTTGAAGCACGTCTTGGAATGCAAGAATCAGGTTTTCATTTCTTGGTGTCGCAGAGAAGTGCTCGAATGACCACATGGCCACATTAGAATCGCCCGTCACACACCACGACAGATTGAACTTCATTTTCAGCTCTTGCATCAAGGACCACATGTGATGTCGGTTCTCCACTCAGGGTTCGCCATACACACAAGTCAGACGCCAAAGGGGGGTATTTGGAGACACACGGATGCAAGCATCAATAAATCTTCCATTAACTTGTTTGACTTCTACATCAACTTGATCACACCATAAAAGAGTTAAACCACCGCTAAGATCATTACTTTAAATGCCAGCAAAACCACTCAAACCAAACATACTACGTAAACGACGAACTTTATTTGCTTTATGTCTAGTTTCACATAAAAGACTTATTTTTCATTGGTGTTCTGAACAAGGCACACCAATTCATGAACTAACGGTTTATTGGCCACACCACCGACGGGTCCATCTTATACAACTCATTGTGCTTGACGGGGCGCCACACTTGGCATTGTCAGGTTACTAGCGGTCTCTGGACCTGTTACTTCCGCTTGCATGCTCGTATTCGCTTCCCCACCACCTACCCCTGTCACCACCTCCACTGTCGCCCCCGTTGGAGCTACATCATCAAATGGCACAATTGCCTTTTCCATGTGCGGCTGGTCGACAACCTAGCCGCCTGCATTCCTCTTGTCCACTTGACTAGGTTGTACTTTCTCCTTTTTCGATTTCCCCCCAAAAGAACCGATGGTACATGCCTATCGTAAAGCGAAATCTTTTTTGAGTCGTCAAAGAGAGATATTGAACGTAGGGGGGCAAATGGAACCTAGGGGTAGGTGCACCCGGGTTTAAAAAAATAGTAATTGCAAAAAATGTCAAAAATTCAATATTTTTATTACAACAAACTTGCTCAAGCGATACACTTGCGTATAACTTTTTGGGAAGAAACGACTTTCGGGATATTATTGGCGGAAAAAAACGGCACTGCATTAGAGTTATATTTCTCTATATATTTTCCTAGAAAATTGTTTTTTTTCTCAGATTTTTTACTTGAGTTTTTCTTTGTCGAAATTTTTTGGGTCCCGATAACTGCCACACGTGTGGTGTATCGGGCAGTTGTGCCACACGTCTCGTGTGGCATGGACAGCAACCAGCCCACACACCTACGTGTGGGCAAAACAACTAATGCCCACACACATCTTTTTTTCCCTCCCGAACCCTCTCACACGCGTGCGTGTGGCGCGGTTGATAACACCCCACGCCCGTATGTCGGGCCTCGTACCCTCCACGGTCACGCAGCGCTGCAGCGTGGCGCCCACCAGCGCCGCGATTGCCATGGTCCGGACCCTCGTCCATGTTCGTTTAACTGCGGTTGCCATGTCGTTGAACTACGGTTGCCATGTCGGACAAGCTGCGGTTGCCATGGTTGCTCAAGCTGCAGTGGCCATGTATGGTCCGATCTAATGTAGTTGACATGATTTCATAACTTTAGGAGTTGCCACATACTAACACTAGGCGGTTGAGAGAGTTGCCATGTGCTCACAAGCATGCTAGGGCGATTGCCATGTAAAAAGAAAGAGTTGCCATACGCTTACGTGCACGTTAGGGCAGTTGCCATATACGCACGCGTTGGGGCAATTGCCATGTACCATGCAAAAACACATGGCAACTCGATAAAGAGAGTTGACATCGCTTACGTGCACACTAGGCGATTGCGTGTACCTGCAAAACACATGGCAACTACGGTAAAGAAGAGAGTTGCCACCGCTTATAAAGCACACTAGGGCGATTGCCATGTCTGTTGTGAAAACACATGGCAACTAGCAGCTTGGGTGTGGGAGAGAGGCAGGCGTGTGGGCGAGATGGCAAATGCCCACACACAGCCCTTGTGCGTGTTGGAAAAGTGCGTGGGTAAGCGCTAAACGCCCACACACCGGACCCTCCATGTGGTAAAACGAATGTGTGGGCGAACTATGTCACACACCACACACACGCCTTGTCCTACGTGGCACAGAAAATCAGCCAGATTATGCCAAGATTCATGCATATAGTACTGGACGGTGATGGATGTGTGTGGTCGAGATGGTCAACGCCCACACGTGTGGGCGTTAACATTTCCGAATTTTTATAGGAGTACGCCAGTAGATCAAGCTTGTTCGTAAAATAGTTTCGAAGATTGTTGACTTTTTTCTGAATTGCCAAAAAAGTCCGGAAACATTTTTATCAGGTTCATCTCCAACCAGGTGTATCAGGGGTATTTTCCGATATTGGACGGGCAATAGTTGTATTTTCCTGCATTCCTGGATGGTAACAAGAGCCAGTCAGTAGGCCCACTTGTCATCGGAGGATGGCAACATAGTTCAGGTACGTGGTAGGTGAGGAACGCCACTCCGCCCGTCACCAACCTTCGTTCTGCAAATCCTTCGTATCGCACCTGGCGCGCCATTCGACTGGACGAAGAATATTCTTCTGTTCTGCAAGCGTGAGTTCCCGGATCACGATCCGATATTTTTTTCGTTCCTTGCTACGTAGATTTCATCCTTGCCGCCAGCCGCCCTCTCCCAGATTCTCTATCCGCCATGGGCCTTGGCTAGTGGCACGCGGACCCACCATACGAGCAGGGCAGGGCGGGCCGCCGTGGAACCCCTGCTCTGGCCTGTACTGCCGCCGCCGGAGGTGATGCGCCGCGCCGTCCCTCCGACACCGTCGCGGCCCGCAGCGAGCAGGGCGAGGCGAGCGGCCGCGCGCGCGGCGTGAGGAGGGCGCGGACGTCGGCCTCGGTGGCAGGCACTCAGCAATCCGGTCTCGGCAGAGAAGATATCATAGCCCAGGCCGTAATGCTGTTGCCTGCCTTGCATACGAATTTCTTCGTGCTCCACTTGCATGAAGCTTAATTTTAGTCCCACGTCGGTGTTTGCCGCTTTTTGCACCGCGTGGCGCATGCCCACCAGCTGTTTGATGCTTTGCGTCAACGAGTTCGAGCAGGCCTTGGGGCTGGGGCTTTTCCCTTGTGCCAGTCGCGCTGCAGTAAATGTTATCTTCTCTTGAAGCTGGCTGGAGTAACATGATCTTGGTGGTCGTGTTTTTGGCCTAATGGTGTTTCCTTTGATTTGCAGGCAGGGCAGGTGTGTATGGTATGGCCAGTCCAATCAGTGTACGCACCAGCGCACGGCATGCTCTGTCTGTTTCTCCATTATCTTCAGTTCGATCACCACAGACTTCACAGTTAGCGATAAGAGCTGCAAACCCACTCTTCCCTTGTGCCAAACTCTCTCAAGCTCGTGCCGTGGTAGCAGCAGCAATGGAGGTTTCCAAGCATCCTTCCTCTTCTTGTTTAGCCAACCGCCAGCCTTCCAAAGGTTAGTAGTATTTACTGAGAATTCCTTTAATTGGTTAAGCGATGTGCATCTCCAAGAAGCATAGAGGTTAGCTCATGTAATGATTTTTTTGCTTATGTCCAGAGGTTCTCGAGACATGGCGCAATGCCGATGCGGTCTGCTTCGATGTGGATAGCACTGTATGCTTGGATGAGGGTATAGATGAGCTTGCTGATTTCTGTGGGGCTGGGCAGGCAGTTGCTGAGTGGACGACGAAGTAAATGTCACGTTTTCCGCAGTATGTTAGTGCTTAGCATATACTACCTCCGATCATAATAAGTGTCGCAGTTTCCAATCATATACTACCCCAGTTCAAAACTGCGACACTTATTTTGGATCGGAGGATTAATATCTTTGGAAGAATTAACCTTGGTCCAATGTTCTCAGGGCAATGACAGGGACCGTTCCATTTGAAGAGGCTCTTGCTGCCCGGATTTCGTTAATCAAGCCATCTCTATCCCATGTTCAGGACTGTTTGGAGAAGAGGCCACCCAGGTAACCATTATTCAAGTCTGAACTTCAAGTTGATTCAAGAAGTTAATCACTATTTAGCTGCTGTATTTGCTTCCTGGATGGATCTTTTGAGATTCCACAGCTTTTTATTCTTAATCTGGAATGATAAGATGTGTGCCACTGAACATAACAGAACGGTCTTAGGAATACCTAACTGATTTCACTTGGCTTCTCTTTTTATGCCAATATGAAAAATATTAGCTACACTGTATGCAAAATTGGTCTGGTACCGCAAGAAAAACAACATTTCAGGATAATACCACCATATAGTCTAAGTTCTTTTTAATACCACTAAATGAGATACAAAATACTACCTGCTTATACCACTTGAGTCTCCGCCGTTAGGCCATTACGTGCCCTGCAACCACAACATAACCCTTCCGACTTATTCACCGCGTGTCTTAATAAGAGATTTCCTAATATCTCTGACTACAGAACAATGCTAAGATGGTATTCATTAGTCATTTATTCAGCACTAAAACAGATGTAATTTTCGTGTTAGATACGCACATTGTTCATTTTCTTGGTTCATCCACATGTTTATCAAAAGCAATATGTTTGTATCTGCAGGATTTCTCCTGGAATCGCTGATTTGATTAAGATGTTAATAGCTAATAATACTGAAGTGTTCCTTGTGTCAGGAGGTTTCCGACAAATGATCGAGGTATATCTTCACTAATTGGCTGCACTATTGGTACTTTTGGAATATCAGAACATGGTCAAATTTGCCTGTCCTTCAAAATCTTCAAACTTTGATAATTGTTATATTTGGATGTCACACCAAGCTTTACTGTTAACATATCTATAGTTTGAATGCAGACATTAGTGCTAGAATTCCTATCTATATTATTTGTTGGAACATTAAACAAGAATATGTTTCTTCTCCCGATCTAAAAACTATAATTCCTTTTTTCTTCTCTTGAGAAAATTGTAAATATAATTTTGCGACTGAATTTTCACATGCATGCATAAAGCAGCCCTTAGTTTTCTATTTGACTTGTTTCCAGCCTGTGGCATTTGAGCTTGGCATTCCTACTGATAACATCATAGCGAACAGACTGCTATTTGGTACATCCGGAGAGTATGCTGGATTTGATACCACAGAACCCACTTCTCGAAGTGGGGGTAAAGCAGTAGCAGTGCAACAAATAAGACAGGTTTAGTGTAACTGTAACTTCCGATGTTGCATTTATGTTCTTAATTTCTAGCCCCGTAAGTGACCTTGTTCCATGTGTTCAGGATCGTGGTTACAAGACGCTGGTTATGATTGGAGATGGTGCAACTGATCTTGAGGTACATCTCTGGATAATTCCTTTGAAAATAAATATGTTTCTTTGGGTAAACAGCACGTATTGATACATTCATTTATCTGATGAGGGGAAGATGTGGAAGTGGCCAGTTGATGTAGCTTGATTTGTTTATTTGCAACTCTTTTCTCGCTGTTTGTGTTTTTTAATCTCACATCTGGTTGCTGCATGTTGTTCTTTTCTTTATGTGACTAGAGATGTAAATAACAGGAGAGTGAATTTCTTCTATAAAATGAGGTGGCAAGAAGGGCTATAAGTGCAGACTGCACTAGTTCATCTTTTTACAGATCCTAAATCCTGTGAGACAATGACATCACTTAGTACTACCTCCGTCTCAAAATGTAAGACGTTTTAGCCTACAAAAACGTCTTATATTTTGAGACGGAGGTAGTACTTAGGAGTAGGGGGGTGCGGGGGACAAAACTGCTGTGACTTCTAACGACATGTTAAATATTGATACATGGCATTTAATTCTTGTCAAAGGCCAACATATGATCTTTTTATGAATGATGTGTACGCAGCTATTTAACTGATTCTTACTGTTATTAATTTTTATTGCGTTGAAGGAGCTATCTCTATGAGGAATGGACAAAAATGTGTGTAGCTTAATTTATATACATGTGTCCTTGCAGGCTCGGCAACCTGGTGGAGCGGACTTGTTCATCTGTTACGCCGGTGTCCAGATGAGAGAAGCAGTTGCAGCCAAAGCTGACTGGACCGTCTTTGAATTTCAAGAGCTAATTTCTGAATTGCCACAGTTAAACACCTCACAGTGATTCTGAATCTTACGTTGTTCACACCGTGAAAGATTGTATGTTCTCAAGCTTGTGTTTAGCTGCATTACTTTATTTCACATTTCCATCATTCCTTTGATGAGATGCTGCTTGAGTTGGAGTCAAATTTAATGGTTTCGTTTCTGAAACCTGGTGGTTATGTTTTTTTTTCTCTGCGGGTTGGTGGTTATGTATCTGATATGGAAACCTGATGGTTATGTATCAATATTGAAATTTTATGGTTATGTATTGATATTGCAATTATTTAAACCCGGTTTATGTACCTATAGCACCATTGACAACTTGGATTATAATTTATACACTCAGTTAAATATATGAGCAACTCCTGAAATTGCTATTCTGCTGAATTGATCTGAAACTTTGCTCAAACATTACTTATTCCTATTAAATGTCATCTTTAATATAGATTGACAAGTAATTCCTTCGTCCCATAATATAAGAGCGATTTTGGCACTAGTGTAGTGTCAAAAACGCTCTTATATTATGGGATGGAGAGAGTACTTAGCAATGGGGTTGTGGGGGATAAACTATTTTCTTGGTGGTTCAATTTTTTGAGTCATAAGATGGGCCACATTTTGGCCCAGGGCCGTTCGTATGCGTCTGCGCATCAACAAATGTCGTGGGAAAATACATCTTGAAGCCCTTAGTGAATCTCATGCGAAAATACATGGGACAAGGATCTAAGAATAAATGCATCAGGTCATCAAATTTGTCATAAAATTCAGAGATTGTTGTTTCAATCTATCACATGGTATCAATTTGGTGCATCAACAAAACTACTCACTCCGTAAAGAAATATAAAAGTGCGTAGATCACTACTAAGAGCATTTAGATCACTAGAGTAGCCATTTTGTCCCTTGAGTTTGTTTATAAACTTTTTTTCTTGTTATGCCTAGTACATTGTATATTGTTATTAAAAAAATAGGTCAATAACTCGAAAGTACAGTCGACAAGCCACCAACTACGTTACCTAACAAAGAATGTAGTTTTGCCTACGTAAACTATAATTCATGTCATACAAATAACATAGGAGGTATCAAAAAGAGTTCAACTTGAAGGGCATGGATAAATGGGGTGGGGGGAGGGGGATATCCCAATAGCTTTGGAGCTAGCAAACTTGCATCATCACATGCACCACAAGAGCATCACCGTGATAAGAATCGCAAACACTCGATCACTCAAATCAAACATGACCATGCAGATAGAAGTTATCAATCTACACTCTTTCATGCAAATAAATCAATAGTCTCTGACAAGGAGAAAAACACTCTTAAGTCCTGAAAAAGAGTAGTAACATGTGCGCTAGTCAAAACCAAACATCAATAGTAACTCAAAATGGGCTTCAAATGGGAGAAGGCAACGAAAAAATAGAGATACAACATCCACTCTACAATAGGTATGCATGTCATCAACAATGTTCAAGGCCCAAGTGAGACAGGTCACCCCACACTCGTCGGCCCACCTCCCTCCCCCGTGTGCCTACCTTTCTCTGATTCACCCGTGACTTGTGCAACACCGGTCCAACGCCCCTCTCCATCCCCTGCACTGGGTGAAACGGCACCCTAGCATTGATCGGTTCAACACAACATCTCTGCTTCCTACACTGATGTTGGCATGTTGTATTTCGACTACCTCCAATGATTAGTGTCGATGTCGTTGCTATTCTTCACACCATACTCCCCTTGAACTGCCTACCCTCTGCAACCAATATGGCCATGGGAGATGGTGTAGCTGCCGCTCCATCCAGCCCTGGCGATAATTCCCGCAATCGAGCCACCTGCAAACCTTGACACCTCCTATTCCTCTCCACTAAGAAGATCGTGGCTGAAGGAAATATGCCCTAGAGGCAATAATAAAGTTGTTATTTTATATTTCCTTATTCATGATAAAGGTTTATTATTCATGCTAGAATTTTATTGGACATAAACTTAAATACATGTGTGAATACATAAACAAATACCGTGTCCCTAGTAAGCCTCTATTAGACTAGCTCATTGATCAAAGATGGTTAAAGTTTCCTAACCATGGACATGTGTTGTCATTTGATAACGGAATCACATCATTAGGATATGATGTGATGGACAAGACACATCCATTAGCTTAGCATTATGATCGTTCAGTTTATTGCTATTGCTTTCTTCATGTCAAATACATATTCCTTCGACTATGGGATTATGTAACTCCCAGATACTGGAGGAATACCTTGTGTGCTATCAAACGTCACAACGTAACTGGTGATCATAAATATGCTCTACAGGTGTCTCCGAAGGTGTTTGTTGAGTTGGCATAGATCGAGATTAAGATTTGTCACTTCGAGTATCGGAGAGTTATCTCTGGGTCCTCTCGGTAATACACATCATAAGCTTGCAAGCAAATGACTAAAGAGTTAGTTACGAGGTGATGTATTATGGAACGAGTAAAGAGACTTGCCGGTAACGAGATTGAACTAGGCATAGAGATACCGATGATCGAATCTCGGGCAAGTAACATACCGATGGACAAAGGGAATTACGTATGTTGGCATAACGGTTCGACCGATAAAGATCTTCGTAGAATATGTAGGAACCAATATGGGCATCCAGGTTTTGCTATTGGTTATTGACCAGAGAGGTGTCTCGGTCATGTCTACATAGTTCTCGAACCCGTAGGGTCCGCACGCTTAACGTTCGTTGACGATATAGTGTTATATGATTTATATGATTTGGTGACTGAATGTTGTTCGGAGTACCGGATGAGATCACGGACATGACGAGGAGTCTCGAAATGGTCGAGAGGTAAAGATTGATATATAGGACGATGGTATTCGGACACCGAAAGAGTTTCGAAGTGCATCGGGTAGTCATAGGGGCACCGGAAGGGGTTCTGGACGCCCCCGGCAAGTGTATGGGCCTTATGGGCCAAAGGGGAGAAGCACACCAGCCCACAAGGGGCTGGTGCGCCCCTTCCACCCCTTGCCCACGTACCAAAGAGGGAGGGAAGGAAGGGGAAGGCGCCCCAAAGGTAGATGATTTAAGTAGGTATGGGTATATCTACTTGTTGAAACACAAGTCTGAAACATTTTGAAAAGTTCAAAGAATTTCAGAGTGAAGTGGAGAATCATCGTAACAAGAAAATAAAGTTTCTATGATCTGATCGCGGAGGCGAATATTTGAGTTACAAGTTTGGCCTTTATTTAAAACAATGTGGAATTGTTTCACAACTCACGCCACCTGAAACACCATTGAGTAATGGTGTGGCGGGACGTCGTAAACCGTACATTATTGGATATGGTGCGTTCTATGATGTCTCTTACCGATTTACCACTATCATTTTCGGGTTTATGCATTAGAGACAGCCACATTCACGTTAGATAGGGCACCGTCTAAATCCGTTGAGATGACACCGTATGAACTGTAGTTTGGCAAGAAACATAAACTGTCGTTTCTTAAAAGTTTGGGGATGCGATGCTTATGTCAAAAGGCTTCAGCCTGATAAGCTCGAACCCAAAGCAGAGAAGTGCGTCTTTATAGGATACCCAAAATCTATTGGGTATACCTTCTACCACAGATCCAAAAAGGCAAAATCTTTTGCTAAGAATGGGTCCTTTCTAGAGAAGGAGTTTTTCTCGAAAGAAGTGAGTGGGAGGAAAGTAGAAATTGATGAGGTAATTATACCTTCTCTCGAATTGGAAAGTAGCACATCAGAGAAATCCGTTCCCGTGATGCCTACATGTAACACCCTGGATGTAAACTTCCCCTTTTTGGGCAATATATCAATTTGACCTCATCCAATTCTTGTGGGTTCTTGTCATGCTTGGCCTCTTGTTGTTTTGGTCATGTGGGTTTTCTTTTTCTTTGTTTTGCTTTTTGCCATATTGCATTTGTGCCTCTTGTCATATTGCTTTCCCTTGCATGTCATGTGATTGTGGTGTTCCCTTGCATGTCATGTGGTTGTGGTTTTCCCTTGCATGCCATGTGGTTGCATGTGCCATTCCTACTTGCATTACCATCCCCTCCTTCCCTCTACTTCTTTCTCTTTCAAATGCCATATATTTCCCTCCTTCAATTAATGTTCATCTTCTCCCTAATAATCTTGCTTGTTGCACTAAACCTCTCTGCCCAAAAATCTCCTCTTTTGAAGTTGTTATGGTCAGGTTCAAAAATGGCACAAGTTTGAAGCATTTCCAAACTTGCATTATTTTTCTACCTTTAAAAATGTCCATTTCAATTTATTTAAATAGAGGGGAATTCCAGGAGTGTGGGGATATTTTCCTTTCACTCTAAATCTTTTCCTTTCTTTCTGCACTTTCTTTCTCTTCCTTTTTATTTTTGAAAAAGGAAAAAGAGATAAGAGAGAGCAGCAGCAGCAGGGCAGCCCAGCAGCCCCTCTCTACCTGGGCCCCGGCCTCCCGAGCCGGCCCAACTCTCCCCAGCAGCCCGCAGCCCAGTGAGGCGCAGCAGCCCGCACGCTTTTCTCTCCTCCTGCCTTCGCTCACCCGCGCCCGCACTTACCCCCGATGGATCCCGACCACGTGGCATCGCCGGCCCCGCCTGGCAGCGAGCGCCCGGTGCTCCTCACCCGCCTTTTCTCTCCCTCTCGTCGCCATCGCCATGGGGACCCCGGAGCACGAGAGAGCACGAGCTCGGCCGCGTCGCCCTAGCCTACTTATCCCCTCTCCGCGTCAAAATCGAGCCTAGGGTTTCCCCTCTCCCTCTCGCCGCCGCCGCCAGGTAAGCAACCCCCCAAGATCGCCGCCCCGCTCGGACCCGAGCGCATCTGAGGGCGTGGCCTCGTCGCCGGCGCGCTCTCCGGCCACCTCGACCCTGCGTACCTTGTCCATCTTCCTCCTCGTCGTCGTCTACGACCACGACGTCGACTACGGAGGCCCGGCTCGCCAAGTACACCGACGCCACTGCCCTGTCTTCCTCTCGGTCAGAGTTTCCGGCGAGGTTCAGAGGTCGAGCTCGTCGCCGTCAGCCCGTCTCCATCGCCGTTTCCGTGTCCTAGGGTAAGGAGGTATAAACCCCTTCCTCCCTGCTCCTTCTTGCCGTCGTTAGCTCCCCGTAGAGTAGGGTCCGGCCGTGCCTTTGTCGCGCTCACCATGCTCCGGCGTGTTCATAGACGTGGGGTTCAGTTAGTTTTGGCCGCGCGCGTGGTTGCCACTTTCCCCACTCTGGCCTGTCCCGTCTTGTTCCCGTGGTGCTCCCCGTGCGCACCCAGTCGTGTCCGAGGGCGCAGAGCCCCTGCCTTCGCCGTTGCCTCGCCGGCATCTGTGCGTCTCCTCTGTTTTAGATCAGGGCTGGGAGTTGTGTCAAGTAGCCTTCGACCCCGATCCTACCGAACTCCCTTCCCTAGCCGAGCTGGTCGACTGCCCGCTCTTCCACCGCGGCGACCTGGGTTCGAACCACAGGCGCGCCACTCCCCCCTTTTGTTTTCTGTTTTCGTTTTTCTCCGGTGCGGCCTCTCTGCAGCTTCAGGAGATAAGCCCCGAGGCCTCTTCCTCTATCAGTCGCCGCGCTCCAGCCCAGTGGTAACAGGGGAGGGTTTCCACTGGGAGACCGGGTTGAATCCCCACAGGGCTCTTTTTCTTCCCCCCCTTTTAAACCCATCTTCACCCTGTCTCTATGACAGTGGGGTCTTCATGTCAGCCTCCCAGCGCCTTCTCCCCTCATGCATTTTTATTTCTTTCACCCTAGTTTCCATATCTGGTTTGATTTCATTTCTGTTTTAGGCAAGTCCAAATCTGGACATTTCCAAATATGGAAATTGCCACTTCTGTTAGTTTCCTTTTTAGGCAGGTTTTAACTTATTGTTTTTGTGATGTTTTCCCTAATGCAACCCTAACATATTATATATGTTTTTGGGGTAGGAAAATCCCACCAACTCAGTGGTGGCATTAGTTTTTGCATTTGGGCAAGTTTGTGTTCATGTCTTTTTGCATCATGGTTAGGTGTTGTTTTCATTGGGCATGTTTATTTGAATCTTGCTATGAGGTAGTTTGCACATGCATGGTTCTGTTCATCATGTTGTTATCGTAGGTTTCTCACCATTCTTGTTTTGCCCGTCTTATCCAACCCGTGCATCCGTTTCCGGTGATCTCTATATCGATTTCTAACGAAATCATCTCATCTTTCCGATGGCATGCTTGGGTTGCCAAGATGATGCCTGGTTTTCCATTTGCCTTCCGGAGTGCTCTTACGCTTTGCATATCACATCTTGCATATCATGTCATGTTTTGCATCATGTTGATTGTGCATTGCACCGTGATTTATTGTGGTTCCTTGTTTTGTTGTTGCTTTGGGTAGAGCCGGGAGACGAGAACGCTTACGAGGAACCTGTTGAGAACGTTTTCGAGGATCGGGCTTTCGACAACTCGAGAACATTGCGAGCAAGATGATCATACCCTCGAAATCACTTCTATCTTTGCTATGCTAGTTGCTCGCTCTTTTGCTATGCCTATGCTGCGATGCCTACCACTTGCTATATCATGCCACCCATATTGCCATGTCAGCCTCTAACCATCCTTTCCTAGCAAACCGTTGTTTGGCTATATTACCGCTTCGCTCAGCCCCTCTTATAGCGTTGTTAGTTGCAGGTGAAGCTGAAAGTTGTTCCTTGTTGGAACATGGAGATGATGTTCCTTTTTGGAACATGTTTACTTGTTGGGGATATCACAATATATATATATCTGCTATGCTTAACACATCTATATACTTGGTAAAGGGTGGAAGGCTCGGCCTTATGCCTAGTGTTTTGTTCCACTCTTGCCACCCTAGTTTCCGTCATACGGTGTTATGTTCCTTGATTTTGCGTTCCTTACGGTTGGGTGATTTATGGGACCCCCTTGACAGTTCGCTTTGAATAAGACTCGCCCGGAAGGCCCAACATTGATTTTACCATTTGCCACCTAAGCCTTTTCCCCGGGTTTCGCGAGCCCGAGGGTCATCTTATTTTAAACCCCGGGCCAATGCTCCTCTCGAGTGTTGGTCCAAACTAAACCACTTGCGGTGCCACCACGAGGCAACTTGGGGCATCTTCGGTTGCCGTCGTATTGCTCATCCGGATGTGCCACGAGAACGAGATATGTGCAGCTCCTATCGGGATTTGTCGGCTGTCGGGCGGCTTTGCTGGTCTTGTTTTATTCTTTGTCGAAATGTCTTGTAGTCCGGGATTCGAGATTGATCGGGTCTTCCGGTAGAAGGAATAATCCTTCGTTGACCGTGAGAGCTTATAATGGGCTAAGTTGGGACACCCTGCAGGTAATATCTTTCAAAGCCGTGCCCTTGTTATGAGGCAGATGGGAATTTGTTAATGTCGGTTGTAGATAACACAAAGATGACCTCAAATAAAATACACATCAACGCGTGTGTAACCGTGATGGTCTCTTCTCGGAGTCCGGAAGTGAACACTGTGTTGGAGTTATGCCCGGCGTAAGTAGTTCAGATCACTTATTGATCAATACTAGATTCACGACCGTGCTTTGCTTCTCTTCTCGCTCTCTTTTGCGAAGTAGCCACCATATATGCTAGTCGCTTGCTGCAGCTCAACTTTACTACCATGTCCTCCTAAAGCTTAAATAGTCTTGATCTCGCGGGTGTGAGATTCTTTGAGTCCCGTGGCTCACAGATACTTCAAAACAGTTGCAGGTTCCGATGAGGCGGTGCAGATGATTCCACCGAGCTCAAGTGGGGGTTCGACGAGGAACGTGGTCGTTACTATGTGTCGTTCCAGATGATCGATAGTGGTGCCCAGTTGGGACGATTCGGGATCTGTGTTAGCAGTTGGGGTATCTTCCTTTATTTTGGTTCCGTAGTCGGACCTTGAGTGTACTCGAATGATGTATGTTTAATTATGTCTTGTGTGGCGTGGCGATTGTAAGCCAACTATGTATCTTTCCCTTAATTATTACATGGGTTGTGTGAAGATTACCTCACTTGCGACATTGCTTTCAATGCGGTTATGCCTCTAAGTCGTGCCTCGACACGTGGGAGATATAGCCGCATCGGGGGCGTTATAAGTTGGTAATCAGAGCCTTCCCGACTTAGGAGCCCCTACTAGATTGTTTCTTGGCGTTGTTGAGTCTAGAATGGAAAATGTTTTGAGTCTTAGGATTATATATATCGAGAGTAGGATTCTTTTGCTTCCGGTCCTTGACCTTACGGTGAGGTATCTGACGTAGAGTTTTGACTCTTCTCTTCTCAAATTTCACTAAAATTTTTTTAGGATCACGTGGGTATCTTGGAATCGTTCCGATGGTTTTGTGACGAGAACATTGTTCTTGGTGCCTCGACATTTAGGGGTTGTGGCGGTGTCCCGGGAGTTGAGCTCCGAGGTGTTGTCGTCACAATTTTATCGTTGCGATTCGGAATACGAGTTTTGCCGACATCGAAATCTCTTTTGTGCAGTTGTTGGTGAGATAACCCCGATAGCCCGATCTTGTGGCGAAAGTGGAGTATTGCCATGACTTGTATAACGGATGTTTTTGAAGGTCGAGGTACACGATTTCGAGGATTTCTTGGTTATGTGTTGACGGATGGATACAATTTGGATCTAGGTATTGTTAGTTTGGGTGATATATTTTGTGTCCCTGTATCCCCAACACCAGATTGCATAACCGAAAGTTTCGGGAGTTTATAGGTGGGAATTCTAGTAGCTTACGGGATATTCTTTCCGGCGGATGTATGATTTGAGATTGGGGTTCAACGTCTAGTGGTCCGCCCATTCACGGTCGATTCTGATGGTCGTGAGGCGTCTTAAAGAATCCTTGGCTATGCTGATTCGGGGCGTCTTGTTAGTCATTCGTGACGTCCGCTATCGTCGTGTCCGTGTGGGCCCCACCACTAACACTTTGGCGAAATCTCTATCATGTGTTTGTTCGGCTCATTATAGAAGCCAACCTTTTGTTTGCAGTTGTGATATTCGATTTGTTTCTAAGACAGCTGTTGTTTCCATATTCTTTATCTAAGTGGCTTCTCACCTTAATGGATGTGTGGTGTTTAACTTTGGGAATTCATTCGTTCATTCTTGTTCGAATGTTTATTGTGAAGACTATATGTTGCAATTTCTATCCGTTGATTCTACTTATCATTTGTCTATCAAAGGACTAACGGATGTCACCCTCTTCAGATGGCTCGCCAAGCGTCGAATCCGGATCGCAATGATGGGGATCGATCGAATCCTCCACCTCCACCTCCACCTCCGCCTCCGAAGCACGGCAAGCTATCATGGCAGCCACCAATGCCAATGCTCGAGATGATTTTGCAGCTCTTGCAAGAAGCATTACTCAGGGCAAGGCAATCAAGGCAATCAAGGTCAAGGCAACAATCAGCCACACTTTGCTACTCTCGGTCGGTTTCTCGCTAATCGGCCAAGTCTTTCGGTTTACGTGTTGAGGCAGCAGACGCCGATGATTGGTTAGTGGATATCTGCAAGCACTTTGGTGTAGCAATGTCGGACACGAGGACTTTGTCAAGTTTGCATCGTTTCAACTCAAGGATCAAGCTGCTGAGTGGTTCGACAATACAAAGATTCGAGAGGAGGTCGTGTCATTACAGGATGAGTTCGCCGTGATTTCGAGCTCATCACATCCCGAAGAGTGTTGTTGAGAGCAAGCGTGAGGAGTTCCGCAATCTCAAGCAAGGCACCTTGTCTCTATCAATACAATATCCAGTTCGAAGCTTCGCTCGTTTTGCTAAGCAAGATGTACGATGAAAGGAGTATGATCTATCGTTCGGGGTGGTGCGAGAGGATCTGCAATTACCTCTTGTGCTGTTTGAGCCAGATAAGTATGATGATTTCTACAACATGGCACTCAAGCAAGAAGCGGCACAGCTCAAATGCGAGGCTTCTAAGAAGAGAATCGGGGACGCAGATTCAGTCCTCCTCGTCCTCTCAAGTGGCAGCCAAGCGGCGAAGTTTTATCTGCCCCTCCTCCGTTCGTCGGCCTTACCGCAGAAGAACTCGGTGGGCGTGGATCTTCCCACCCACCCAACCCAAGCTATCGAACAAGTCTAATTCTCAAGCTCCAAGGTCAAGTGCTCCTTACCACCGTCCGCTTTACGAGGTCACTTGCAACAAGTGTC